>NSJX01000069.1:54639-105576 GCA_002286715.1 Dentipellis sp. KUC8613 | reverse complement strand
TTTTAAACGAATGCCCCTTCTCCTAAAGCCACATCGCAGCCCCTAGGAACGCATATACGCCTGCGCACAACAAGTTCGAGTCTCGCTAGCCTTCAAGTTATTGTCGAGCGCTTATTCTGGACAAAGGGTCTTGTCGTCTTTCTCCTGCTTGCAAGCTTGGAGGTCTTGCTGTTGTGAATGCATCAGGAGTCAGTTATGTATCCTGTGAGTCCCTTCAGCTCGAGTCAACGAAGCATTCCTCGTTCTCACCATCAAGCTCGCGATCGCGGCTCTATCGATACAGGACATGGATTACCGCGCCATGGACACTCACCCAATAAACGACCTCCCGGCCGAAATCATCGTCCAGATCCTCCTCATGTACGTGCAGGGAGTCAGCTTCCGGCACAACAACAGTCGCGGGAGATGGGTCGTCAAGATCTCCTCCATATGTCGCTTCTGGCGCTCCATTGTCCTCGACACCAAGTCCTTCTGGTGCACCATCTTCGGCCCCGGCATGCGCTTCGCCCAGCTATGTCTCGAACGATCTGGAGACGCGCCGCTGGTGGTGGAGTTCAGGACGGAAGGCGCAGAGTACGTCCAGATGATCCGCTCGGTGCTCCCCCGTGTCCGTGAGGTCCACTTTCGCGGCTTGAAAAACTTGACCTCGGTCAGCAAGATCCTGCAATCTCTCGACCGCCCAGCGCCGCATCTCCGAGTCCTCAACATTCCACTCGACTACGGGAATTTCGGCTTTGAGAATCGAACTCCGCCCACCGTATTCGCAAGCGCAGGCATGTCCTCCGCGTGGACCGGTTCTTCGGCAGCAGCAGAAATAAATTCTGCAATCTAAACTACCTTTCACTCAACGCCCAGCCCAGAGACGGCCGCGAACAGTTCCTGTCTTTCCTCGCCGAGAGCCCGCGCCTCCAGTCTCTCCGCCTGGGCGACGCTGGCCCCAGCGTCACCCGCCAAGATGCCGCAGGCGAAGGCCTGCACCTGTCTTTGCCCTCCCTCTGCTACCTCGAGCTCAAATGGTGTCCAACCGAATTACCTCACTTCCTCCTCTCCCGACTCGCCTTGCCTCCCATGGTGCGCGTGAAGATATGGAAATGCCCTGACTGCAAGACATATTCGAACCTCACCTGGACGTGCCCTTCGGACCGACGCTCCACGCGCTCACACCCACCTCCGGGTTCCCTTTGGCGCTTGACCACCACGATCTGGACCCAGTTGCATACCCCGAGACACATTTCCTGTCCGTCTTCGATAGGCTTTCGCTTTCGTCGACGAGGCACTTGCATCTCGGCAGCCTCGAGAACGACTGGCCGCGTCCGCGCTACTCGATGAACGCGTGGAAGGGCTTATTTGACAACGTACCGGACCTGCGCGAACTATCGCTGCTCCAGAGTATCCCTTTCGAAAGCATCATCTCAGCGCTAACAACCCCATACGAAGGCACGAGCGCGCTGCGGTGCCCCCGCCTCCGCACGCTCAATCTGTACTTCTCCAACGACCGCCCGCGCGTACCGCTGTCTGTGTTGGAGCTCGTGCAGTGCAGGGCGCAGTATGGTTGTCTGCTCGACAGACTGGTCGTCTTCTGCTACTCTCCTATTGCGCGAGAGGAGGCACCGAGGGAGCTTCTTCGCCATTACGTGCGGACTGTCCGTTTCGTGGATGGGGAGCCGGAGAGTTTGAAGCGCAGGTGTATGGGAGACACTCGCGGGTCATGGGCGGCTGTAGCAGGACTGGTGGATGATGAGTATTGAAGCGATAGGACAGCGCGAAGGGCAGTCGATATCACCCGGCAAGATCCTGTTGGATGTATTCAGGCGTCGCTCGTGTTCGAGCCGTCCCTTGCCGTCGCTGCATGCGAAAGACGACGTTCTAATGGATGGTACAATCCAAAGCAAACATGAAATTACAGTGACCTGTGAAACCACGAGAACGAATTCGAATACGATATGGTACTACCGCAATCAGGATTCAGTCTCTCCCAAGCGCACCCATTGCAACAACTTACCGACGCCCAGGGGGTAGAAGAGTGGTACCCTTTGATAGTACCCAGCACAAATCAGCGCTCATAAACGTTGATAGACGCCGAGTATAGTCTTCCCACGGGAACCCCTCTTCCTCTTCTTCGAGGTCAAGAACACAATACATCTTCATCGATCTTCTTTGGTCAAGTTCTGCACCGCGTGAGTACCGAGAGATTCCAGTATGCACTTCCCACCACCAGAATAGTCGTACTCCCGCCTCGATGACCACGCCGCACGTCAGCGGCGCCTGGAGCGCGCCAGCCCGAAGCTCCACTGAGCCTCACAGACCTCACAGACCCCACCGCACAACCTCTCAAGTATCCCACCCATCCCATATTTCGACCATGCTCAACGTCTCCCCCTTCAACTCTCATCTCACCCCATCGCAATGGCATCCAGCACTATCCGGTTCCCGTTTGCTCTCGCCCTGCTCCTCGCCCTCCCTCGATCCGTAGCGGCCTTGCCAACGACCGGAAGCCGCCACCGCAGGCTCGCAGGGGGCGCCATCGCAGGCATCGTCATAGGTACTCTCTCATAAACAAGCTTCCCCACCCACCTTTTCCCTACTAACTCACCTCACCCAACAAACAGCCTGCATCGCCGGCGGCGCGTTCCTCCTCTTCTTCTGCATCGCATACACGCTCCTCCGCCGTCGGCGCCGCTCCCGCACAGGAGCCGCCGCGTCGCCCTCGGGCCGCATGGGCCTCCCGCTCTTCGGTTCGCGGCCGTTCCGCCCGCCGCAGGCGCCCCCGCCTCCGATGGACCAGACGCCGTACGCGCCGCCTGCTGGACCCCCGCCGGGTTCTGCCAGTGTGCCCTATGGTGGGGGCGGGGTGAACGCGCGTGCCGGGGACGGCGGTGCACAGGCGGCGTATGGGAAGTCCGGTGCTCGTGGGTATGGCGGGAGTGCTCCCGGGCCGCCGCCTTATGCGAGTAAAGTGAGTGTCCCGTTGCGAGGACGTGATTCCCTCTTTTTGAACGTGATGCGTAGGGCAGAGAGGGCTCGACGTTGCCTGCTCCTCCGCCGGCTCATGGCGCGGTACGTGTCTTGAATAAACAGCATAAGCGTGGGCACTTATCGAGTGATCGAGACAGGGAAATAATTGGCCTTTCGTGGGCGGCTTCAAGCAAGAACGCATTTGATTTCTTGGTCAGAGCCATTTCGATTGACTCCACGACTTGTATACTATACACGGGAATCGGATCGTTCGGCTCTATGATCGTTTGTAGCTCGACTGACATTGTATATCAGTGACGTGACACGGTGCTCGTCCTCATACCAGCTGCACTTACATAGTGGTTTGTACCCTTTCGGGCCTGGATTCGATTCTCGAGATATACAGCAGCTTCTGTAATGCAACGAAAGACTTGCAAGTTGATACGTCCTTCGACCGCGCGACCAATCTCTAAAGGAAGCCACTACCGTTTGCCTCCGGTGCTGCGCCATTCAGCCGGTAGCAATATGAGTATAGGGTCTAGGTGCCGCCATAATCCTCCTTGCTCAAGTCGGCTGCGGCACGTTGGCACTTCGTCCTTAGGCTCGCGCGCACGCGTTGCATATGCATTTCCCAAATATCGAAGCTAAGCGCGGGTCGGAATCTGTCTTTGAGCACGAGGTTACCACGTGACCCTCTCCGGCGTCTCCGGGCAGAATCGATATCGTTGTTGACCGACGACCGTTCTGAACCTCGCGATTGAAGGTATTCTCGGCCGAAAAAAAGGTAATGGCCATGAATGTGGATGTCATCGAATATGGACAATGATTGCCTTGGGGTTGTAAGGGAATTTAACGGTGCGTTCAGTATCAGTGTTAACATACATTATCGTGAACGCAGACATACATGGCGCGCATCTTTCCCTCCACACTGAAGTAAAGACCAGTGTATTTCCAACACATCGAAGCCCACGGCCGGAACTCGTTTCGAGGCGTTACCATCTACCAGATATGGAGTGAATCCCAGCGACACGGCCCAGCGCCCAACGTCCAGCGTTGGGCATGAGAGAGACCATGTTGGTGCGGATGCCAAGGACTTCGACGACGTCATGGTCCATGCGCTGGGAGCCGCTGGCAAGGGAACGGGCGGGGGAGATTGGCTTCGAGGAAGGCTATAGCTAATCTCAAGATGTGTGACTGCTTCGACAATCGAGATGAGATTCGGAAGCAGCGCGGCTTCCGTGGACTCGGCGGCCAGAGGAGATGTAGGCCTGCGAGCAGAGAGAGATAGCAAAGCGTCAAGTTGGTGCGCTAGAGGAGAAAGCGTAGGGTATGGCCTGAGAGCGGATATTCAAGTGAGTGGATGGGTTGCACAGATGAAAGTCACGCGGATGGCGTGCAGAGCGAGATATTGCACCTTCACGCCACGATGGACCACGAGGCGGATGTTGAGGAATGGTCGCGGTCAAGGAAGCATCTGCGAGCGGATCCTCAAAACGAAGCGACTGCAATCTAATGAGACGGCCTTTCAGACGAGAGATTCCTCTTACGCGTACCCGGACATACTCACCTGGACACTCCTCTGATACTCCCCGGGCTCAAAACACGAGATTCTCCAACCTGTCAGGCCTCTCCCGGTCATCCCCACACGTCCCTCTGGACACTTGTCAAGCGGCCGCACCGATGTGGATCAACCTGACAGATGCGACGGTGTTTCGCGCCAGGGGCACCGGACCCTTGAGGTTCACCTTCCGGGCGCTGTCAATGATGCATACGTAGTCATTTGCGTACCGCATGGGCCATCGGGCAGGCGCTTCGGAAGACACTGTGGAGCGTGTTAGGGCGAGCTCAGGGCTTCGCAGTCTGTTACCCCGCAAAATCCGTGCTTCGAGTTCGCGAAGAGAACGGCGCGAGATCCGAGATGCTTGCCCTGTCGATCCTATATGCGTTCATTAAGAGAACAACTCTAAAGTTGTGTGGTAGACGATGAACCATAGCAGGAATAGGCGGTACAGTACCGTACATGCTGAGTCGGTTAACGTTAGTATTCTGGGCGCCTCTCTCGGATCACAGCCCTGTTTGTGTTTATTTGGAAGCTCGTTATTCCCCTTGCTTTGTGGCACCTGTGCTTGTACTCCGAGCCATACGCTCTACATGTCAATTATGCACTGACACCTATCAACCAGCTCCTGCGGCCGTGCAATTTCACTCTTTCTCTTCGACTTGTAGCCCCACCTCTCTCATCTTCGAGGACGTGATGGCCCGTCGGATTCTGAATTCCTCGGTATTTACGGTGGGGTAAGTAACGGTAATATCAGGGACAGATGTGATGACTTTCTCCAAGCCGCTCATGTCGTTAACGTTATGCCCAGCTTCGCAGTGTCCTGACATTAATCCCGAACAGGCTGTCAATACCGTCGCGAATGGCGCGCCGGCGTATCTTCGTCACGCTCCATGATCATCAGCATCGCATGCGACATATGTCGCTGCGGATGCGCGCACCTCTCGTATTACCCAGCCGCCGAGGCCTGGCTCTGGCAGGCCCGAACACGTCGGTTACGCGTCGGCGTTCCCAGTGGGATCGCTCATTCGGCCAGATCACAGCCCGGGCTGTTTCGGTGCGTTACCCCCAAACATACATGTCCGCTCGTCGTGCGTGTCTATATAAACGCCTCCGCACCCGCCAGCATGTGTCTCAGCATCTTCGCAACCCACGAAGACGCCGCTTCACCTCGCTGACGCAGCAGCATGTTGGCTTTATCCATCGGTGCGCTCGCACTCGCGCTCGCCTCTCCGGCGGCAGCCGCGCAATGCAGGAACCAGCCTGGCGACGCCGGGTTCCCTTCGCAAGCGCAGTGGAACCAGCTTAAGGCGGAGCTCGGGGGCCGCCTTGTGCAGCCCATTCCGACCGCAAAATACTGCAAGCTGAACAACTGCACGACGGCGGAGTGGCAGAGCACGGACTTGCGCGCGCTACTTCCGGGCGCGATGAACTCAGTAAGTGTTCCGACATATTACAGAGATTGATGGCTGATGCGGATGATGCACTCTAGAATAATTGGGAGCAGGTGACCGTGCTGCGTCTTTCTAAACCGTGCAGTGTCTGACATACCTGTAGGATTATGCGACCCCGTCGATGTGCTTGCTGAATGGCACGACCTGCGAGCAAGGCAGCGTGCCGTTGTACGCCGTGAACGCGACGACGGCCGCGCACGTTCAGGTATACATACTTGTTCTTCCGATTTCTTTCCACTAGCGCTGACCGTCCAAACACAGGCGGGCGTCCGTTTCGCAGCGCAGCACAATCTCCGCCTCTCTATCAAAGCTTCAGGACACGACTTCCTCGGGCGCTCGACCGCGAAGAACTCGCTCCTCATCTGGACGCAGTACCTGAAGAACACGTCCTTCACCGAGCACTTCCGCATCGGGAACAAGGACTACGGTGCCGCGATGACAACCGGCAGCGGTGCCGGGCTCAAGCAGCTGTACACTGAGGCAGAGGCGCACGGCAAGATCTTTGTCGGTGGTACGGCGGCGACCGTTTGTGCGGCCGGCGGGTACTCTCAGGGCGCGGGACACTCCGCATTCTCGCCCGTGCTTGGCCTTGCGGCCGACAACGCCATTGGTATGGCATTTTCCTCCCATTTGAGTGCCTATCCGCTAACTGCCGCACAGAGTACCAGATCGTCATCGCGAACGGCAGCCTCATCACAGCCAACGAATTCTCCCATCCCGATCGTACGTCTCTGATCCTCTCTTTTGGGAAAGTCGTTCTAAGCCCACCTGCAGTCTTCTGGGCCATCCGCGGCGGCGGCGGCGGCAGCTGGGGTGTCATCGTCTCCGCGACCTTCCACGCCTTCCCCATCTTCAACGCGACCCTGCACCAGACCACGATCGTCACCAACTCGACCGTCCAGACCGGCAACGTCATGGCCGCGCACGCGGCGCACATCTTCGACCTCGACCCCGTGCGCGCGGGCCAGTACTACTACCTCAGCGGCAGCCCCGGCGGGAGCTTCATGAGCGTGTCCACGTTCGCGGCGAACGTCACCGGCGACGATCTCCGTGCGCGCTTGAAGCCGTTCTTGGACGCCGCGCGCGCGGCGGGCGCGACTGTGTCGCCCGAAGTCACCGTCTCGGGCACGCCGAACGACCTCATTCCTAACGGCGACTGGGCGATCGAGCAGATTGTGGCGAACTTGACCACCGCGAACCCGCCGAATACGACGGTCGCGTGGGGCGACGACGTCTCGGGCCAGAATCTGATCATGGGCTCCCGCCTTATTCCTTCCTCTGCGTTCAAGAACAACGCGTCCGCGATTGGAGCTGCGTATACGACTCTGTTGAACCAGGGTGTCCCAGGGTGAGTCCCAATGGCTGAAATTGGCGAGTGATTGAGCTCAACCGTGTCGCGCAGGATTCTGGGTCACCTTGTCGCCGGAGGTCAAGTCGCTGCGAACGCGCACGTCAACAACGCGGTAAACCCGAAATGGCGCACCGCCAAGTCGCACGTACGTCTCTTCATGGATCCACATATTCTCTCAAGCCCTTGCTCACGTCTCCACAGGTCATCGTTAGCCAAGGCTGGGTCGACTCCTCTGTGAGCCCCCAGCAGGTCGAGGCACTGCGCCACAACCTCACATACGTCTCCATGCCCGTCCTGGACGCCGTCACGGGCGAGTCGGATGCGGGCTCGTATTCCAGTGAGGGTGACGTTCTCGAGCCGAAGTTCCAGACGACGTTTTTCGGGCCCAACTATGCGCGCTTGAAGTCGGTCAAGGCGACATACGATCCTCATGACCTCTTCATCGTCGGGGCGGGTGTTGGAAGCGAGAACTGGGATGAGTATGGGCTTTGCAGGAAGTAATGATATTAAATGATTAAGGATCTATCTGCTTTTGCTCTTGGGCTTGCTCGTTTCGTCTTTATGTTTATTCTCACGTAGCAGTAATGAATTAGATGCATCTCACTTCATTTCGTTTCGCGAACAACTAAAGTTTCTGCAGTTTGGTAGTGGCACACACTGCAATTTTGTCTGATTGCAGACTCGCGCGGATCGTCTGTAGGCTTCAGACTAAAAACCACGGATTCTCATCCACATAATCCCCGTTCTCATTCGTATTCCTAGTGAAACATACATCGTCAATGGGCAACTACCAAACGTCCCACTCGGTCCAAAAAGCAACTACACAATATCTCCCCTCCCTCCTCAAGGCCTCACCCCTGAACTCAGCTCACAAGTCCACATTCACGTCCACACGCACCCGCCTCCATCTCCGCTCACAGCTCACAGCTCACATATTCCCATGCCGCCTCCGCGCTTTCATCTGCGCCTGCTCCTCATCCATGAACCCCACCACCGAAATCTCATGGAACCGCTCCGCATCCTCCACGACTTGCCGATCCTCCATCTCCCACCCCAGCCACGTGTCGTCCGCATCCCCACCCGCGCGGTCCAGCGGCTCCGCCTCCATCAACGGTGTCGAGACGGACGGCGCCGACGCCGACGCCGACGCCGACCCGCCCTCATCGCGCGACGGCGAGCGCGACATCGCGTCGTCCTCCACAGCCAACCGGTGCGCGTCGTGCGCGAGCATAAAGTCCTCATCCTCCTCGTCAAACTCCAGCGGGACGGACGACGCGCCCGCCGCGCGGTCGCGGTCCCGGTCTTGCCTGGCACCGAGCTGCGGCGAGCGCACCTTGCTGATCTCGCGCCGGATGCGGCCCAGGCCCTCGCTCATCCCGTCGCTCAGGCCCGTCGCCATGCGCTGGATGGGAATCGCGTGCCGCAGGCCGTTCTTCGAGCCGGGTGCGCCGTTCGGAAACATGGGGATCACAGGCGGCGAGCCGGTATAATCAAGGCCGCTGGTCAGCGCGGACGACAGCGGCTCGTCGAACGAGGACGGCATGCCCGCGATGTCGTGTGCGCCCGCGGACCCGGAGACGAACGACTCGCCCGTGCCCGCGCTGTACGCGCTGATCTGGACTTCCTTGCGCACCTCGATGGGGAGAGACGGGACGGTGAGCTGGTAGCGCCGGATGAGACCGTGGTAGTCTTCGGTGAGCGCGTGGAAGAAGAACTGGTGGGAGAGGTAGATGGGCCGAGGAAGGACGCGGGGCGAGCGCGAGCTCGTCTGCAGCTCCGCTTGGGAGAGCCAGCTAATCGGACACGCGATCAGCTCGCCGCATGGCAGAGGAGGGACAAAAAAGGCGTACTTGGCTACCCCAGCAACGGCTTTGACGGGCCTCGCGTGCGCAGGCACATCGGTCAGAGATCGCTTGATCTCGCCCCAGTCCCGCCTCCGCTTCAGCCCCCACGTCGCTACTTCGGTCTCCCTTGCGGTAAGTTCTGCAGGCTTATCGAGCATCTTCGAAATGCCGGAGCCGCCCGCAGGAGGAGACACGCTCGTCTTGCCAAAGGACGGCCGCGAGGGCAGCGAGATGCTCGTCCCACCCAAACCTGGTACAGATCCCGGAACCGAGAGGCTGCGCTCAGTCGATTGCACATCGATGACGAACCGCCGCAGCGAGAGCGTGCCATCCGCCGGATCGAACATCAGCACATCCTGATAATTGGTGGGCCGTCGCGCACGATGTGTCGGCGAGAGAGGCTCGTTGGCATGCGAAGGCGAGGACTGGACGGACTGCGGCGCAGACGGCGGCGGCGAGTATACCGACGCAGGAGGAAGGAGGTTGCTCGGGATATGGGTGTTCTCAACGCTGATGAATGTGAATGTTAGAGCCGGAGGAGCGGGTTCGCCAGCAGGAACTTGGGGAGCGCGAAGGCGCACGATGGGCGTCAGCGTCGTCGATAACGGCTGCTGTCATCAGGGCAGTTGGATTGTCAGTATCCGACACCTTGTAGAAGATACTCACACTTACCAGTTGCGTGCAGCTAAACACCCGGCCCTTCATGTGGCTCTTCTCGTCCGGCTTGCCGCCATACGGATTCGTCGCGAAGACGTGCACCGTCCGCTTCTTCGACCCAATGGCGACCCACCGACCATCCGCCGACCAGTCGACGCCCTCAACGACCGCAGACGTGCGTCCACGACGCAAATCATACATATGCCACGGCGCACTCTGCTGCTGCAGAACCACGGAAGTTCAGCATCGCCTCAAAAAGAACCGAAGAACAGCTCACCTCGTCGCTCGATCCCTCCACACGCGATGCATGCCTCAGCGCACGCGGCACCGGGCGCACCTGGAACACCTTCGCCGTCTGCCCGTCCTCCGGAATCGCCAACACCGACGCGCCGTCCGCCGCCCACCGCAGGGCCGCAACAGGCTGCCGGCGGGACACCATGAATTCCGCGATCGTCTCCGCCTCCGCCGCGCCCCGAAGCAGCGGCATCAGGTCGAGCACAGTCACAAAGTGCCCCTCGCGCCCCCCGGCACGCGCCCCCGCGGGCGGGGTCATGGGCACAGGCGCAGGGTCGTCTCCCAGATTCACGACCTGCCGCTCGTCGGCCGCGGGCGTCGCAGCGGGGGCCGAGCGCGAGAACATCTTGGTCACGCCGCCCAGCGCCGCTGGCGCGCCCGGTGCGGTGGCGGTCGCACCGCTCGCATCCGCGATGCGCGTGCGCGCGGCGGTGTAGGCGACCTCGCCGAGGGACCACATGCCGCTCAGGACGCTCCCGCCGACGCGGAGGGCCATCTTGCCGAGCTCGCCCTGAGAGAGGGAGGGCGTGCCACTGCCGCTGACGCTGCCTCGGCGCACGGGGGAGCGGCGCCGAGGCTGGGTGGACGCAGGCGAGTCAGGGCGAGGAGGCGGGGAGGCGAAGGCGAGGAGGCGGTGGGAGAGCGCAAAGACGGGCCGTAGAGCCGTGTCTTCGGCGTCTATAGAAGTTGGTAGTAATACAGAGTTATTGGTATCGTTTGCATTTGTGTTTGAAGAATGATGGATGAAAAGTGTCAGTGAAGTCGATGAGATTATAGATAGCGTTGCGAGGGTAGATGAAGAAAGTATTCGAAGCGTAGGTGGGTTGGCAGTCGTCTGGGGTGCAAGTGAGGCCAGATCATTTGTGCGGGGAAGAATGGACGTACGATGATTATAAAATTTGCGTTAGATGAAAATGATACAAGGCCTGGAACAGAAAACGTCTTGATAACAGAATGCGTTGACAATGAGTATACAATGAAGTCAGGGTCTCTCTGCCGAGAGTTGGCACTTGGAGGCACATAATCAGAGACGCGCATATAGCTGCAAGAATGAACTTACATTATCCCGACCAAAGGTCGTAACGAAGAAAAGAGGTCCAATGCAGTCGATCCCGGCGGCGTAGGCAAGACACCCGCAGAGACAATCTTGCCCCACTCCGTCTGCGGCAGATTCAGGATATCCCGCACCGACTCGAGGTTGGAGCAGTCCCAGATCTGCAGTCCGGAGGGGTACCCGACCAGTAGCAACCGCCTGGAAGACGCGGTCAGAAGCAGCCCTTCAGCCCGGTGAACAGGCAAGATACGAACCGTGACCTGCCACGACCATCGACAGGGGGTAGAGTGTCCCACTTGGCCCACGCGATGCGCTCGGTATCGTCGCGCCCCCCAGGATACCTCACGCGGGAAACCTCCTTGCGCCCACGGTCGTCGTCCTCGGGATCACCAAGTCCGAACGCTTCGTCGAGAGCGGGAGGAGCACCGAAGTCCGCGCCTGAGCCCCAGCTCTGACGCCGGGCCTGCGCGTCTGAGGCGGAGGGACTCATGAACTTGCCGAACGAGACGGGACGGGAGACGCGTGGGGGCGTCGGAGCGGCGGAGGGGATCGCAATGGAGATAGAGGAGGGAACGTAGTTGCGGACGGTGCGTGAAAGGGTGTCGAGACGCGTGGGTTGGCTGTTGAGACATGGTCAGCGTCGGGCCGGAAGCAAGTGAGGGTGCACGGAGGAGGGGCACAGCGATGGGGCAGGCACGTGGATAGCACAAATATGGTACAAAGGGGACATCAACGGAACGGGCGCAATTGCATGAACGATGGCCCAATACATGGTCCTGTTCCCTGATATGGAACGTAGGCATGCAGTAGGCGCGTTGCAACAGGGGGGGGAGGACGCATGATAGGATCCGGTCGCACAGGCCATCGACGTGAATGACACCTAAATGTGCCATTTATTGGGGCACGAGCCACGGCTAATGCTAGGACGAATCCGCAGCGCAACGCCAGCAAAACCGCGATAACTCACCGGGCGAGAACAGGGGAGCGGACATGTCCCCAATCATCGGCCTGGACGGGATCGGGGGGCTGTCTTGGCATGCTGGCTACATCGTCGCCGCCGTCATAGTCGGCATTCTGAGGTTGTGCATCGTATAAGACCGGCGCCTGGTCGGTCTCCAGCAGGCCTGAAGCACCGACACGTTCGACCTCCGGCTCAGGGTCGGAATCCTGTGGCACGCCGCCGGGGTCGCTGTCGAAGGTGTATGGGTCGCCCGGAGCATAGAGTGATTCGTCGAACTGAGAGAGAAGGTCAAGCTGCTGGGTAGGTTGGGGCTTCTGCTTGCGGGTTGCATGTCGTGTCTTCCCTGATTGCATTAAACAGCAGAGATAAGTAGTGGGTACGAGGTTCGAGACGCAAGGCGGCGAAACAAGAGCGCTGGGGGGTGCTGTATATGAAATAAATACAAGGTATGAAGCAGATAGTGCCGATGAAGGGAAAGAAAGGAAGCAAGAGGGAGATATTGCGAGTTGTGGATGCGATGGTGGACGTTGCGGACAAGTCGAATCAAGCGCGAGTCATGCCCCAGCGTCCCCAATCAGGCAGTTTGGGCGCCCCTAACCACAGTTTCGGGTCCTCCTCATCTCCTTTCTTCTGCCTTTCACTTTAGCTGCGCTCTGCAAACGCAGACACATCCTTTCAAAGGCGTACGTCTCGTGAATCTACCTCTTTCTGACTGCAGGAATGCACAGGCCAACTGCGGTTGTATCCGCAAAGCTGACCAGTTCCTGCGGAATCTTCGAGGCCGACAGGCCCGAGGGATGACTGGCTGCAGCCAATCTACCTCTCCAACTTCCGACTTTGCTTCCGCCATGTCTTGCACGTGTGTGGGGAGATGCTGAATGAGCACCCCGTACGACTGAATTCGCGTTGAGAAGCGTCTCATCGGTGCGTAAATCTCGTAGATGACGATCATGTAAAGGTATTCGTTTTTGGATCCGGGATTCTACAAGGAGCCTTATCGTGGGCGGTCGCTACTCCATTGCAGAGGATACATTGACCGAGATTTTCCAGAGAAAATTACATCGAACATATCCTGTCCTGCGTATTCTTGTATCATGAACACGAATCCTCATCACCCCAACCTCCTCTCCGATCTACTTCCCCGGATCGTCGCCGAACGCTGAAGTAGGCAACCTCATCCAACCATTGCGCAGCTTCTCGTCCCCAGATCTCCACCTCAAACCTGACACATCCCTCCGCGGAAGCAGGTGCAGCATCACGTTGACTCTTGTCATTCTGCTTCCGCGCTCCCAAATCGTGTCATCCATGAGCCAGCGCCCGATTCCCGTATATAAGTCTGCGCCTCTCGTCCAAATACTCACCAGTTTCGCCCTCGTTCATCCACCAGGATCATCAGCCCTCGTCCTCGCACTGCAATGGGTGTTTTCTGTAACCTCGTCCTCGGCGCCCTCGCCCTTCATGGCGTCTCAGCATCGCCCACACGTCTCTTTGCTCGTGACACTGATCACCCCTTCGCCAACGGTCCGTCTCCTTCCTTCTCCTAAATCTTCCCGCTCTCATATTTTTTGCGACCTTATAGACACAAACATCTTGAACTTCGCGCTGACGCTCGAACACCTCGAGAACGTGTTCTACACGACCGGCCTGCAGAACTTCTCGCAGCAGGACTTCGACCAGGCGGGGCTCCCCTCGGGCACGCGTGGCTTCTACGAGCAGATCTCGGCGCACGAGCAGACGCACGTCGACACGCTCACCGCAACGCTCGCGAGCCTCGGGGCTCCCGCCGTCCAGGCATGCACGTACAACTTGTGAGTTTCTCTCGTCTTTTCTTGCTAACGCACACACGGCTGACATGGATCCAGTGGCGTGAACGGCAACGTCACGAACTTCGTAGAGTTGAGCGACTTGTTCGAGACCGTCGGCGCGTCTGCGTACAGCGGCTCGGCCCACTATCTCAACAAGAGCGACCTGCTCACCGTCGCCGCGTCCATCCTCGCCACCGAGGCTCGCCAGTCGACATGGATCAACAACGCCATCCGTGGTGCCAACCCGTGGTCGACTGCATTCGAGGTGCGCATCTCATGTTCTTCTTGCTACCGTAGCATCCGTTGCTCACATCATACATCAGACCCCGCTGGATCTCAACCAGGTGTTCACCCTGGCATCCGGCGTGATCGTCTCCTGCCCCTCTTCCAACCCCGCCATCCCCCCTGTCTCACTTAACCCTCCCCTCACCGCCACGCCCGCCACCGCGCGCCCCGGCCAGAACGTCTCGCTCACGTTCGACGCGTCCAAGGCCGGCAACGCCACGCTCTTCGCCGCGTTCCTCAGCGGGCTCAACGCGACGTACGTCCAGCTCAACGGCTCGCAGCCGTTCAACGTGTCCATCCCGCAGAGCCTCCAGGGCACGACGTTTCTTGCGATCACGAACAGCTCGACGGAGCATGCTGATAATGTGACGGTTGCGGGCCCTGCGTTCTTCAATTTTGCGTTTGGTGCGGACAACCAGCAGGTGCCGCTCAAGTTCATTGAGCTCATTGAGCTGTAGTGGGCGTTCGTTGGCGTATTTGGGTCTGAGCAATGTATTCGATTGTAATATATAATAACATCTTCGTTTGATTCCTTCGGTATCTTGCATCGCTCTAGATCTAGTTTTCGCAGCGAAGGTACATTGTCATGCACGAAGCGTAGAAGATATATTTCAGACCCCCCTACGTTCGTACATCGCTCAGTTTCCTTATTTCCGAATTGAAGTCACTATACTGAATGTTCGACTGAGCGACTACAACTCCCACAAAGAAGATGTTGGCCGTTTTGAATCCAGTTCTCACATATCGATAAACCTTCTGCAGAAACACGAATCCACCCATTCATTTCAATTCGCCTACCACATCAGTGTTCGACACTACTGCCTACTCTTACAAGTATCAAAGTTGCTCGTCGCACGTCTCGAATCCCACGAATCCAATCACAAACGCCGCGTCCCCATCCTGCCTCACCGCACTCACATCTCCCCACCCGGACCCGTCAAACGCGTCACCCTCGGTCCTACCAGATGCGGGCCAATCTGGCCACCCAAATGGTGCGAACGCGGGCGCGCCCTGGACAAATCCCTCTCGCCCAGCAGCTGCGGTACGACTCTTCCCGCGCCGCCCCTCTCCCCAGGGTCCACGAGGCCGCGCGAGCCCGGCTCTGCGTCGGCGCGGCTCTGCAGGTCGACGCCAGTGTAGTGCGGGAAGAGCGGGTCGCGCGGGAAATACGACGGCGGGGGCGGATGGGCGTCCTGCCTGTCCTTGCGGTCGTCCATGTCGGGGAGCGGCGTGACGCCGACGCCGCCGTCGCCCCCGCCGTCGCGGTCGGTGACCTTGCCGATCGCCTTGACGTCCGGGCCGAGGATCTGGCGCACGGTGTACAGCGCGGACTCGAGCGCGCCCGCGATCCACGTGTGGTGCTCGCTGAGGTGCTCGCCCGCGAAGAAGATCTTGCCGTCCGCCTCGGGCTCGCGCGCGGGGTTGAAGCGCGCCTCGAACTGGCCCGGCAGGAACATCGCGTCGCCCGTCGCGGTCTCGGCCGACCAGGAGACGTCGAACGTCTCCATCAGCTCCTCGTACACGTCCACGTTCGGGCGGTAGAGGCGGTCGAGGCACTGCAGCGCGAGCGAGCGGCGCTCGAGGGGCGTGAGGGGCAGCCAGGTCGTCGCGTCGGTCATCCACGCGTAGATGAGCAGCACGCCCGGGCCAGAGTCGCCGATGCCGTTGGACGGGTACACGATCCAGCGGATGGGGAGGTCCGTCGTGGACTGGCCGCCCTGCGTCGACGGCTGCGTCGTCTCCCAGAAGCGCGTCTTGAAGCGCATGCCCATCTTGTAGAGCCCCTCGAAGTGCATCGAGCGGATCGCCATCTCCTTCGTCGGGCTGAACAGCGGGCGGTCCGCGATCATCTTGAGCGCGGCGGGCGGGATCGCGAGGATGACGCGGTCGAACTTTTCCGAGACGAGCCCGTTGTAGCCCTCGGCGGTGAGCGCGACCTTGTTGCCAATGGGCTGCACCGACTGGACGCGCGCGCCAAAGACGATGTTCTCGAGCCCGACGAGGTGCGCCATCGCCTGCGGCAGGCGGTCCATGCCGTTCTTGATGGTGTGCCACGGGTCCGTGTCCGAGGTCTGGTCGAGGAAGTCCTGGTACTGCATGTAGAGCTCCGTGCAGCTGAGCGCGAACTGGTTCGTCTGCGAGCAGACCGTCTCGACAAAGTCGACGACCGAGTCCGGCCAGCCGACGACGCTGTCCGCCTTGTTCGGCGCGAAGAGCTTGAGGAAGTGCCGGAACGAGAAGTTGTCGTACTTCTCGACGATCTCGTCGAACGTCAGGTTCGCGAAGAGCGACACCGCGGACGTGAGCAGGTCGTTCGCCGTCTGGGTCTTGAACTTGTCCGGCACGGGCCAGTCGATGCTCGCGGGCGTCGTGTTGCCGAAGTTCTGGCCGTCGCCGGCGACGTTGTTGATGAGCAGCTTGTTGCCGGGCGAGTTGAGGAAGTACTCGATGAGCTCGACGTGCATATCTTCCGGGAGGTCGTCGTCGTCGTTCATAGCCTCGATGAGGTCGAGCAGGATCTGCTGGAACTTGGCGGGCGGAATGCGCATGGCGCCTGCCTCGAAGTACTGATCCGGCTGGGACGAGAAGTGGTACGTGAAGATGCGACCACCGATGCGCCCGCTCGCCTCGTAGACGGTCACGAGATGGCCCATGCTCTGCAGGAGGAGCGCAGCATACAGGCCTGAGGCGCCGCCACCGACAATGCCGATGTTCAGGACCTTATGGCGCGACGTTCGCTCGATGGCATATTTATAATGTGATGGAAAGGTGGCCATGGCTGGCGCGAGTCAGTATCAATCATTGGCACCGCAGATGACGCACTCACTTTTGCTCAGATGTAGTGAGTTTTGGTGAGGATACGACAAAGTGCGTCAACCTAGGAAGAAAAAAGTCAGGACGAGCGATAGAACAAGTCGGATTCATACGCACTGTTTAGCAAACTGCGAACAGCTGAATTTCCTCGCTCGTCCCAGAGTCATTATATACCTCGCCATCGCGCACCCGCAGATCCCCAACTCAACACCGGCGCAGCAGCACTAGCAGAAAAGGTGCATTCGGAACGCGAGAGGAACAACAAGGACATATTCGCGCCGCGCGACGTCGCCGCGATTGATACCTCGGAAAACGATAGGCCGCCGTGGAGCGTGCAGACTATAACCACGCCCCGTGAAGCTGTGAGACAGGGAAGCGACGCGCAAGGCAGTGCCGTTCTTCGTGGAAAGACCACATCACCGGGGAGATGCACCGTGCTGCAGACTACGCATCATAGATGACGGCCGGACAGTCTAGGCTCGCGCACGGACACGAACATGCGACGGACACGCACCCGAACAAGTACTCACCGCTGCGGCACCCACGTCGGCGGCGCCATGGACGCAATATCGATCGCCCTTCGACGGCACGTCCAGCGTACCCCACGGCGCTCGCACGCTGTCTGGAGGCTATCTACCCCAGAGTCGCAGCCTCGAGGCGCACACACGTTGCTTCGGTGAGGCGCATCCGGCCGCTGTATCGGCGCCAGCGATGCCAGATTATCGATGCCAGAGCTCGGCGCTGCGACAGGCCGGCAGAGAATTCCGAGAAGCGCAGTGAATCTCGTCGCGCCCGCCGTCACGGTTTGGGCGCTAAGCCTGTGCGAACGTGCAGAGAGCGGCGGCGCGGTTTCATTATAGCCCTGCTTTGTACAAATTCAGCCAACGCGTCGTCGAATCCTGTTGGCAGTCATACTAGTATACTCATCTTCAACGTATTTCCTGGACCATCGCCAATGAAATGCGGGTGAGACCTACAAGGTCTGCAGGCAGGGGGCCCTGAAACATCCCTTGTTCGAGTCGCCCACAACTCTCCGCCCGACCACCTTCGCGCAGCTTCGCTGCGACGGCCAGCCGTACAAAATTTACGACGTACAAGACACCACGCGTACGGGGGAGACAAAGTGCTCCTCACGCGTTCTGAGCGCTGGCAAGCGCATCGGTTCGAGCACTCCCAAACGACGAGCTTGAGCTGACGTGCGGCTTCGCCTGCGAAAGGCGTTCTCTGTCCTATACACTCGTCCACGTACTCTTGTATTTGTATAGATTTATCCTCAAGTCGCTCAGAATTGAAAATACACCTATGAAAGAGCCGAATTAGCGCCAAAACATCGCCGCAGACGACAAAGCTCCCCGCGCACCCACCTTCACAGACCCTACTATATAAGTACCTCCACCAAGCAACACCTAAAGACACAACAAACCAACATGAGACGCAGCCGCAAACCACAGGCAAAACACACTCACTGCGCCTATACATGTACCGAACACACATACAAGAGGGGGGAAAGGACGGCCACACGATACTCTCGCAATACATATACGATAGCCACCAGCTCACAGATATAGACCGCTGCCGCTGCGGGACGAAGGGGGCGCCGGGGATACGCACATGCACATGCACGTTTATTCTCGTCCGCCCAAGCCCAGACGAATATATAGACCAAGGCTTGGACGACGGGGCGGCGATAAGCACGTACGACGGGGCTCGGATCCGAATCGTCGTTGCCCGTTCAAGTTGTGTTTCGTCTTGAGACGCGGCATGTGAAACGGCGCCGGCGAGCTAATCTTGGTCCAGATTCTGTGCGTCTGAAATTTTAGCAAAAGTCGAATTCCACAGCGGAGACGAGCGCACCCATACCCATACAACGAGCGAAAACGGGTCTATAATGGTACTCGGCTCAGTGAGTAATCCAAGAAAAACAAACCCCACCCGCCTTCCACCCAAACCGCCCATCGACAAACGCAGCACTTCCCCTCTTCGTCCACTTCGACTGGCAGCCCGCGCAGAGCGGAGCGCCCCAGTCCTAGCCCCCACCGCACCGGTACCGGTACCGCCGCCTGAACTTGGCCGATAGCAGCGCGCGCAGTACAATCGATGGACGCGCACGCGTACGCACCTCCGAGTAGCAGTCAACCGCTCGTGCCTAAGCCCACTGAGACCGGGTACCGGAGAGAGCCAATTAAAGCGTCTATTCCACGACGTCCCGTTCAACAGCACACGACACAGCGTAAGTAAACCAGCGGGGGTCCTCCGCCGCCTAGAGAGAGCCGGGGCCACATTCGTCCAAGCGCAAGCGCACCTGACGCATACGGCACGGCGCGCGAAGTACGTACGGGCACGCACCCCGCGCGAGGCGCGAAGCACCAGGACTCTCCCGGGAGCTTATCGATAAGTAGATAGGCCCACCAACCACCACGCGCACCCGGGCGCACAGGCGCAGATCTACCCAGCCGAGTCAGGTGCGCGCCTCGCCCGGGCGGCACACCCCACGCCCTACGCCCCACGGCCGTCGGGGGCAATGTACTTATCAGGGCGCGCGGGCTGCAAGGGGTGAGGTGCGAGAGGGGGGTGCGAGAGGGGGGTGGGAGCGGGCCCGGGCCTGCCAGTGCACATGGCACATGGTGCACCGCGCGCGGAGGTCATCTGCCCGCACCCTGCATCCCGCGCCCGTATCTTGCATCCCGTGCTTCCGTTCCGGTGCGCCTACTTGAGCATAGTTCTGGGTTCTGGGTTCTGGGTTCGGGCAGGGACAGTCAAAAAGCCAAAATGACGCACCACGCACGACGCACCGCGCAACTTCAAACTACCGGCTGTCCAAAACCACCAGCCGCCTCCACCATCCGCCGTCGAGCGGTGAGCGCCCACCGTCGACGCCCGCAGCCGCATTGATCAGCCCCGCACTCCCTCCCTCCCTCCCTCCCTGCCGGACACGCGCGTGCCGGCATGCGGGCACGGGATCCGGAGTCCGCGGGTATGCGGGCGCGGCGGGCGTGAGGCGTGAGGTGAGGGGCGTGAGGCGTAAGGCGTGAGGCGTGAGGCGTGAGGCGAGGGGCGAGGGACAAGTGTGTGCGTGGGCAGGCGCGGGCGCGGGCGCGGACACAATAGGCGTCATCCCTAAATCTAGCGCCTGCGCCCTTGGGTTCTCGGGACGCGGGTGCCCCGGCTTCGCGAAGGTGCGGTTAGGTTGGGCGCGCGCGCGCAGGTGGGCAGGTGGTGAGAGCTGCGGCCGGCGGAGGGACGCAGCTCTGAATCGGCTTCGAGGTCGGTCCGTTTATTTGTAGAAGAGGCGTGTGCTGGTGAGTGCGGCAGCCGCAGGGCGCTGTTCACTGTTCCAGCTCGCGCCTGCAGCTGTACGCGCGCTCGGCCTCGGGCGCGCACGTACTGTAACTGGGCCAGGTAGGCACATATGTACTGTAACACTCAACAAGCGGGCCGCGCGCGCGCGATGCATTGGGAGCTGTCGATGCCGTACTTGGTGAGAAGCAGAGTTCGTGAGCGGCGAGCGGTCTGCGGCTGTATGCGTATGCGTGCTGGAGAGGACACGCGCCCTCGGCCTCGTGGGGTGCCGTTGCCAAGCGCGGGGGGATACAGCTGCGGGTGGTGGTGGTGGGAGGGCCCAGGTGTGATGCGTGCGCGCACTTGTACGTGCGTTCGGGAGCGAACTGGGCCAGGTTGCGGCTGACGCCGGCGGGTGGTGGGAGGCCGCTTCATTTGAGGAGTCCGCGTGCGGCCTGCGCTTGTATGCGGGAACGCGCTGGACCAGCAAGAGGACGGGGCCAGGACACGCGCTCTCGTCGCGTGCACACTGCAGCGCGCAGGCGGAGGAAGTTACAGCTGAAGCCTGAAGGTGCGAGAGGTGGTGGGAAGCGGCTTGGAAGATCCCGCCGCACGGGATGTGGCCGCTCCAGCTGCAATTTACGCCCCAGTTTTGAGTTCGGGAGCGGACTGGGCCAGGGGAAGCGGCGGCTGCGGGTGGTGGGAGGCCGACGCTTCATTTGAGGAGACCTGCGCACTGCGCATACGTACATGCGTGCTCGGCTTCGGGAACGCGCTGGACCAGGGGGGAAGACTCGTGGCTGCACGCGCGCGCGCGAGAAGGACAGCTGCGGGTGGGAAGCAGCGCGAGAGGGCTGGTACCCTGCTGCAAGCGTATGGGATCTGCGGCCTGCGCCTGAGCGTGTGTGGACCGAGGGACGTTCATAGCGTGCGGCACGCAGCACGCAGCACGCAGCGTACACGCGGACGGTGGGAGTGGGAGTGGGATACTCGTACCCGCGACTAGTACTGTTGACGAGCAGTACGGTAAATTGCAGCTTGAGAGCCCCTCTCGCAGCCGTAAGCGGGGTGCGGGGTGTGGGGGAGGGGTGTGGGGGAGGGGACGGGGACGGGGGTCAGGGCGCTATCACTACCATCACGACGCCGTAAGCCGTTCCGCGTCCGCTGCGGGGGTGCGGGTACGGGCGGGCGCTCGGTATCAGTGTCTGTGTGTGGTGGGGCGCGAGGTGTGCGTGCGTGCGTGCATGCGGGAAGGACGTGCCGGATGCGGGATGCGGGACGCGGAGGGACAGGGTGTACGTACGTACATGGCAGCGCGCCGCCCACAGAGACGCTGACGCCGAAGCTGACGCCCAGGCTATGACGCGCGCGGGCGGAACGTGCACGCGCTGCTGCTTCGAATTCGGCGCGGCTTCGCGACGGAGGTGCAGGCGTAAGTAGGGGTGCTTCGCTTCGCTGCGGCGTGGTGGCGGCCACGAGGATCTCGGAAGCGCGGCGGGCGAGCGAAGACGGCCTGCTGCGGTGTGTTCGAGGGCTGCTGCGTGGTCGACGTGAGGCGCGCGGCGTACTTACCTGGGTTGTCCTACGCGCGTCGCATACATACGATGAGCTCTCCTTGGCCAGACATGTATATGTATTCCAACCTACAGCTGTCGTCGGTGCAGCCTCCGGGCCCAAATCGGACGCGGACACGGACACGGACACGGACACGCGCCTCCGATGCGGGGAAGGGGATGATCTGCGCAGGCTAGGGCTGTCCGATGCCGCCCTCGCAGACGCGGTGACCGCACCCGAGCCTCCCCACGCCCACGCGGCTACCAGTCCGCCGACGGCCGGCATATGCGGCGTGCGCCCGAGGGACGCGCGGGGCGGCAGATCCGGGGCGGTCAGGTGGGCAGGGCGGTGGCGTGGCGGGATGTCGGGGGGTGTATACGTACGGCAGGGCCGTCCCGCGGGCTCTGCAGCATGATTGTGGCGTGGCGCGCGCGCGATCGCATCGTGACCGTCGGCCACGGCCACTCGCGCTGGCGCTGCGGCGATCTCAGCCTGGCCGTTGGCGTGGGCGTGGGCGTGGGCATGGGTGCTGCGGGCGCGGCGCGGTGGCTTTTGTTCTGCACCTGCACCTGCGCGGCGGGCGCCGCAACCGCGCACCATCAGCCGCCGACGCCGACGCCGCCCGAGCCCGTCCACAGCCGCGCCGCACCGGGCGCCCCCTATCGCGCATGTGCGCCCGACCCACATGCGGCCGGCTCTCCCCTCCCCCCCTGTTTGTTGCCTCCCGACCCGTCGTGTCGGCGCCCGCCTTGCCGCTTTCGGCCCCGCCCTGCCCAAGTGCGAGTGCGAGTGCGACGGCAACGGCAACGGCGTTCGTTGTCCATCACGCCGCGGTGCGACAGCGGCGGTGGTGTTGGTGCTGAAACGGAGGCGCGTGCGTGCCGCAACGAGCGGTGTCGACTCGGAGGCGCCTGCGGCGGAACACACGCGCTCCGGCGGTGGGCGCACGAGGCGCAGGGCGTGCGGACCCCAGCCAGCCCAGCCGTGCGCCTGATGTCATCGATTGCGTCGTTGCCGTCGTCGTGGCGTGGCGTGGCATGCCATCCCACCGCGCGGTCTCGGTCGTACCTTGCGTCCGTGGGTCGTCTTGGTGATGCCCCCGACGCGCGGCGACACTGCGGTGATTCGGCCAGCAGAGGCTGGGAGGGAACAAGGCAAGTGCAATAGCATGCGGTGCGGTGACGTGTATCGAGCCGGCGGCATCCGTGGCCGAGGTGCGCGCTCGCCGTCGACGCAGCAGCGGCGCCCTCGACGCCGGGCAGGCACGGGGGGCGCAGGCGATCGGGAACATCACGCGGGCATCAGCTGACGAACTGAGCGCTGGCGGAGGCGGGTGGGGTGTCCGGGGAACGGGCGCGTCGGTGGCGGGGCGTGGGCGTGTCCGTCGCGTGCGGCTCTTCCAACGCGCTCCGCCTGATCGCTATATCTACCCTCCGGCTCCCTTTCCCCCCGTCCCCTCTTCCCCGTCCCCATGTCCGCGTCTCCCCATCTCCCTCCCCGCAGCCCCCCTGCACAGGCCCTCGTCGTCGCCGCCAACGGCGCCGCCGCACCCGCCCACACCCCCGCCCAGCTCGCTCAGATCCTCTCCAACGTCTATGCCGAGAACGAGTCCCTCCGACGCGACCTCGCCGCCGCCAAACGCCGCGCCGACCGCTTCGACGCCCTCCTCACCTCTGTCGCCCCCAACGGCGTCAAGCCGTCCCCCGATGCCGCCCGCATCGACCCCGCCACCCTCCCCGACGGCGCCATCAAGTTCTTCTACGACCTCGAGGCCCGCATCGACGTCGAGCGCGCCGCCCGCCACGAAGCCGAGGCCAGCCTCCGCGCCCTCTCCGACGCCTGGCACGAGCTCGACCGCCACTTCCAGGTCCTAGAGGTCCGCTCCGCCGACGCCCGCGCCGCCTTCACCCACGCCCTCCGCGACGGCGCCGCCAAGCTCCTCCTCAGCCCCCACCCCGTGCCCTCCTACCCCCCCGCCCCGCGCCGCCCCCTCGGGCCCTCCCGCACCATGCACGCCGCCATCCCCGCCCCCGCCCCGTCCCAGTCTTCTACTTCCCGCGTGCGCCACCGCGCCCCCTCCATCGACGACCACCACCACCAGCCCCCGTCCAAGCGTCTCCGCCGCGACGCGCGCTACTCCGAAGACGTGAGTTGCCCCCCCGCCGCACGTGCCACCTACGCCCACGCTCACCCACTGCAGCCGTCCATCGCCGTCCACGCCCCGCCCGCGTACCCCGCCTCCTCCGCCGCCGCCGCGGCAAACAACCTGCACATCTACCCCACCCAGCCCCGCCCGCACCGCCGCGCGCACGCGCGCCGCGGCCGCTCGCCCTCGCTCTCCCCCGCGCGCTCCCGCTCCCGCTCCCGCAGCTCCTCCATGTCCCTCGACGACCTCCTCCTCCAGGTCGCCACCGACGAGCGCCCCGCGTCCGGCTCCCCCCGCCCGCCCCCCGCGCACGCGCACCACCACGGCTTCCCCTACCGCCCCACGCGCCCGCGCTCCCGCTCGCCCGAGTACGCGCCCCTGCCTGCGTATGCGCCTAGCAGCCCGCAGCATGTCCCCTCTACCGCGCCCGCAGCTGCAACCACTACCGCAGCAGCAGCGGCAGCGGCATCTACGACAGCGCCCGCCATGCACCAGTACCAAACGCACATCTTCGCGCCGCCCGTGACCGGCCCGCCGGGGCACAAGCGCGCCAAACCGCCGCCGCCCCCCGCGCCCGCGCCCGCACACGCGCCCGCGCCGCCCGAGAAGCCCTCGCCCCCCGCGCCCGCGCCGGTGATGCCGCCCGGCGGGTTCCCTGCGACGAACGATAAGGGGCAGCGGATATGTCGGCAGTGTGGGTTGCCGGGGAGGTATAAGGATGGGAAGTGTGTGGAGAAGTGGGGTCCGGGGCCCGAGGGCCCGGGGACGGTTTGTGATCGGTGAGTGGTTGGATTCCAGTTCTCCTGCTTGTTCTCCTTTCCGTCTCCTCTGTCTCTGTTTCTTTTATTTGGTTTTCCATTGCAGGGAATGCATGCTGACGTGCGCTCATGCCACAGATGCCGCAAGAAGATGAAGCGCGTCGAGCGCCGCGGCACGATGGAGCTCGCGCAGCCGCACGCTCAGCCGCAGCCGCAGCTCGCGCCCGCGCTCGCCGCGGGCCCGCCTGGTTCCACGCCTGCGAACCACCAGAACGGCCTCGCGCACGCGCATCCGCATGCGCACCCGCACGCACACGGACAGGTGTATCGCAACGACACGCTTGTGATGCCCGGTGCGGGGTCGGGGTATATCCCGCGGGGAGAACGTGAGCGTGAGCGCGAGCGGGAGAGGGAACGCGAGAGGGAGAGAGAAAGAGAGAGGGAGAGGGAGCGCGTGGCGTCGCCGCGCAGTACGGGCTCGGGCACATCGAGCAGCAGCGAGCGCGCGCGGCAGTACGCCTCTGGCCCTGCGCCCGCGCCCGCCACTGCCGCCCCAGGTCCCAGCTCTACTATTGCGAACGGACGCCCCGCGAAGACGTCCCCCGCCCCCGCCCCTCCATCCGCCGTGCACGTGAAGCCGTCGCCTGCGCTCTCGGACGCCGATGCGGAGGGCGAGGAGGGCGAGCCGGAGGATGTGGATGGGGGTGAAGAGGACGGGGGTGAAGAGGGAGAAGAGGAGGATGTGGATGATGAGTTGCTGGATGCGGTCGATGCGGCCGAGGCGAATTCGACGAGGAGCGGGAGTGGGGGTGTAGGTGTAGGTGGGGAGAGGGAGAGAGAGAGGGTGTGGGTGAAGAGAGAGGGGGAGGGGGTTGTTGGTGCGTAGTGCGTAGTGTGAGCTTGGGTGGGTGATATGATGTATAAGGAGGGAGGGATAAGGACGGTGTAGGATTCTTTTTTTGTGTGTTTTGACTTGACTTGGCTCGATTTGGCTTGCGGCTTCGTATCTAGTATTACTTAGTGTCTTGTGTCTTGTTCCTTGTGCTTTCGGTTCTCGTTGATTTGTTTCGTCTCGTTTCGCGCTGTTGCTGTCGTGTCGCGTGTCGTGTCGTTATATATGTATGTATGTATGTATTATGGATATGTGCATCTCCACGTCCGCGTTTGTGTCCGCTTGTGGTCGGAGTCGGTTTGGGTATGTATATGGGTACGGTATGTACGCATGCATATGCCCGTTTACTGCATCCTCGTCTCCAGCTGCAGCGCTCGTAAGTTACCTGCCAGTGGTTGCTTTTATTCAATTTGGCACGTTGTGCTCGAGCTCGTGCATACTCGTCACTCGTACTTGTCAACGATAACGGCTCAATCAATAGGATACTTATTTGCGTGCTTAGACTTTGCTGTGATGTGGAGTTGGTGTCGAGGCGATAACAATATTAATGCATTCAACTCGACCACCTTAAGCTTGTCAATGCTAGCGCTCGTTCGCTGTGTTGCTTGCTGCTCGGAAGTATGTACGTTCGTTCATTCATTCGTTCGTTCGTTCATTCATTCGGTAGCGTACGTATACGCGGCTCGAGAAATGGGATCCGAGATCTGAGTCGCGACTCATTTGGACCCAGTTGCAACCCAATTCACGCCCATATTAGTATGACAAGTCACAAGTCGACACGATTGCAACCCTCACTCGAACTCAAACTCAAACTCGAAGCTTGAAGTCCGAGTGTCTAGCATCGATCGATGCAGTCACCGTCGACATTCCACAGCTCATAGCTCGTGTAATGGCCGCTGCCGCTGTATTCATGTGGGACTTTCAGAGTCGCCGTGAGTTGAGATTTCGATGTCGATTTCACTTTGGGCGTTACACTACAAGCTCTCCAGCTCTCAACGCCCGCGACCCGCAGGCCGCAGGCTGCAGGCTGCAGACGGGTTTTCTGGGTACATCAACAGCGGCGGCGGTGGCGGAGGAGGAGGGGAAGGTTAACGAGTTGGCCCGGGGATGGCGCTCAGCGCAATTCGACACTTGCCAAGGCGAGACTGTTACTGACAGCCCGACGCAAGTGCGAGTGCTAGTCCTGCAAGTGGTGCCCTTGGGCGGTTTAGCGGATACTGATACCGATACTGATACTGTAGGCGAAATCTGATGAGAGCTCAGGCTGCGTCGAGCTCGGGGTTGCTTGGGGATTTACTGTCGAATTAGCTCAGCCGGCGACGGCGACGACGGGCTCGAGCCGCATACCGTTCGGTGAGGCCTACGAAAGACTAGTCAGCGCCGATGCTGCAGAACGTAGTCAGTCCGTCCACGCCGTTGACCAGTTGTCTGCGGAGCTGTAACGATGATGGTTTTGCTTTTCTGTATCCACCAGGAACTGTAGCCAAGGGGGGCCCGTCAAAGTGATAAAAATTAGGTGCAAAATCCCGCAAGCACGTACTAACAGCCAGCACCTCGCCAGCCCTACCGCAGCGCCTGCTCGGAAGTATGTACGTTCGTTCATTCGTCGGCTCGGAAAATCGAAACCCGAGAACTGAGTCGCGACTCATTTGGACCCAACCCAATTCACGCCCATATATGACAAGTCACAAGTCGACACGATTGCAATTCCACCCGAACGTGAGCTCGAACTCGAATACCGAGTGTCTAGGGTCGATCGATGCAGTCCTCGTCGATGCTCCACGGTATCAATCATTGCCGCGGATTTGCTGTAGAGTCAGCTCAGCCAGCGACAGCGACGACGGGCTCCAGCCGCATACCGCAAGTCGATGAGGGATACGAAAGACAAGTCAGCGCCGATGCTGCGGAATGTAGTCGGTCCGTCCACGCCGTTGGCGAGTTGTCTGCGGAGCTGTGGGTAACGACAATGGTTTAACCTTTCTGTATCCATCAGGAACTGAAGCCAAGGGGGGCTGTCAAAGTGATAGAAATTAGGTACGAAATCCCGCAAGCACATACTAACAGCAACCACGCCAGCCCCTGCTACCGCAGCGCGGCGAACGACACCGACCGCCGGCCCACGTCCAGCACATGGTACACATTCTTCAAAAACGGACTGCCCACGAGCCACACGCGCGTGTTCGCCACCACGAGCAGCGACTTGCACATGCCCGGCGGGACCTGCGGGTGCGCAAACGCATCGCCCACGAGATCCGACGTGCGCACGGGCCAGCCCTTGCCGCCGATCCTGAAAATCACGACCGCCCGCGAGCCGCACGGGACGAGGAAGTTCCCGTCGGAGAGCGCGATGCGCCCGGGGACGCGCGCGTGGAACGCCGCCGCGTCCGCAGCGGGCACGGCGACCTCGTTCGCGCCCGAGTCGACGATGCCCGTGCGCGCGCCGACCGCCTGCGCGCCCTGCACGAACACGCCGTCGAGCGTGAAGCGCCAGTCGCCCGCGCGCACGTCCGCGGGCACCTCGACCAGCGGCGGCGCGAACGACGCCGGGTTCACCCCGCCCAGCACGAGCTCCCCGCCGTGCCCGCCGTCGGCGAGCCGCGGGAGCCGCCAGGCGGACTTGGCCGCGGGGATAAGGCCCGCCGCGACGAGTCCGTCGACGAGCGTCGGTCCGCCCGTGTGTGGCGAGGGCTGTGTGTGCGAGGGATATGGATGGAGACGGGTCAGCGGGGCCGTGGTGTATCGAGAGCCTGAGACGAGGAGTAAGAGCACGCACGCCAAAGCCAAAGCCGATCATGCCGTCCTCGCCGAACGTGCCAAGCTGGCCCGTCACCTGCTCGGCCGCGCCGAACGGGAAGTTGGGCAGAACGCCCGCGCCGCGCATGTTCACGTTGTCGAAGACAACCCCGTCCGCGGCGCTGCCGCCCTCGTCGTATGATGTCGACCACCGCCGCGGCGGCTGGAGCTGCCGCAATGTCGTTGATGTGTGCGGGCCGATGCTGTTTCTGGTGCCCTGTTCATCATGCACGGCAGATAACGGACGGTATTAGAGTGTGGACGACGGGGAGGGTACAATGCGAGACGCACCAGGTCGCGCTGTGTCTCGTCGTTGACCCAGAATGTTTGAGAGCCAGAGTCGACGACGAGGCTGAACGGGCGCGAGTTCGTCCCGATGGTGAGCTGTGTGTAGTACAGCTCGTCCAGGCCTAGGATTGCTAGAGGAAGAACGATCGCGGGTGGTGGCTCGATGTGAGGGGCCTGCTGAGGTGGTGCGCGTGCGGAGAAGTGGCTGCGATCGGAGTCTGCGTCAGGTTCAGTATACCAGAAGCAAGGAGTGGGACGTACGTAACGTTGGAGGATAGGTCGTGAGGGGACGTGTCATGGGTCGTGGGTGCAGCGTGAATGTGAGCTGGGAGAGCTGCGGCGAGGAGAATGGTCGAAAGCAGGGTGGAGAATGCGGGGATGAGCTGCATGGCGAGGAAGAATGAGCGGACTGGCTAAAAACTGCAAGAGAAAGAAAATGAGGAGGAAAGGGCCAGCCTTGCCTGCCAGGAATATTGAAAGGTCCCTTTTATGAGTCGCCAGACATCACAATGCAGCTCACGTTATGATATTGCAATCGAGCAGGCGGCCAAAGACCCTGCACGGTATTGGTCATTCGATACGCGATTGCTGCCGCCGTTCTTGACGAGCATGGTGCAAGTGCCGGCGCCTACATGGCTGCGGGTACATAAGCTGAGATTGATATCACTGAGCCTACGAGGATTCTGTGGAATGAGAGAAGTGCTGATCCTCTCGAACTGAGAATGTGCTTGCCAAGTGGGGGGGCGGAATGGCACGAAGGATCATCCGAGTCGCGAGTCATGCATCGGTCGTGCCGACGCTGTGGCTTTCAGGGTCGCAATAATAATGGCATGGAAAAGTACGGCCTGGGACCCTGCTTAAACCAGAGTAGGATCAACGGGCCCAAGGAAGACGGCAATGGCACCCACACATGTGTCTGTGCGCCCGAAGTTGTCGCCAGTGCTAAGGCACTTGAGCCCGTGAAGGATGAAGATGGTCGCCATGAGCTGCTACATGCATAAGACAGCCGCTTCAACTTCTGCTGTGATATTTACGGATTGTGATGATTAGATCTCTGAATGTGTTACCTGAAAGGGAGGGTACGATGGAGGACTAGCAGCAACCCTGATATCCATCCTCTCGTACTGGCAAGTAGTGTAAGTGCCCTCCTCCGAGTGGTCAATACGACGGCCAAGGTTCGACTTTGGTTCCCCGACCAGACGCCAACACCCCAGCAACCTGGATCCCGATCGGGGCTGGCTTATGCATCCGGCCGGGTGGTGCACGTATCCGGACGTGGTACTGCTTAGTGGGGGTATATACTTGATACCAAACATTTGTCCTGGTATACGATGTCAAGAAGGACCTGAGCAGTTCCTGGTGACCTGTAAGAAACCACGAGATTACCTTGCTGTTTTCCAGCGGGAGCTGACGCCGAGGCGGGACTGAGACTGTCAAAAGAATCAAAATTAAGTGCAATCCTGTAGTACGTGCAGCCACCACCCAGCCAGTCACCGGCGTCTCTACCGCAGTGCAGCGAACGACACAGACCGCCCATCCCTATCCAACACATGATACACATTCTTCAAAAACGGACTGCCTACCAGCACCACCTGGGTATTCGCCGCCGCGACCAGCGAACGACACATCCCAGGCGGGACTTGCGGATGCGTAAACGCATCGCCTACGAGATCCGATGTGCGCACGGGCCACCCCTTCCCGCCAATCGTGAAAATGACCACCGCACGCGAGTTGCACGGGATCAAAAAGTTGCCGTCCGAGAGCGGGATAGCCCCTGTGATGGGCGTATGAAACGCCGCCGCATCCGCGACGGGCATCGTGATCTCGTTCGCGCCGCAGTCGATGATGCCCGTGCGCGCGCCGATGGCTTGCCTGCGCTGCACGAACACGTTGTCGATGCGGAAGCGGTAGTCGCCCGCAGTTAGATCCGCAGGCACCGTCGTCAGTGGTGGCACGAACGACGCCGGGTTCACGCCGCCTAGGACGAGCTCGCCGCCTTGCCCGCCGTCAGCGTGCCGCGGGAGCTTCCAGCCTGATATCGCGGCGGGAATGAGGCCCGCTGTGGCGAGGGCCTCGACGAGCGTCAGTCCCCCTGTGTGCGGCGAGGGCTGTATGAAGGTACGGAGGGGGTCAGCGGGGGCCGGCCTTCAGCTAGACAGAGTGCATGGGATAACAACACGCACGCCAACACCAAAGCCGATCATGCCATCCTCGCCGACTGTGCCAATCAGGCCCGTCAACCGCTGGCCCGTTCCGAATGGGAAGTTGGGCAGAATCGCTGCGCCGCGGATGTTGACGTTATCGAACACGACCGTGCCCGCGACGCTGCCGCCGTCGCTGTATGTCGTCGACCACGTCCGAGGTGGTTGGAGCTGCCTCAACGTTGTTGATCTGTGCGGACCGATGCTATTTTTGTTGCCCTGTGCGTGTACAATGATGGAGATCAGTTCCGATCACTTGGAGAGCCCGAGGGGAAGGCCCAGAAGCGAGACGAGACGCACCAGGTTGGGTTGGGTTTCGTCGTTGACCCAGAATGTTTGTGAACCGGAGTCGACGACAAGGTTGAATGGGCGCGGATTGGTCCCGATGCTGAGCTGCGTGTAGTACAGCTCGTCCAGGCCTATAATTGCCAGAGGCAGGAGGATGGCCGGCGGCGGCTGCTGGGGAGCTTGCTGAGGTGGAACGCGCGCGAAGAGGTGGCTGCACCAGAGTCTGTCAATTAAGTGCATAAACACGTTGAGCGAGACGTACGTGGTATTGGATGTCAGATCGTGAGGGGGCGCGTTACGGGTCGTGGGTGCAGCGTAAATGTGAGTCGGAAGAGAGGCGGCAAGGAGGATGCTCGAGAGCAGGGTGGAGAATGTGGGGATGAGCTGCATGGCGAGGTAGAGTGGGTTGGCGTGAACGGGCTAAGGATTGCAAAAGAATGGGAAAATGGGAAGGACCAGCCTTACTCGACACAAGTGCTCGAAGGTCCCCTTTATACTCTACCGGCGTGCGCGAGATATCGCGATTGTCCAAGCGGTCGATGGCCCTGGGTAGCATGATTGCGTTGTTCGTGATGAATTCGGTAGGTATATGCGAAATCGGCTGGAACGGGTGAATGGATATTCATGTCAAAGCGTGCATATCCCGAAGCCCGACGGGCAGGGGATCAGCCGGGCCGTGCATAGTGCATCAGTTCGAGGGGTATACAGATCATGAAGGGCTATAGCTAGTGGTCAGTGATGTCAGCTCATGCCCGTCGTCCGCCGCCATCATGTGTCTGTACAGAATATTTTCGTTCAACGCGATAGTCGTGTGAACCTGTTCACCCTAGTCGTATATGTTTACATGCCGTGAATACAGTGAATGAATAGTTCTCCAGACAATAGATACTACATACATTTAGGGGACGTACGTCGCGAGCATGCACTTGAGGTTTTATCTAGTCTTTCCCGACGAGAAGACTACGCCAGGCTGACGAGGTTGATGGTCCAAGATATCAATTACTGACATGCTAAGCGACTGAGATGGAATTGCTGTTAGTTTTTAGCGATTTTCTGTCCGACCTGGAATCTTTTGCCGAGTCGCGTATGAACTGTGAACAGGCACCGGTCTGAAACGTATTGTTGTCATTACAGTATACCATAACACCGTCAGCCGACAGGGGATGCGGCAGATCTACATCCACATCAGCTCTCTAATTGTTGGACTGAGTGCCCGTCAGTTTGCTGCAGTCGGGCTGCGCGGCACAGTAGCCCGTCCCAGCTGCACCACCAAAGTCGAACTTGATGTCGTACTGCGTGCCGTCGGCGATGGACCGGTAGATACCACTGATCTTTCCGCCTTGGCCTGAGGAACGTATCAGAATCGAGCCTGATGTAATGGACTCGGAATGGACGTACTGGAGTTCTGACCCGCGGGGACGCAGCCTTTTATCCCAACTGGATCAGCAATAGAGACATGGGGGGATTCACGAATGACATACGCGTGACAGCCGATGTCTTGCCGCCAGTGCCTGCCGCCTGGCCTTCCTTCGTGCTCGCGAACGGATATTCATCGCATGACTGGCCCGCCGTGGCTCCCTTCTTCACACTGCACCGGTTGGGGGAGGCACCGCAAGAGTTCTGCTTGCGAGCAGCCGCACAGGTCTTCTTGTTGCCCGTGTTGCGAGTCAGAGTCTGGGGGTGCCCACGGCCTGAACACGAACGAGAAAATCAGCAGTGTTCGAAATGGAATGAGTGAAAAGAAGAACTGACAGTTGACACCATAGCACATGTTTTGCTGTGAAGGGATGGAATCATTTAGTTCTGCATCGCTCGAGCCTAAGCGGTCTGAGAAACGGACGTACGCAGACTTCGGGGATACCGTTCGCGCTGCAATCGAACTCCAATGTCGGGTTCGCGCGTCCCTCGATCATACGAACGCGCACGTGCTCGTTAGGGAGGAAGGGCAGCGTCTCGTTTCCGTACAAGACCCGGATATTGCCTGCGGCGGCGGCGTCCTCGACGGAGCGACGGCGGGTTGAAATCTCGCTGACGTTGGAATCGCATGCATCGTCACATCTACCCAGTCTAATGAGCACAAGAGGCTTTGTCATTTGAAGAGACGGACGTACGGGTCGCAAGTCTGGCAGTCCGCTCGGGCGGCTACGCCCGCGGTACCTGCCCTCCTGAGATTGCACGCAGCGCTGGATGCTGACAGCAGCTGTCAGATGGGAGGTGATCTAGAAAGAAAGAATTTACTCACAAGTGGGCTGCGCGGACGATGTCTTGGATCCCGAGCTCGTCGCGGCCTTGGACGTGGTTCCTGCGGAAGCCGTCGCAGCCTTCGACGTATTCGAGGCCTTGGACGAGGTTGCGGCCTTCGAGGTCTTCGCCGAAGTCGCAGCCGCCGTTGTCTTGGCAGAGGTCGCAGCCTTCGTCGTCTTGGCAGAGGTAGTAGCAGCTTTCGTCGTCTTCGCAGAGGTGGTAGCAGCCTTCGTCGTCTTCGCAGCCGACTTCGAAGTCGCTTTGGGGGTGGAGGACGCCTTCGTCTTGGCCTTGCGAGCGACGAGATGGTCTGAGCCTTCATCTCGAAGCTCCTTTGGCAGGGGAATGCTGTGGTGCAAGGCTGTCGGTATAGGAGCGTCACTGCCCAGCGGAGGAGGCGCGAAATTCGAAGGGAGGGCTGAGGGGAAAGCTGAGCCGGCGAAGGGGAGGGCTGAGGGCCCCCCGGGGAGGATGCCGGGAAGCCCGGAAGCTCCAGGAAGAGGGAGGCCCGTTGGCAGGCCCCCCGACGACCCGAGTGCGGGTGCCAGAGACGACGCGAGCTCGGTGGCACTTGCAACTATCTGGGACGCGATAGCAGTATCGCTGAGTATGGACTCGGGAAAATTCGATCCATCCTACATCTACAGTGAGTATCGGGCTCGACGGCTGAGGACAGAGAAAACGAACGTCGGAGGGTACGACCACACCCTGCACGGACAGGATGGACGGGAGGAGGACGAGGAGGGACAGCAGGGATGAAAAGTGGGCCATGCTCGCAGAGCTGAGGTCGCAAGAGGGTTATGGGAGCAATGAACGACGTGAAGTGGATGTGGAGGGCTAGCCTAACCTGAGGTTACCAGCATGGCTCCAGACGGCTTATATACCTGCTGAGAGCACCCCAGCAGCATTCTAGACGCAAGCTGCCTGCGAAACAAGTCCAGCTGCGCCTCGCAACGCCAGTCAGGCGGTGTGATAGCGTCTCGGTTCCACTTCAATTCGACAGCATCATATGAAGAGAGATATGGAAAGACAATGATGATGGCTTCGCGGATACCACGTCAACCTTTGGCAGATGCATATTTAGGAACGGAACACTCACATAATTGCTAAACACCTTCAACCCGCGTGCTCCAATGCAAACTGCACTCTAGACATATCAGGAGAAAGTTGACACTGTTTCACGATTCAGCATAGATGAAGGGCGGTAATTGTGCGAACTCTTCCATCATTCTAACTACACGTCCCCAGTGTCAGATGGAAGCTATATTGAGGCATTGGGGAATGAAGTTCCGATGGAGAAAGACGTTGGTTCGCAACGAGGTGCATTGAATGTGGAGCTTAGGCTACAATCTATATGAGGAAGACTGATATCGGATGTTTACTCATGAAGCATGGCCGCAAAGCTACATCATCATGTCAGTGCTTGAATTGGGCATGGATACGAGCGTGAGACTGACCAGGCTGAAGAAAATGATCCAATATGCGCCATGTTTGAAGTAGTTAGATTCTGCGTTACTTATCTCCGTCGGTATGACGAACAACGCTGTTCCGGTGCCATGGACTGGCATGGTTAAATTCGATGAAGCTTCCCCTCGGTTCGCCATCCGGCTTTCGGATTTAAAGCTTTGAAGATTCGAGAAGCATCTAGGGTAATGAAGCAGACGTCAATAATTCCGATCTGTCTTGAGGGCATTCAGAGATGAGTTGAAGAGTCGAACGCACCAGGTGACTTGAATCTATAGACGACACGCAGCTGGTGTCGCTTACCGTGGCCTCGGTACCGGTTCAAGCTGCGTTCCCCATTTGTTGAAAGTCTTTCATCCATTACGACCTCTAATTCAGGGAGTTAGCCCTCGAAACTGTCACGGTGATGTTAGCCATGGTCGCTGTGGGGGTCGTAGAGCTTGTCAAGTTACTTATCGCGTCGGCCAAGCGTCGGCAACGATTGCTCGAATTAGACGCCCGAGTAGACGTCATCCATTCCCACCCGGCGCTTATCGCCTCTTTCTCTTCCTTGCTCATTCCACTTGCCGAATGTCGTGGACAACGGCAGCACGTCTGTCTCGCGCCCAATGTAATGTAGCCATCTTTGTTGGAGAAGAGCCCTCTCATATCTCAAATGTCGTTGGTAATGTCCCTTTTCTCTACGAAGAATTACCACTTTCGAATCGCCACTGAGCGTGTCCTAGGAATCGCACTTGCTCGAGTCTTGCTTTCTCGTGGTTACAGCTGTTTCTTTCCTCGTGTTGTATACTTCCTCAACGAGCCTGATGAGATCATCTCTGGCCTTGGAGCCGAAGTGCGCGCGCTCTCTCCGTCGACTCGAGACCTACACCACATAGAAGAAGCTCTGTATGGTGTAAACGTTCTCGTGGACCTCTCTCTCGGCCGTGCAGGTGCATCAAGAAGAGTATTAGATGCCTGTATATCAGTAGGCGTGTCCGTGTACTTTTATCTGACCTATGCATCTAGTGTGTACGTCCCATTCGCCCTTTGCACTCCAAAGGGAAAGACCAACATGCTTTTTGATTTGTAGACTTGAACTTTCCGCTGCTCGAGAGACTTCGAAGTTATTCCGACAAACCACTCAGGAAGCTTTTTCGCAATCGACTAAGGCATCGAAAACGCAGGCGGTCGTAGTCGATGTAGGCTGCCTGATGGAGGAGGTAGAGAGCTCCATAACGACCGTGAGTCAATATGCCCCACTTCAGTACCGGCTCCTCAATACCCATAAAATCCTTGTAGACTTCAGCCGGCCACTCCCATCTGAGTGCGTTAGCAGACACGCCGTCGAGTAGCGGACAGACAGGGGCCGTTGCATGCACGGCAACGAATGATGTTGCGACTACGCTCGCTGAACTCTCCATTCTTGCCATGTCTTCCAGATCACGCGTACCGGATCACGTACAAATTGCTGGAGACGTCTATGCTCCGGGCCCGAAAGCCGTTAGAAGCGACAACGAGCTGGTCAACCCTGCCGAGCGCATCTGGAAATGGACGAAACTACGTGATCCGTAGGCTGAGAAGGCTTGCTGACAGGCGTGCTCGAGTAGCCTCCGGTCTCCCTGCTGCAGCGATGAGTGCGACTACAACTAGAATGTCCTTACCATGGACGCAGCACAAGGCTGGAGAAATCTGAATATATTCGAGCGCGTCCCGTGATACCCGAGAAGCGCTCACGTGCTGGGAAGAAAAGCGCTGACGTAATTGAAACGTGTCCGTTCTGAAGTTGAGGAGTTCATAGCGCAGAGACCGAATTAGTGCGCTGTAACGTCTCCTGCTCCCCCTTCCTCCCACTATGCCCACCCTTGTGGTGCTCTATAGTCTCATTCTTTTATCCTTCTCTGTATTCGCTTCTGCAGACCCAAATGCGGGTGCATTGTATCCGCCAGGGCTCTTGCCCTTAATTAACACCGCGAACGCCCTGCTCTCTGCGGGACAGTTTAATGATGCAGCTAGAGTTTATACCGAAGCAATAGGTGCGTGGCATCTCAGTCTTTTCTATCACACTGCTCACACTGCTCGTAGACCAATCCCCGGCAGATTATTCCCTGTATTATAAACGTGCCACGGCCTACTTCTCCATGAACCGACACTCGAACGCGCTCGCAGATTACGACAAGGTTCTCTCCTTGACCTCAGACTCGTTCGACAAGGCCTACTACATGAAAGCGAAGATTTACGCCAAGGAGGGCCGGTGGTCAGAAGCGCGAGACGCCCTGAAGACATACTCTGCGAAGAATAAGTCCGACAAGGCCGCGATGGAGCTCCTTCTCGACGTGTCTGATGGCGAAATGGCGACCAAGAAGGTTGCGCAGGCACAGAGGGCCAAACTGTGGACGGCTTGCGAGGAAGCTGCCACCCAGGCACTCAAGACCGCGTCGTACTCCACCTCGCTGAGGCAGCAGAGGGCGAACTGCGCTCTTGCTGCAGGCGACTACGAACAGGCTGTCGGGGATTTGACGTGAGTATCCGAACTTGGCGTATTTTCTCGCTCACCGAGCTCACTATACGTGTGCAGTCGCCTGACGCACCTGACCTCCGCATCCACAGCCGCATTCATGCGCATCTTCCGTCTATCCTATTTCTACATGCCTGCCTCCGCAACATCCTCCCAATCCTCCGCCCTCACCACGCTCAAACAATGTCTACACTACGACCCAGACTCCAAACCCTGCAAAGCCGCCCACCGGCTCGTCAAGTCGCTCGACAAGTCCTTCGCAAAGCTCGACAAGCTCATGGCCGCCGAGAACTGGCGCAGCATCGTCGAGTTCGTGCTCGGCACCGCGCCGCAGGACGCGAGCCCGAGCGCGCCGGGCAGCGGCTTCCTCGGCACCTTCGACGAGGCGATCGCGTCCAACGTCACGCCCCAGCTGCTCGACCTCCCGCCGACACTGCCCGTGCCCTCGCCACGACGCGCGAGCCCGCGGCGGCAGGAGATTCTGCGTGCAGTCTGCCGCGCGTATCTGCAGCTTGGGAAGGCGCGCACGGGCGAGATCTGGTGCGACGAGTTGTTGAGCATGCAGGGTGCGGACAAGGACATCGACGGTCTGTTGGGCAAGGGCGAGGCGCTGCTCGTGCGCGAGCAGTGGGAGGAGGCCGTCCGCGTGTTCGAGCGCGCGTGGGACGCGAGTGGTGGAGGAAACCGTGAGGTACGTTCGGCTGACCTTTCGCTAATGGGCTTTGGCTGAAGAACGCTTCAGATCCATGCAAGGCTGCAGAAAGCTCAGCGGTTGCTGAAGCAGTCGCGGCAGAAGGACTACTACAAGATCCTCGGCGTGTCACGTGATGCGGACGCGAAGACGATCAAGAAAGCCTAGTGCGTTGCCCATCTGCCTTGTTCATTTTTCTCTCCGTACTCAACGTGATGATTAGCCGCAAAGCGACGCTGACCGCCCACCCCGACAAGGGCGGGAGCGAAGCCAAGATGGCGGCTGTGAACGAGGCGTACGAGGTCCTCTCGAACCCCGAGCTGCGGCAGCGCTTCGACAACGGCGACGACCCGAACGACCCGACGGCGCAGCAGGGCGGGAACCCATTCAGCGGAGGAGGCGGGTTCCCCGGCGGCCACCCGTTCGCACATTTCTTCCAGCAAGGCAGCGGCGGGGGCGGCGGCGGGTTCCAGTTCCATTTCCAGCGAGGACATTGAGGTGCCGGCGTTGGTGTTGTCGATTTGCTGTCGCTTGCATGTATTATCTATCCCCATACCATTCTCATGCGTGTACAAGTGCATTTGACCCCGCCGCGACGTGATGCGCGTGCGCTTTGAATACAGTGCGGCGCGGGCTGTCACTGCAATTGACTCTGCAATGCATGGCAGGTTTGCTAGTCGTAGGCTTTGGCGCCGACCCCAACTTTCGAACCTCTACCGCGGTCTCCCGTATTCAGCTTCTGCTCGTCCGCCCTCTATATCGCGCAATGGCTGACAACGAACTGGCATTTGCTCCCTTGCTTGCCCCTCTCCTGGATGCTCTAGAACAACGACTTCATCAAAGGGTCGAGGACATGCATCAGGAGCTGAACCAGAAGATCGACGACCTGGACCGGAAGGTGGACGAAGTGCGGGAGCTCTCCCTCAAGACGCACATTGCATTCGTGACGGTGCGCCATTGTCCCCATTCTCGCATCTGGTGCGTCTGCTCAACGGGGTGGTGCAGCATCACAATACGGTATTCTGCGATACTATCAACCTCTTGCAGGTGCCATTCCCCAACGGCGTGTTTCCGTGGGGCCGCGAGGTTGACGGCCCAGACAGCACTGTTAGTACACTCGCTCAAGAATGTAAAACTCGGAAGGCGCTCATGGACGTGACGCCACAGCGTGTCGTAATCCCTGAGCTCTCGTCCATCGACTCTGTCAAGAACCTGACGATGGCGGAGGCATTCGGATACTTCAAAGGGTACCACCCTTCTACCCCTATGCCGCCCGACCTGCGGACCCGCAAGACGGAAATCCTCGTTGCCCTTGGGCGTCGGCAAGAAGTTACAATGGGTGCGCTTGAGCGAGACTGAATCCTAGATGTTACGGTAATTTCATGTTTGTGTTGTACTGTACTATTCATTAGAAGGTCGTATTTCGCATGCAGCGACGGCAAGGAGCGACTTAAACGCATCCAACATGATCTTGCCTGCGTGATATCGACTCCCCTTTGCGCTATCCTATCGCTTCAATACTCATCATCCACCAGTCCTGCTACAACCGCCCACGAGCCACGAGTGTCTCCCATACACCTGCGCTTCAGACTCTCCGGCTCCCCATCCACGAAACGGACAGTTCGCACGTAGTGACGAAGCAGCTCCCTCGTAGCCTCCTCTCGCGCAATAGGAGAGCAGCAGAAGACGACCAGCCTGTCGAGCGGACAGCCGTACTGCGCCCTGCACTGCACGAGCTCCGACACGGACGGCGGCACGCGCGGGCGGTCGTCGGAGAAGTACAGATTGAGCGTGCGGAGGCGTGGGCACCGCAGCGCGCTCGTGCCTTCGTATGGGGCTGTTAGCGCTGAGATGATGCTCTCGAAAGGGATACTCTGGAGCAGCGTCAGCTCGCGCAGGTCCGGCACGTTGTCAAATAAGCCCTTCCACGCGTTCATCGAGTAGCGCGGGCGCGGCCAGTCGTTCTCGAGGCTGCCGAGGTGCAAGTGCCGCAACGACGAGAGCGAAAGCCTATCGAAGACAGACAGAAAACACGCCTCGGGGCACGCGACCGGGTCCAGATCGCGGTGGTCGAGCGCCAGAGAGAACCCGGAGGCGGGTGTGAGCGCGTGGAGCGTCGTCCCGAAGGGCACGTCCAGGTGAAGTTCGACTATGCCTTGCAGCCAGGGCGTCGGCACGGTCGCGTCCGGGTCCGGCAGAATCTCGAGGACGGCAAAGTGGCGGATATGGGTGGATATGTCGTCTGTGGTGCATTTCCATATCTTCATGCGCACCGTGGCAGGCAGGGCAAGTCGGGAGAGGAGGAAGTGAGGTAATTCTGTTGGACACCATTTGAGCTCGAGGTAGCAGAGGTAGGGCAAAGACAGGCGCAGGCCTTCGCTTGCGGCATCTTGGCGGGTGACGCTGGGGCCAGCGTCGCCTAGGTGGAGAGACTGGAGGCGCGGGCTCTCCGCGAGGAAAGACAGGAACTGTTCGCCCGATGCGCGGCCGTCTCTGGGCTGGGCATTGAGCGACAGGTGGCTCAGATTGCGGAATTTGTTGCCGCTGCTGCCGAAGAAACGGTCCACGCGGAGGACGCGCAGCTGAGGTGTGACGCCTGCGAAAACGGTGGGCAGAGTTCGACTCCCAAAGCCGAAAGCTCCGTACTCGAGTGAAATGTTGAGAACTCGGAGATGCGGTGCTGGGCGGTCGAGAGATTGCAGGATCTCACTGACCGAGAAGAGGCGTTTCGAGTCGCGAAAGTGGACCTCACGGACACGGGGGAGCACCGAGCGGATCATCTGGACGTACTCTGCCCCTTCCGTCCTGAACTCCACCACCAGCGGCGCGTCTCCAGATCGTTCGAGACATAGCTGGGCGAAGCGCATGCCGGGGCCGAAGATGGTGCACCAGAAGGACTTGGTGTCGAGGACAATGGAGCGCCAGAAGCGACATACGGAGGAGATCTTGACGACCCATCTCCCGCGACTGTTGTTGTGCCGGAAGCTGACTCCCTGCACGTACATGAGGAGGATCTGGACGATGATTTCGGCCGGGAGGTCGTTTATTGGGTGAGTGTCCATGGCGCGGTAATCTGTGTCCTGTATCGATAGAGCCGCGATCGCGAGCTTGATGGTGAGAACGAGGAATGCTTCGTTGGCTCGGGCTGAAGGGACTCACAGGATACATATCTGACTCCTGATGCATTCACAGCAGCAAGACCTCCAAGCTTGCAAGCAGGAGAAAGACGACAAGACCCTTTGTCCAGAATAAGCGCTCGACAATAACTTGAAGGCTAGCGAGACTCGAACTTGTTGTGCGCAGGCGTATATGCGTTCCTAGGGGCTGCGATGTGGCTTTAGGAGAAGGGGCATTCGTTTAAAAGGGCGGCTCAGACGCCTTTCGACTGGAGTCTGAGGTGGCATGAATGGGAGATGCAACGTGTGCAAGGGTCGTGCCCGCGAGCCTGTCGAAGGGGACGAGAGGGCCACCGCGGGCGCCTATACTGTATTATCTAGTTGAATGGCGCAGCGACGGAGGCAAACTAGAGTTTGTTCAGATGACTTTGACGAACGAGAATTTCCTCCGAAGGTGCTAAGTATGTGCTCGAGGCCCGAGAATACAGACATAAAGTACGGAACGCTATGTAATATGTATTGCAGAGCACACACGTCAGCGGTCACAAACAATTTTCAAAAGTCCACTCAACGCGGGCACTGCCTGCGGCATGATACCCTCCTATAGAGCGGTCCACTTAGTTGTTTTGCTACGACCCAGTAAGGGTCGCGCAAACCGCCGGGTTCATATTGGCATTGGGCGCACAGGACCCCGTGCTGACCGCGCCGTTCCTGACGTCGAACGCAACGTCGAACTGAGTCCCCTGCGGCAGCCGCCTGCAGATCCCCGAGATTTTGCCCCCCTGGGACGAGTTCTGACTGGCGGGGACGCAACGGTGGTCAGAGTGTCATAAACGGAAGAGGAGAGGAGAGGAGAGCGCGAGGTACGCGAAGAAGGTCACAGACCGTACAAACCGAGGCCCAGTGAAATCCTAGACATTCCCAAAATCCTCGGGCTTGAATGCGCGCCAAAATAGAACACAGCTCAAGACAATGTTACACTCAAGAAAACGAGTTGACTTACCTTAAAATCCACCAAACAACAGGCTATCACAGCTGCACATCTGGTGTGCTACAGGGCGAGCGGTCAGTCGACGCGGTTCATGGCTTCGAGTCTTCGCTCGCGGCGTCCACAAGGCAGGTTGCTCCGGCCCGTTAGACTTCATGGACGCCACGTTGACCGCACTGCTCCACCACGTTGGTGACGCAACGAGGACCGCACAGACGCTGATCCTGGAGCGCTCGCCCTTAGCGCCGTCGACACGAGCGGCGAGGCGCTCGGCGACACTTCGAAATCGACTGAAAACCTAGCGCAAGGTGAATATGAAGTGTATCGTGAATAAGAGTGAACTGAAGGCTTACGCATAACATCATACATGCGTCAATTCAGAGGTGCAGGTGGGAGGCTAGAACTATGCACAACAATGACAACGATCCCCGAGCCATCCAACGCCGTTGTGCCATCTCTTTCGCTAGATGAGGCCGATCGTCAACGGTGAGCCTGATTTCACTTACAAAACAGATGTCACGTACCTCGGTGCGGAAAGCAGAACGGCACAACACGCATCGTAAACAACCAAGGCTAACGTGCATCCGTCCTCGATGGTCCAGCCCTCCCCTCCCCACAGCCATCATCCGCGGCGCGCCTGGATGCTACTTGACGGGCCATCGTGTCTTCCCAACCGCATGCCGTCTAGACACCCGAAGTGCGCGAGCTGCGAGGGCCGCACATAGATAGGCCAGATTCGATGGTGGTCTTCCAGAAGCTCTCAAGCTCGCGCATCCTAAAGCGACTGGGGCTGACAATTCGTTAGTCATCATCAGGACCTCACGCACAAGCTCTGAGACCGACCTAGCACGAGCGACCGCAAGCGTCGCGCGATTACGTGCACAACGGCACGCCGCAACCATCCGCTTGCGCCTTCGACCGCGTGGATTGCATTGAGTGACACGATGATGGCTTGCACGAATACGAACTGCCGCTCACAATCGCACACTCGAAGCAGACGCGAGACGCCTAACAGGACATCCAGGTCATAGCACGGCGCCGTGAGTAAGCGATAGGCTAAGATACGACATTCGCAAGACCTACCGTGCCCTTCACCCCGCATTTCAAGCCTCGCGCCCGATCCGGAATGCTCGTCCGCTCTCTCTGGTTCGTTTACGTCCTTCGGCGGCGGGGCAATGGCAGTTCGCCGCCGATGCTCCAGGATAAATGCTCAACCAGCGTGAACATGGCCCAGAATTCTTGAATGGGTCACTACGTTGAGATGATGAGTACCAGTCACCACGCAAATGAAGACGGTGTACGCACCGGAGACGCAGCCCATATCTCAACGTCGCCGGGTGTGTGTTCGGTGTGGGTCGCGGGCGCGACCAAGCCGACGCTGTACTTTTGACGCAACATCTTCGGCCCTCGTCACCGCGCGCAGAAGCGCGAAAGATTGGCAGGAGGCCGACCCGAGGCGCTCGCTATCGGCCCCATCGATGTGCTGCGTATGAGCGTCCTTCAGCTTCGATCAGGTTTCTGCTTCAAAGTCAGCAACTCGTCTTGAATATAAAGGGTTCAATGGCTTACCGGTCACGAACACCGTCGAGCCACGCATAGTGTCTTGCCGGCCCGAGCACTGAGAAGTGCCGAGGACCGACCATGGTCATGAAAGTACGCGGTAGCGAGTCTTGTCTTTGGGTGCCGGACGCTGCGAGAGACGAGCTGCACGCGAATCGGTAAGTGGCAGTATAGCTAGGTACATATGTATCGAAAAACTCACCAATTGACGACATAAGCATGAGCGAACCAGGGTGCCGTTCGTAATTATGGTGCTGCGTAGCTCGTCACATCTAGAGTATCCAAACGTTATACATGCTCTGCTTGTTCTAGGTCTACCGTCAGAGCTCGTATTCGTACATGATTCAAAGGTCTCGTACCTTCGCGTGGTCGGCAGAACGCGCTAGTCGGCGTAGACAAGGTTTCACGGGCGTGATGCGGCTCTTCAAGTCATGCTCAAAGTATATATGGGCCGAGGATGTCGCTCGCTGTTCCTCGTGCGACCAGATCCCGCATATTCGAGGCGGCATGAGCGTCGGGTGGCCTTCGGATCGTACGGGCACAAGTCAGCAAAACAGGGAATACATTCCGCAGCTGTAATTGGGCGCACCGTAGTTGCTCAGAGTAAAATTGATGGATAAGAGGGACATCAGAACGATGGTGGAGAGGTGCAGATTCAAAGCGACTTGAAGCTTGAGCTTGAGCTCGAGGTCTATCTGTCCGTGGGAGGCGTTCACTAGACTGGTTTCTTACAGCTGATTCAGAAAACCTTGTCCGCGCCGCGTCCCCCTCGCGGGCAAATCCGAAAAATCGAAAAAACATTGAGAAATTAGGGGTACTCAGAGTGCTCGATTCTGAGTCGATTCGGAGGGCGATGTTGGGGTCGATGTTGAGGTCGATGGACGGTCTGAGATCGTGTGAAAATCGCCTTTGACTCTGAGCGCCCCGTCTTGCCCGTTCGATTCTAGCATCGACAACGCAAGTCGGATTCTGATGAACCACTACTGTTGTACAGTGTAGATCTATGAAAGTCTTCATTGTGAACAAACTCGTCACCTGCCTCTACCATGCTTCGCTACGGTGAACAATGTGGATGAGTTCAGCGTGCTCTACCGCTGCTAATTGATGCAGTGACACCAGCGAGTCGATTGACTCAAGTAGCACGTCTGGGAGGCTCACAGTAAATTTGGCGTGTAATTGTACAAAATGCTGGTGCTGCGACCCAATGGGAGAGCGAAGAAAGCTGAATTCAAATAAATCGAGATGTTTAGTATGTATTTTATCTAGAAAACAAAAGAAATATGCGACATCGTCTACCCAGGATCGTCTCAGCATCGACTCGACGATGCTAGTTTCGACTCCGGAGGAGATGCCAGCATCGCCCTCCGATTCTGGTTTCCCACGATCTTAGCGTTCGAAATCGACCTCAACATCGACCCCAACATCGCCCTCCGAATCGACTCAGAATCGAGCACTCTGAGTACCCCTATTAGAAAAATACGAAACTCATTGCCCACATGCTCAGACAGCCTCGAAACTACCCACAATCACAGTCAAGATGACGACAATGTTCAGGGGGGCGCTCTGAGGTGGCGGAAGCGACGTGCAATCCAGGAGAGGTGCTCGGTGGAGAAGCTGCAAGACTGGCGCGACAACGATGCAGAATTTGACGGCGATGGACAGGATGACGGGTTTCCGAGGGCAACACTACCATGGTGAGTACAGATAATCTCATATGAAGTCAGAATAACAGTCGGCATTGTTTGAATCCTAGATCCATCACGATGACCACCTGCCACCCACTAGACCCACGACATCCTCTTCCTGCAAACATCCAACGCTCGATGTAAGCTGCACGTCAAGGATACCACTTGACTGAGCTTTTTGGGTATTCTCATGGGCTCGAGGACGGGTCAATCTCGGCACGCGACAGCGTACGACGACCCAGGGAGGTCGTCACCACTTTGCACCTTTCCCTTCGCAGTCTCACCAAACCTGACGGCGGCATATCTGAAATCGAAACTCGGATGAACCATATCGTCTCCGCGAATGCACAGGTGGGGCGGGGGTGCTCAGTGAGGCTAGGATTGCGTCGATATGTGATGATTGTTTTGGCACCCAGATCTCTCTGTTGTCTCTGATCAATACCTCCTCCAAAACCCTTGTATAGTACACATGCTACACTGAACAGTCATTATAGACATGATCAGGCTATCTGAAGCTCAATTTTGCTGCTTGGAGATGTTCCATGGCTCAAATTTCCGTAACAGTGTCGGACATGCCAGCGCGGTTGCAGTGACGACGATTGTGCATCCCGGTCACCGTCAAGTGCTAGCTTCTTAAATTCTACATCGTAACAAAAGTTCACACCATCGAATATGCTACTATTGAGCTCGCACAGTGTCCTCTGCCATTTCTTGAATTTTTCGACATTTCTTGAATTTTCGGATTTGTCCGCGAGGGACGCGGCGCGGACAAGGTTTTCTGAATCAGCTGTACATGCGTCGGCCACACCTTCACTGGCACTCACGCACTGGTACGACCTCTTCGATGCTCATAGATCTCACCGTAACATGAATCCCGGTTCTCTGTGTCAGTCTTCAGTGTTCCGTGCTGTCTGCGTCTTTCGCAGCCTCGTGCACGTCCAGATTCCGCCCCTGCGCTATCTTCATGATGAGCTCGACCTCGGTACAGCCAACTCGCTTCCTACATCGGCGTCTGGAGTCTTCTTCAGCTCGGGTACTTTAGAGGATGGCATATCTGTGTGTTTCTCTATTCGTCGTGTCTCTAGCCTGAGAATACGTAGCTAATGACTGTATATCTCCAATCGACCAGCTTCATCCTCGGGCCCCCTGAGAACTGCGTCGTTATGTGCTCGAGTACATGTACATGAGCGCTCGCTGCTTTGTGAGCACAAGATCTGAGCTGAGCTGCGGTGTCGCGGAGGTACGTTTCTTATTTACCCTTGAAGCGGTGTTCCCTCCACTGAAGCCCCGCGTATCCCCTTCGACGAACCGTGCAAGATGTGTTGTGGACTGCGCAAGTCGATCATGTCAGTGATGTCGATGAACCACGAGGCACGATGCACCATTCAGATGTACCGACAGCATATTCGATAGACCAACAAAACGTTCTCGTCTGTCGGACTCTGCAGACTGCAACGCACCTCCATCTCCTGCTTTACGGGTCGAAGGCGAGCGCTAGCTCGACGGATTTCAAAGCAACTCTTCGTACTTTCATCTTTACATGCCTTAGGTGCCATATGTCCTGTCTACACACAGGGAGGTCCTGACTGCACGAACGATGGCGAAGCAATGGCCTGGAGCGATGCCTTTTCCTGGACGAAGCCTCACATAGCTGCGCGGGACCTCATCAGGCGCTTTCTGGTGCGTTCGCGACAACGAGATCAGCTATGGTTCAATTGGCGGATACATGCTTGTGGCATACCCACCCATGTTCGACGGGACAGCTCATCGAACGGTCTGGGATGTTCCTCAACATCGTGTCCCGCAACCGTTTTGTGCTATGGATTTAACATACTTTGGCGGTGCTTCCCAAGCACTATATCTCCTTTGTATTTATTGCTTACTCGTAGTAATAAACAACGGGCTCGGTCTACTAAGGTCACTCTTCACAAGTGTGTCAGTCCGCCAGAGCATCGAAAGCGAAAGCAATTCTATTCCAGTCGTATACGTAGGTAGACTATATGTGACTTGCACGGGCTTTCGGTTTGTAACAGTGCTCGCTTGTTTCTCGTGCAAGGCAACGCCTTGCGTCACCGGTACTACAGACTCGGATGGGTATCGTGTTCCGGTCGAAGCTGGCCCGCAGGTATATTGTCAGCTATTGTCAGCTCGAACGCGCCTGCAGTCCAGCCTGTGCTCGTTTCGACACGCAGAGACGGTCCTGTTATCGAAGTCGTTCGTGTCGGCAGGAACCATTCGGCTTCGAACTTGCGCGGTGAGAATGCATCTCGCCTTGAACTTGCAAGAAAGGAAGACTGCACGATAGAGAACAAGGGATCTGGTTGACTTGATTAGGACTTGAAGGATAGAGATCGAAGAGGATTGGGTGGAATAGGAGCTAAATGGAGAAGAGCGGCGCCGACGTCCAGATGACTTTCCAGTGAGATAAAGCTTTGCGTCGAAGTCATAGATTACGGCGACACCAGCAGGAAACGGTCTGAACTCACCTGTCACCACCAATACATCGCTATCCGACCCTTGTGTCAATCTCCCGCATCATCAAAGATGGTGTCGTCCCTGGCTTGCTCGATATACCCGTGAAGGCGCGACGGCGACCGCTAGTGGATCCGAAGGGAACAGAGCTGGAACTAGCTGCAGACTACGTGGTTGATAGCACCAGTAGCGACGACGCACTGGCAGGAAGTTGCATAGGACGATGGGCTGCAAACAGGCATGTTTCAATACCTGCATTCTTGTGCTCTTCGGCGGACATTCACTTCGACAGAACGCATCTCGGTGCGGGGTAGGATAATATGAACGCAAACACACCTCATCCATCGTCCTCAACCCACCAGTGGAGACCTGCGTCGGCAATTCGTGTGGTAGTCAATCCTAGACCGGGGAGTATGTATGCGACGTCTTCACGAAACAAGTGTCTCCAGGATCCATGGGAGAGCTGGCCATGCGTTTCTGCACAAGCCCTTGTCAGCTGGAGCACGTTCAACACGTGTCCTCCTTGCTTCCTTCCACCACTCGCAACGCTCAGCTTGACGATGTACGACTCCTTTGCAGTCTCAAATTGCACAATCCCTCCCAACCCCGACGTCTCTGGCATCGGTGTGCGCACAGCAATCTACGCACAGAATCTACTCAGCTTCATTCCGGCAATGTGGGCACTCTGGGATGGCGAGGTCACCATGCATGAACTCGAGTCCATCGAGACGCAATCGATGACGATCCTCATCATGGCCTTTGCTATCCTCATCTCTGCTATGGTTCAAGCCCAGACACTGGGTTTGACTAATTTTCATGCTGCCATTGTGCTGAATCTGAGCTGGATGAACAACACAAATACCTTCATATATTTCCTTCTTTATGTTCAATACAAGAGCCAGACAGAAGATCAACAAGAAGAACAGGAACACCAGATCAGACCTACTGTGTCTGCTTGGATTCAGCATATCAGAGGGAAGTTATTCATGCAGTCATATAGAGGTAAGAATATGAAATAAAATTATTGATTTTCAACTGATCTTTAGTCTATAGTATCTAGCCCCCTTGTCATAGGCCATGAAACTAATGACATCAGCAGAGCTCAAGGTATAATTTTAGTTCTCTCTGATGGTGAAGACTTTAACTGGTTGATTAGATAATCTGCAGAAGCCTTCATGGAGAGACTTGTTCAAAAGAATTGTCCTTGTTATTGGCTCTCTTCACCTGTCTCTCATGGCATCCTTTGGAATTTGGGTCTGGAGTAACTTGCATTCTTTCAGTCATCTTGATCCTTGTGCAGTGAACTACACATCTATGGTCATTCTAGGTGCAAATGTGCCTTTTAGCTCAAGTGGGCTACATATCTGGTCTCTTGTGATCTATTCACTTTTTCTGACACCTGGGATCAATCTCATCTTACCAGCAGCACTCTTTCTTGGCCTCTTCATAGGCTATCACTCATGGTGCCATTCAAGCTTCGATAAAATATCATCATCAACATTTCTTTCTCGAGTGAAAATTCTTTTGCCCATTATTGCCAGCCTAACTTTCTTGCTTGTGATTAACATTGCATTTATCATTGATATTGAGCTCACACTCCATCAAACTCAAGTCTTCTTGGGGACTGGAGAAGCAGACTGGACATTTGGGCAGACTTTGTCATTGTTACTATTGGCAGCACCTATACGTGATCTCATTGAGACTATCCTTAAACGTCAAGAAAGGCGTGCACTTACAGTTCTACTAGAACATGCTATAAAGGAGAAGGCAGATATTGAAAAAATATGTGACTATGTTCGAAAAGGTGCAGATGTCAATGTTCAGGTTCCAGGTATTGGGAATATTTCTACAACAAACCTTGATACTGAAATCTTTGTAGCAGGATCTGATTTTTCAACAGCATTGCAATATGCATTGCATCTGAGACATAATGGTGCCATTGAAATGTTACTAAAGAACAATGCTAATCCAAATCTTCCAGGTAGAAATGTTGCTATGTGTAATATACAATGCTGAGTTCCACTTTTCAGGAGGCTCAAAGGGAACAGCTTTTGAGATAGCCTGGGACAATGGCAATGATGATCATATTTTGAATCTGCTTGTAAAGGCAGCAATACCATTTGAGTTGCCTGGTAACTATTATTACTATTATTTTGTTGTTATAATCATGCCACTCATGTTTCACTTGTAGATCATATTTATTATCAGTCATTTTACAAGGCTATTAAGGAAGATAAATATAGTGTTGCAAAGGTACTCCTTCAATCACAGCAAGACTTTGCATTGAATATGAAAGGTAAAAAAGAATGATATCAAAAAAGTCTAATACTGAAACTGATTTTGAAGATGAGAATGGTAATACAGCACTTCAAGTAGCTGCTGCTAGAGGAAATATGGACATTGTACAGCTGCTTCTTGAGAGGAATGCAGATTTGAATTTTCAAGGTATGAGATTTTCTATGATTGACAATATATGACACTAATGCTGTACTTCAAGGTGGAGTGTATGGCACAGCACTCCAAGCTGCTGCTTTTGGAAGAAATATCAATATTGTACAGCTGCTTCTTGACAGGAATGCAGATGTGAATTTGCAAGGTATGAGATTTTGTGCGACGAGGAATATATGACACTAAGACTTAATTTCAAGGTGGACAATATGATACAGCACTCCAAGCAGCTGCTTACAAGGAGAATGAGAGAATTGTAAGACTGCTTCTTGACAGGAATGCAGATGTGAATGTGCAAGGTATGAGGTTTTGTATGATTGAGAGCATAGGACACTAAGGCTACAATTCAAGGTGGAGAGTATGGCACAGCACTCCAAGCTGCTGCTTGTGGAAGAAATATCAATATTGTACAGCTGCTCCTTGACAGGAATGTAGATGTGAATTTTCAAGGTATGAGATTTTGTGTGATTGAGAGCATATGACACTAAGGCTGCACTTCAAGGTGGAAAGTATGATACAGCACTCCAAGCAGCTGTCCAAT
>NSJX01000069.1:40338-53344 GCA_002286715.1 Dentipellis sp. KUC8613 | reverse complement strand
ATTTTGTGTGATTGAGAGCATATGACACTAAGGCTACACTTCAAGGTGGACAATATGGTACAGCACTCCAAGCAGCTGCTTACAAGGAGAATGAGGACATTGTAAGACTGCTTCTTGACAGGAATGCAGATGTGAATCTGCAAGGTATGGGATTTTGTGTGATTGACAATATATGACACTAATGCTGTACTTCAAGGTGGACAGTATAACACAGCACTCCAAGCTGCTGCTTATGGAAACAATATCAATATTGTAAAATTGCTTCTTCATAGAAATGCAGTGGTGAATATGCAAGGTATGAGGCTTTCATAGTACAAGATATAGTGTTTCAAAGACTGTACTCTTAGGTGGAGAGCATGGTACAGCACTCCAAGCAGCTGTTGCATTTGGGAGCAAAGATATTGCTAAATGTCTTCTTGAAAATGGAGCAGATCCAAATCTCAATGGTAAAGCCACAATGTCTTATAAAAGTATACAATGTGATACTCAAAGCATATCACAAGGTGGCAAATCTGAGACAGCACTTCAAATGGCCTCCTCCAGAGGGCATTCAGATATTGTTACTTTAATAAAAAGACATGCAACAGGCTCATAATTCTGGCCAAGTCTTGCACACCATTTTCTTGTTTGTATTGCTATATCTGCATGCAATGGATAACTATTTATATCAATGTATGACTATTCATATTTTGTTGCTTATATCATCTGGAATGAGCAATCCTCACCAATATATCAAAAACTAGTGAACAATCAAAGTTGTTCTGAGGAAACTCTGATCACTTGTGCCAATGTTTATGATAAATGCTCCTGACTCTACAACCCATGAGTTTTTCTGTGACCAGATGGCCAACTGAGATGATAGAATGGGAATGGAAACAGTTTCAGAGACACCAGCACTGAATAGCAGTTGTAATCAATTTCAAAATGAGATAGGTCAAAGGTTCAAAGTACACACAGAACTTCCACCTTTGCAAACCCAAGGAGTTCTTGATTAGGTGTCACCACAGAACTAACAGGGTCTGTCATGTAGACCTAGGCCATTTACACAATGAGATCTGTGAGAAAGAATGATGAGATTGTACATATTTACCTGAACAACTTCTTTCCCATCATGCAAACCTGTGTTGTGAACTGTAACTGTCACATTGAAGTTGTCTGTGATGCTGATAGTTGAATGTGAGAGTTTCAGATTTGTGCTGCAAGTCCAAATTCCTGTTAGTACTCATAGGTGTTCTACTAGGATTTGGCCACACATACTAGTTGAAAATTGTATAGCTCAGCCCATGACCAAAACTCCAGATTGGCACTGGAGTATCCAAGACATACTGATATCACATTGACATTCAGTCAGTGTCCAAGTATTACAGAAAAATATACACACCTGGTGACCAAATACCAGTGAACCATCATCCATGCTTTCACCAGCATCCACTGGTCTACTACCTTTCAAATAGTTATAGAACACAGGGGTTGTCCCAACACTGTGAGGGAAAGAGACAGGAAGCCTTCCTGTATCCTGGATTATCAAAAATACAATCATAAGATATGAATGAAGAGGACATGCCAGATGGATTTGCTGCTCCAAACACAATCTCAGCCAATGCAAGACCTCCAAGCTCACCAGGATAGAACTGTTGGATCACTGCATCTGCATCTACATGACACTCATCAGACAAACTGAACAGCAGAAGAGACAGATAACATACTAGCTTGAATCCAAGGCTCCGCAACGGGCTTCCCACTGACAAGCACCACAACCACAGGCTTCCCCGCTGCCTTGACAGCCTTGACTAGATCTAGCTGTGGACCCACCAGGCCCAAATCCGACAGATCAACATGCTCGCCCGTGGTAGCATTTGTGCCGGGTGTCCACAACAGTGTCTGATCCAGAGACCAGGTGCCTACCATCACAACAGCGACATCGGATTCTTTCGCTGCAGCGACAGCAGCGGAGAACCCGGATTGATCATTCGACCAGAGCTTGCAGCCTTCGGCGTAGTTTATCTTCACGCTGGTGTTGGACAGGTGCTGTGTGAAGCCGGCGAGAGGAGATATGCCGTTGAGAGATGCATTGAAAAACACGTAGTCGCCGTACTGGAACTTGAATATCAGACTCGCAATATATGTATTGATGCGCAGGAAAACAACTTACGGAGACGCGGTCGACCTGCGGACCAATGAGTGCGATGGAACCGATGTCTGTCTTCAAGGGGAGGAGATTGTTGTGGTTCTCGAGCAGGACGATGGCTTCCTGTTCCATTTGATGAAGCAGATCGCGGGTTGCGGGCGTGCGAAGCGTCGATAGGTAGTCTTCATAGGGATATGGATCTGTAATTCACAGTTGGTCAATTTACAACTCGTGATATGAACGGGGAAGAGCACGTACTTTCAAACAACCCCAGCGAAAACTTGGTTCGTAGCATAGCTTTGACGGTCTCGTCCAGTGCGCTGGCATTCACGGTCCCGGCCTTGATCTGATCTGTTGCATGACACGTCAATATTTCATCGGTGAGTTGCAAACAAACAACTTACCGGGCAAGGTGAGGTATGTATATGTCCCGCCGCCCATCTCCCCACTGAGACCATTCTCCAGGGCTGTCTTCGCTGCGCACTCACGCGTATCACACGTCCCATGAAGCGTGATGAGAAGGTCCACAGAGCCGGCGTCCGTGGTGACCCAGTACTTATAACCCCACTCTTCGCGCAGCTATCGAACCGATATCAGACATCAACTGTCTTGCATATGGCATTGAAAACTCACGATTTCTGTCAATAGATCTGCAAACAACCGAGTTAGACCGATGAAGAATGGCACAACCCAACAACTTACGGCTGTTCGCAATCGCTGGGATGCCGTCGTAGCTCGAGTATGCTGTCATGATCGCGAGACTCTCCACACAGGCCCGATTGAAGGGCTTCAGGTACATCGTTCGAAGTTCACGCTCTCCGCCCGACACTTGCGCGATATTCCTTATGCACGTCGATAAGCATCACAGTAAAGAACATAAAGCGTAAGGGGAGAACTCACAGACCACCCTGGGGACTCCCAAACGCCGCGAAGTGTTTGCAGGTTGACGCCATGCGGGCGGTGGCCGTGGAGCTTGCGTTCCTCCGCCTGCCGGATTGTATCCCAGTAATGTATGCGTGGCCCATTTCTCCCGTCCTGTGAGTTGAGGTTCAGGAATGGTCTCTTTCAAATATAACAACGTTGCATCAGAACTTACAAAAACGGATCCTCGCCGAAATTCTCTTCGACCCGCCCCCATCGCAGCTCGCGCGACAGATCGAGGACCGGCGCAAACAGCTGCGAGAAGCCGAGACCTTCCGCTTCCTGTGCGATTGTGGCCGCAGCTTTCTGTACCAAGTCGGTGTTGAAGGACGCCGCGAGCCCGATCGGAGAGGGCCAGGTCGTGCCGTTGTTCGTGAAGCCGTGCAAGCCTATTCTCGACTCGGCTCGTGAGCTACACACTAAGTGATGACTGAAAAAAGATGACGCACCTTCGGACTGGAACATGGCTGGGATCCCGAGTGTCGTGTTCTCCATGAGGTATTTCTGTCCGACAGTCACGCCGTACACGAATTTGTCCCATGGCATAAGATAACCGCCCCAGATAGACCCTGCTTTCGTGCTCATCATATCGACCTGTAATTATGCTGAATGCAAGTATGTATTTACGACATGGAAAGACGTACCAGCCCCGATTCGTTGTAAGTCTTCGTATCGTCCAAAGGATCGTCCAGGTCCATCCATCCATCTAGATCGCCTTGGATGCTGCGGACAAAGATCTCAATTAACGCAGAAAAATAGACGGAACCCACATACATCTGAGCAACCTTCTCTTGGATGGTCATCCTCGGAAGCAGATCGTTGACGCGGTCTTCGATGGATGCCTTGGGATTCTTGTACGTGGGCACCGAGCCGTCCTTGTTCGTTGCGCGTGCGTGCAGGTCGAAATGAAGGTCATCGCGAACGCCGAGCAGCGAGTCTGCATCCGGAGGCGTTGGCTCAGATGCATATATGAGTGTCCACTGAAGCGCAGCAACGATCAGACCTAGAGAAACGCGCATATTGTATCACCGAGGGGGAGAGAGACGACGAACACGACGTGTCACGTTTTCCGATGGTTGGCACCATCTTTAAGAATCTCAAGGCAGCGATGGTGAGCTGTCCGTAGCACGAGGTTGCAGGAGCGGCCGCCGTCGGTCAGTGGTATGCGATGAAGCAGGTGACCGATGCACGCACTGAAATAGTTCAGAAGCATTGTCGGGCCGCGTCGCGCATAAGACGGGACCCGATGTTTCTCCCTTTTCTTGCTTCCATGCTTCACTGCCAGTGTCAGCCACTGCCAGCGAGTCGTGATGCCATGGAGTCCATCGAACCGTAAGACTCGGTCGCAAGGGATAGGGCGAGGCCCGAGGCGCCCGCCGGACGCAGCGTGGGGGCTTAGCGAAATGCTCTAGGTCACCTTGAGAGCCGTTGCAGTTTGAGCTTCATCATTATTGAAGAGATCGATTGAGAGAGAGCAGAAAGAGATGAGTTGCTCTGGAGTGGGTGAACAGATGGCTCCGATTCAGAGTGGTTGGTGAAGTATTTACCGCTGGACCTAGATCAAGGTTAGGAGCGATCTCGGACGCGCAGAGGCGGCCCGGCGCCTATGATACTTGCCATAGTCAAAGCCCCTTCGAGAGAAACAAAACAAACTTAGATCATTCTATCAATTGACAATGAACTATCGAATCCGCTGTAACATTCGGGAAATCGAAACCCTAGTGTCCGATACCCTCTACATTCCTAATTATCTTGCTGTGAACCGGTCAAGGTCCCGCATGTAGTCGTCTTTGCGTCCTCCACGCAGTACCCCTGCGGACTCCCAGAGCCAAAGTCAAATTCGATATCGTACGTGCCCTTCTGCGGCACCTTATTCGCGAGACTCGCGCCCGCCCTTTGGTAGATACCCGATATTTTTCCACCTTGGCTGCGGTTCTGCCCCGCCGGGACACAGCCTACCAGCGCATGCGCAGACATCAGCAAGAGTCATAAGGAATAGTAGACAAGAGGAAACGCGACGTACGAGTGACGGCTTCGGGCCGCCCCTCCGTGCCTGCGTACTGCCCCTCCATGGTGCTCGCGAATGGATACTCGTCGCACGAATGGCCAGCAGCGAAAGCCGGTGTAAACCCGGCGCTGCACCGATTCGGCGACGACACACCGCACGAGTTGCGCTTTCGTGCGGCGGCGCACGTGGACTTGTCCGCTGTATTGCGCGTCAGTGTTTTCGGGTGGTATCGACCTATTTGAGCAAAAACAAAATCGACAGTATCAGGATGGGATCCGGACATGGTCATAAGCGGTAATTATAGCGGATGACGCACAGTAAACACCGTAGCACATATTTTGCTGCCGCAGGAATATGATCAGACACACCGAACCACGGCCACGGAGAAGATAATGGACATACGCAAACATCCGGAATGCCCGTCGGCGAGCAGTCGAATTCCAAGACCGGGGTGTCACGCTTCTCGATGATGCGGATGCGGACGTGTTCCCCAGGGAAGAACGGAGACGTGTCGTTCCCGTAGACCGTACGAATCTGGGGCTCTTCATCCTCAGGGAGGACCGCGCGCCTTCGTGTAGACAGCTCTTGGGTGTTTGTATCACAAGCGTCGTCACACCTATGTGAAAGTTGTGAGTTGTGAATCTGCACTGATAAGTGAAGATGATGAGACTTACGGGTCACAAGTGCCGCATTCCGCCGCAGCGGCAACACCAGATGTACCGGCGCGTTTGACAGCGCAAGCAGCTGCGGCTATATGATACATATATGAGTTGCGTGCTGTAGATACATGTATATATATGCTTACAGGATGCGGAGGTTGAGGCGGAGGCACCGGTAGCAGGGATCGACGTGCTCACGGCTGCAGCCTTGGATGATACAACAGGCGAAGCTCCGGTGAGTGTGACAGACGATGCCGCCGAAGGAACACTGGCTGAAGCTTCCGAAGTCGCAGTGGTCGAAGCAACGATGGAACCTAGCGCGGACACTTTGACCGTTGGAGAAGATGCCTTCACCGGTACCACTGAAGCTTCTGCAGGCGGAGAAGACGTCACTTTCAACGGCGCCACGGGAAGCGCCTTCACTGGCGCCGTGGAAGCCGCCTTCACAGGTGCAGCGGACGTTGCCTTGACCGGAGCCGCAGAGGGAATCTTGACCAGTGGAGCCTTGGCTGGTACTGTAGACGGCTTCGCCGGAGGTGCCGTGGGCGGCTTCTTCGGCAATGACAGCAGGCGCGCGGCGAGATTGTCGGTGTCGATACCGCCATGGAGTGCACCAAACGCGGGTTCTGTGACTGCCGCGCGCACGGCGAGCGGGCCCGGGACGGAAAGGAGGCAAGGAAAGACGAGGAAGAGGAGGAGAGTAAGAAATGTCGCGAAGGACGTCGTGCGTGCCATGATGATTATCCGAACGAAAATACGGGTTATGGAAGGGTCGGAGAGAAATTGATGAATGAAGGTGAGTAGGAGGGCCAGCCTGGAGAAGTAAGGGCGTACGGCGTTGGGTTTTATAGCAATTGCAGGCTCTGTGCAGTGCGCACCCCAGAATGCAGCGTTTCTATTCTGACGGCCTCTCGGACCCTCGGTATTGAGATGTATTTCCACTGCGAGTTGGAGAATAGAATACTGCAGCGTTTCAGTTGGCCTCATCAGATACGAGGTCCGGGGTCGCAGCCGCGCCGTCTACTCACCGAGCAACCGGCGAACCAATGTATGGCCACCACCGATCTTCATTGTGATTCGTGATATTGATTCAGAGATGGTATCGTCGACCGCTGATTTATATACATCGACTGAGCACTGAACATTCGGGTATAGCTTTCGGGTAAGGAGGGAATTGAAGGACACAGAAACCATCAGACTCACGGCCGAAGTTGAATGAGTCCCCAGTACTGTGCCGAATTCAACTAGTCGCAAACTCGAACTCGTAGTTTCAGTGATTCGGCATCATCGGACCTGTTCTCCAGTGAGAAGTGAGAGCATAGAAACCAATTGAAGGGAAAGGTGAGAGGCGAGATATCAGGAAATACACGAGAAGAACTTACTCAGAAGAAAGCCCTGGCGGTCTTAAACCCGAGTCGATGGAACACTCCATAGCGCGTGACGGCATGATTTGAGAGAGCGTATCGCTTCCCGGTATCGGGTCTAAATTCCTGGCTTTTTGAAGGCAAGCAGATACATCAGCGATGTAAGAATCATCGGCAATTCGATTAACGAGGCGGACGGCAGATATAGCATGACTTTACTGACCTATAGTACACGCGTTACATCGCATTCAAAGATGTACATGGTGAGAATGATCGTCTGCTCAGTGATTCTTCGAAGCCATCGAGACAAGAGCATGATATTGATCTGTTTCGTGCCAGTTTCATAGAGATCTTCATTTACATTTACAGTATTCCACGACGCACCTTGTCACGCTCTGCTGTTCGACACCGCTTGCGATCAGAGCATACACTGATGCTAATACCATATATCTGAGAAGCCAGAGGGTATCCGACAAGAATATGACTTCCTCAAGCAAAGATCAATAGTCTCTTATAGTGAAAGTCGTCGAAGCACAAGAAGGAAAGGTTGGCGCGAAACTCGCTGAGAGACTCGTGGCCAGCGCGGGCGCCTGTTCGGAAGAAGCCGAGGTCATAAGTGCACGCGCTTATCTTATCACGCCCTCTGCTCTCGACTGTGATTGGCCCGCTCTGCCCAGTGTGACCCGCGCGCGATGAGCAACGCGAACAAGCCGTACGTCGAGCCGGGCGATCCTCTTCATGATTTCCTACGGACGTTCTGGCAGCGCCAGATCACCGCCGCCGAGAAGGGACCCCCGTCTACCATGCCCATCGACGAAGAAAACGAAAACCGGCCGAACTTGTGAGCAACCGCAAGCAACGATCAAGAAACGAAGATATGTTTATTCGTAAATTATTCTAAGGCCCGAACTAAGACCACAACCTCCTATAAAATCAACTTCCTAGTTGTTCTGCTGCGACCCAGTCAAAGTCGCGCAGGTCGTCGTCGCCGCGTTCGCGGCGCAGTACCCCGTTCCAGCCGCACCGTTGCCAAAATCGAACTCGATGTCGAACTGGCCCTGCTGCGGAACCTTGTTGTAAATGCCGGAGATCTTTCCACCTTGGACTGAGTTATGCCTGGCGACAACGCAGCCTAGCGAGCACAGGAATCAGCTGGAATTAGTGAAGATATAAGAAAGGGACGTACGAGTAACTGCGCTGGGCCGTCCGCCAGTGCCAGCCTGCTGCCCCTCGAGCGTGCTCGCGAACGGGTACTCGTCGCACGAGTTGCCAGCCGCGAAGGGCGGGCTGTGCTTCGCGCTGCACCGGTTCGGGGACGTTACACCGCAGGAATTGAGCTTCCGCGCCGCTGCGCAGGTGGGCTTGTTGGCGGAGTTGCGCGTCAGGGTTTGCGGGTGGCCGCGGCCTGCATGAGCAAGGTTAGAAAACACCGCAAGACGTTTGGGTGCAAGAGAAAACGTACAGAAGACACCGTAGCACATGTTTTGCTGTTGCAAAAATCCGTCAGACCAACTCGATGCAGCGGAGTGATTAGGAAGGACGTACGCAAACGTCAGGAATACCGGTAGCCGAGCAATCAAACTCCAGAATCGGGTTGGCGCGCTTCTCGACGAGGCGGATGCGGACGTGCTCGCCGGGGAAGAAGGGGGATGTGTCGTTGCCATAGATCGTGCGAATCTCGGGAACGTCCTCGGGGAGGGCGGCACGTTTACGGGTAGAAGGCTCCTGGAGGTTCGTGTCGCACGAGTCATCGCACCTGTAGGAAGGTATTTAGCGATCAGACCCACAGCTTCAAATAGCTATGCTTACGGGTCACAGGTGTTGCAGGCAGCGGCAGCGCTAGCTCCAGCAGTTCCGGTGCGCTTAATAGCGCAAGCGGCGGCGGCTGGATGAGAACAATTCCATGAGACTGAGACTGACAGAAAGAAAAAATCAGGCTTACAGGTGGACGAAGCAGAGGCGGATGCACTGCTAGCAGTAGCAGAGGACGACACCTTGACGGTTGCAGCCGAGGTTGCAACCGACGAGGCAGCCGAGGAAACCTTCACCGGTGCGGACGAAGCCTTCACCGGTGCCGCCGAGGTGACTTTCACGGGGGCCGCAGAAGTCACCTTCACTGGTGCCGCCGAAGTCACCTTAACTGGTGCTGCGGACGTCACCTTCACCGGCGCGGCGGATGTCACCTTCACCGGCGCCACAGATGACACCTTCACCGGCGGCGGCGGGGGTTTCGCCGGCACGGTGGGGGGCTTTGTCGGCGGCTTCTTGGCCGCCACCGCCTTGCGCGCCGCGATGTCGACAGGTTCGACGCCGTTATGCCGGACGTCGAATGCCGGCTCCGTGACCGCTGCGCTTACTGCGAGCGGGCCGGAGACAGAGAGGATGGAGGGCGCGATGAGGAAGAGGAGGAGGGAGAGGAGCGTGGCGAAGGACGTTGCGCGTGCCATGATGAATGAACGAATAAAATAGGGTGCGTGTGTGAATAAGGAATAAATGAAAAGAGAAGTCGAATGTGAATGGGAGGTCCGGCCTGCAGAATTCTGGACGTACCGTGGCGGGCTTTTATAGCGTTTGCAGACGCGGTGCGGTGCGCCCCCAAGAGAAATGTGGTGTTTCCTTTCCAATGAATGGTGAGCCGCTGACGCCGGAATTAGCTGACAGCAGATCAGGATCAGGAAAGACGCGGATCCATGATGGTTTCAATTGATTCGTACCTCCTGCCTGCGAGCTCGTCCACCTCTTGAGGCGCAGCCAGACCATGGCCACTGCTGATCTTCGCCGTCGTGGCAAGATGGTAGTAACTGTTGTTGACGTGAATCGCGTCCGACCAAAGATAACCTCCAGTTGCATTGGCAGCACCACAAGACAGAAGAGTGTTTATTTTCGGGACGGAGGGGGATCCAAGGCGACAGAAGTCATCAGATGCCATACCCAATAGAATGTTAGTTTGAAACGGAAAGAAACTCACTGCATCACTGATTCGGCGCCACTAGGCAGACTACTGTCAACAAGTAAACGCCAAAGAAGAAAAGCAGGGCCTGTTTCGGGAGGACACCACCTGTGCCAAACGCTGCCGAGCAAAGGATAGAATGAGCGCAGTGATAGACGCTTGTTAGGTAGCGAGGTACCATGACAGAATGCGGTGAGACGATTTGATCTCATGATGTTCACTCGAGCAGATGCAGCTTGAGCGAAGCCTGAGCATGTGAGATGGCGGCCGGGGTGTGTATGAGCCTGAGCTAGCCCCGACAGGTAAACATGAGTGCAACGAAGCATCCGGAGCGGTGAAAACTGCGTCACCATCAGAGGCACTACTTCATGAGCAGCCAGCGCTGTCCGTACTGAACGTACTGAACCCTTACTGAACCATGAATAATTTTACCCTGAGCTGCATCCAAGGGTCCATACGGATGAAAGGAAACGCGAGTAAGTTGAATGGAGATGATTCATGGTGAGGACGATCGAGCCAATTCCTGAGCAGCTGGAGAATCGCACAGCCACGCCGGGGCGCACGTGACTGCGGTTCTCCATGAATTTCGGCGGGATTTTGCCTTCGCTCTGATTGTTTCCCCACTACCAACGCTGCTGCATCTCACAGGCGAGGCGTCCGGGAAACGATGTCGCCCACTACCCATCGCTCACATCGCAAGCGCTGGACAGGCGCTATCTCACCTCTCGGGCCTGATTAGCTTCTGAATCACCGATACTAGTACGCAATGTTTCCCCGCCCTACAGTCCTACACAGGTACGAATCGCGCCCATAGCTCAAGCGCGCCGGCGGCCTTTGCGCGCTCAGACTCAGAGATCCATGCCCTGCCACATTACATGCTGTCAGTGAGCGAATGTAGGACGCTCCGGATCCGGAGGGACCTAGGAACTCCATCGAGCGCGAAGGACAACTCGGAGAACACGATGTGCGTCATCATATCTGCTCTGTCCTCGGGTCTGCACGTTCTATATTGAATCTCTCCACACCCACAGCTGGACACTGTACGTATCATGCACACCCCCGCCACCACCGCGCAGCACAGCCAAACGCGTCGAAACACCACCACGCATACTTATGATGGCCGGCTCAAAGACCTTGCAATTGCAACCAAATCCAGTCTCCACCACATCAAGGCAACCATACCGTGACCTCTCAGGCTCTGCTCTGCAAGAGCCTCATCCCCCACTCACAGCCGCCCGTCACCACAGGCGTCCTATGAGCCAGGGTCACAAATGCATGCACGCATACGTGCCTGTCCCCTAGGCCTCATAACCGACCGCCCGTGGATGTGGCAGTGCCATCGTCCGTACGAGCGCCTCCGGGATGCCCTGGTTGTTGCTCCTCAATGGGACCGCGCCGGAATAACCCTTCCTTCCTTCCTTCCTTCCTTCCTTCCTTCCTTCCTTCCTTCCTCCCTTCCTTCTTCTCCGTGTTCCTCCCCGGCCTTCATCACATGCACATCCATCCTTGTAGATCTTCATATTCAACCTTCACTCGCGAATGACTAGATGTGTATTGAACCATCACAACCGTGACGCCTCGCAGTGCGCGCGACTCGGTGGGTGTGCAGTTTGGCTCGTAGTAGATCAAATGCGTCTTTGAAGTAATACTGTAAATTGCGTCGTTGATATCGCTGAGTTCCAAGGCCCGGTGATGTGCATAGCTTCGTTGTAAGGGTCCTATGTATATAACGTACCACAATGACCACTCAATAACCCGCCCGACGACCCCGGCTCAACGTCGTTACAAACACTGGCCAATAACTTGCGAAACAACAAAGGCGCTACAAACACAACTACAACTGCCCGGCCAACAAACGAAGTACAGTACTAGCTAAGAACATACGGCACCGCGACTATAAAGCAGAATAACAAGTACTACACTATACACACGGGCATACACGTCGACGTCGATATCCAGCACGCATTAGTAATACACCACTCCTACCGTACTCGTACCGTGCGTCATCCAAAGTAGCTTTCAATTCTCAGCGCTCCATCAGTAAAACAGTCAGGTCCTAGGAGTCCTTGAGAGCTCTTGCAAGCGCTTGGAAACGCTTGCAAGGACTCCAAGGACGTCGACTGATTTACTGATGTCAGCGGCCAAACGCCGCTCCCCCAAGGTCAAGTTATGCGACTTCCTCTCTCACCGCAGCCGACCGCCCACGTTCCTTCTCCCTCTCCGCCTCCTCCCGTGCACGAGACCCTGACCGGCTCACGCGCTGCAAGAGCGCTGCAATGCCATGCGCGTGCTTCTCCCGGCCCTCGCGCTCAGGCGCATCGGCACCGCGCGACGCCGAGCGGGACCGTACAATGTTGCCTGCGCCGCCGCGCCCGGAGCTCTCGAACTCGTGCGTGTGGTGCTGAGCGAGATGTGCCTGCGTACCCGCATGCGGCGGCGAATCCACAGGCGGCGGTACGTCGGGTGTGATGTTCGCAGCACCCCCGCGGCCGGTTGAATGTCTAACAAACACAACATCAATGTGAGGTTCGGAGCAGAAGGGAGGAGAACACACAGTCCAACATGCGGCATATGCGCCGAGGCCCACTCCTCGTCCTGCAATTCAAGAATGTCGGCCTGCATGGCGTCGCCCGGCTTGATGTTGCCCGCGCCGCCGCGGCCGGTGCTGTGCTGCGGCGGGCGGGAGTGCGAGCGCGATTGCGAGCGCGCGATGTTGCCGATGCCGCCGCGGCCGGAGGATTGCTGGCGGGAGATGAGACGGGCTGTGGGAGGGGGGGAGGCAGATAGAAACGACGTACCATGCCTACGCGCGCCTCGTCGGCATTCCGGATGATTTCGCGCTCCTGTGCGCGCTCCGCGTCGGCGGCGGAGGTTGGACCGGGGCGCCCGCGTGAGGGCGAGCGGATGTTGCCTGCGCCGCCGCGGCCGGAGGAGGTCACCTGACGGAGGGCTCGTCAGGATGGCGGGATATGAGAA
>NSJX01000069.1:0-24022 GCA_002286715.1 Dentipellis sp. KUC8613 | reverse complement strand
TATGATCAGGATAAATATAGACGAGGCTGTCCATGCAAGGCATGTGAATGTGGAGTGGGAAAGGAAAAAGATAACCCCTTATCGGTTTGTAACAGTGTCTGTCAAATGTTTCTTATTTTTCTGTGCGTCTTTTGCTTCAGTGCATGACGTGTTATCACACTCAAAGGTCATGTGTATCTCCCGATCGCAGGCGAATCAGATTTGCGCGTCCGAGGACAGAGATCGAGTCGGTACGCTCGCCAACTGATTACTCGTTCAATACGGAATCATCATAACTGCAATCACATAGACTCACGTTTGCGGCACACCGTCCATCCGTTCGGCGCAGTAGCTCAGGTACTTGAAGGTGTTGCTCGCGTTTGGTTCTCAACAAGCAGGTTTCGATAGGGAGGTTGTCCTTGAGCAAATAAGTGAGTTCGCCCGTTCTTAGCGACTGACGAGTGTACTACTGACCTCGCTATGTCTGGGCGTGGCCTTTCGTCAAGCACTGCCAGTTCAAAAGCATCTCGTGTTGCCGTCTGTGATGCTCCTGGGGTCCTCGATATGCTGAAATGTCTTACGATGTGCTCGAAGGGGCAGCCGCGTGAATACGTCGATTCCATGAGTTTTGACTCGGAGTGCGCTGAGGATCTGCAGAAAGAAGACATCGGTCAGTCACGATCATGAGAAGGAATTCCAGATTACTCACCTTTCATGCTGCCATTTTCGCAGTAATTTGGTCCTTTTCCGTCTGCCCGATGATGCGCATAGGCAAAACGCTGCGCCGGGCACGTAGCCTCGTATTCATCGGGCACAGGCGCAGCTATTGATGGCGGCCGTGTCATAGGTTTTATGCCGGGACCGTTTGATCAAAAATAGTAGCTGTAGCCACTGTAGTCGTAGTCGTAGTCATCGGCGGCAGGTGAGATGGTCGGGTGCGGAGTTCCGCAGGCCGCGACAGGCCACCTCTCGACCGGTAGAGGCCAGGTGTAGCCAGCCAACGCTGCGTTCAATGTCGGGCGGACAGGCGCTGGATTGCGTCGGGCGTTGGCTTTGAGCTTGGGTGATGGGATGTGAGACCCCGCGACTAGCTCGCTTGTCTTCGTGCCAGGACCCGAGTGACATCCATGTCGTCGAGGACGGCACAATAGACACGAAAGAGGCGAGGCGTGTCATGTCGTGTCTGCGGGCAGGATTCAATGGAGCTGGGCGGGGACTTCTGCAGCGGTGACAAAGGACCGCTGCCCTTCGAGCACGAGAGGCCGCAGGATGTTGGTGGTCTCCCTGAGAACTTGGCCCTTGACCCTGCTCGCGGTCGTCGTAAGGATAGAGCGACATCATTGTCGTCGTGATTGGGTCTGGTGGAAGCACGAGGGCGTATGGAGGACGACTCGGCATCCGGCTGATTTGCACGTCGGCGCGTAGCGCTCCTAGGAGTACATCCGCATTCAGGCTCGTAAGTTGACGGCATCATGGAAAGAGTATACTTACTGACTTTTCTATTCTCCTTTGATACAAAGTTCGGGGGAGGCGGGTGTGTGTCGGTCGTGCGCGAGCAGAGACCGTCGTGGTCGTGGTCGAAGATGCAGGCGCCGGCGGCCTGGCCTCGGCGCTATCGTTGCGTCGGCGTCTCACGTTCATCGAGTGAGTTCGCCGTTCTTGTCTTCTCACCTCGTCTCCACACTCTTCAAATGCATGTGTACTCATTATATTTTATGTTATAGGGCCTGCACGTAAGACGGCACAAAAGCGGCAGACAGGCAGCATCTAGAGAGAGGGGATGCTGAGCCCGCTTCTCGCTGCCTCGCTAGGCCCTCTGTCTGCGATGGTGGCGCGCCCGTAGCTTTTGACTATCGGTCATTGATATTGAGAAGAAGTGCGTATCCTAACGCACGCATTCTTTTCTTTTCGCCGTCCCTGACTACCGCAGTAGCGCAGGACACCGTTGTTCGTCGTCCGTTCTGTTTCAATCCGGGAACTATGACTGCGTAGTTGCAAGGCAAGATCCTCGCTACGGACTGGCACCAGCTCAGCGACGCGCTCAGCCGACAGTCCTCCCAGCTTCAGCCAGGTCCGCGTAATGCATGGACGCGGCCTAGGACGAAGACGGGTGAGTACACGGTCATGTCCATGAAATGTTTTTGCTTACCTGTTACAATACGTTCGTACAGATCGTAGACAGTGCGATTCACGAGGGTTCGTCTCAGTACGGGATGCGACACGATTCGCGACAGGGAAATAGTTTAAATCAAGGTAAGATACGTATACCGATACATATACCAGTGAGTGTAACTCACAAATGTTTCACCCGTCAGGAGGGCGAGTGCGTGCAGCACTCGTAATTCCACCCGGGCTCGAGAATATGCATATCAGCATGCTGCGCTGTCAGCAGAGCCGACACGGCGTGCAGGGATGGGGGAGGGAGAGCATCTTGCGTGGAAGACGCTGCGTACTAGGCCTCACGTGGTCCCTGCTGGTCGTCCCGCACAGTCACGCGGATAGATGGTGGGGGAAGCATCTTGCGAGGGACGGAGCGGCCGCATACCTTCATAGTAGCCGCCGCCGCCTATTCAAGGTCGGCACTTCTGGCGCTGAGCCTCGGACGGTTCCTGCTTGTCATCTCACGCGGTCGCAACGCCGCACGCCTGGATGGATGGTGGGGGAAGCATTTTGCTCCCTATGGGGCTAGATACTTACCTTCGAAGAGGGGGCGGCCGTCCCTCCCAGATCTGCGGCCTATGGGAGGCCGGACCTCGGACCTCCCACGCTTTTTGTCCCAAGCAGCCCCGCAGCGTGCAAAACGGAGGCCGACGCGACGCATGTAGATGGTGGGGGAAGCATTTTGCCCGTGCTCACGGGCGAGATTTCGCATTCGACGAGCATGCGGGCGTAGAGTGCAGGACGGCGGCATGCCGCCCATCGTCCATGTTGTCCTATTCTGTACATCGTGATCGTCGGGGTCGCTCTCGTGAAGGAGAAGGGTAGCTAGAGAAGGTAAGGGGATCACAAATCGGACAAAAACGTTACTCACAAACGTTTTTCAATAGGAATCGCGCGGCGCGAGTCGAAAAGGGGCGCACAGACGCGTCATGAAACGCGCATAAACGTCAGAAGAAAGACAACACATTCGAAAATGCGTGTCGCGTCGCTGGGCACGACGACGTGCATACCGATGCGAGAGCGGGCCATCTCGTTCTCGGCGCACGGGCCCGTTCTTGGCTCGGCCGTCCCCATGAGCCATAGATTTGGCGTAGGAAGCGGTAGATGAGAGATGGGGCGCGAGAGAGAGGCGTTGACGCGTGGGTAGACGGGTGTCGAGCGCAACGACAAGTGAAGCGACCGCGCCGCTCAAAGTGAGACTGGAGCGCCGCGACACGACCTGTCGACGTGACAGAGTCTCGCAACGGCGAAAAGGTGCTGAATGGCGCAGTGAGACACTGCGACTGACACAGAGTCAAAGAACGCGCACCTACAAAGTCCAGGTCCGACGGCGGATGGACAGACGTGATGGCGTCGCGTTCCCGGCGCATTCACAGCCGATTGCGCTGTACGTGATACATGATCGGATAGCTGGTGGTATCGTGAGATGTGTGAGGTTCCTGTAGGGTCTGGGGCTTCGTGGACCACAAAGTTAGACGGTGAGCGGGACCAAGTGATTTGAATTTGAAGATACTTTACTTACCAGCAAAATGTGCCGTCGCAGGCACAATGGTGGTAATCGCCGAGTGATTGTCGACATGCTACAGTGCGTGTGGCCGTCGTCGTGCTGTGCGCAGGATGGTGAACATGGCGGGATGAAGGCGACTCAAGACGCGTCGCGGCTTGTCGTGCGTGCAAGACGCGCGCGCGACTGAGCCGTGCCTTGGGTCAGTGAGTCCTTCGACTTCACTCGAATTTATCAATTCACGCTTACACCGGGTATTGATGGTCACAGATCAATTGTATTCATTTGTATATGTACAAAAGGCAAGTGCATTCTATTTCTACAACAGATTTGTGCTTACCTTCCTGACCATTGTAATGTCCGCGACACAGCGACGCGGCAAGTGGCACTAGCCACGCATATATTCGAGAGTGCGCGGGCAAAGCACGTACCTGTTCAACAAAGCGAGTTCGCGACTGCGGGCGGGGGGTGGGCGGCCGTCATCTTCATGCCGGTGCGACTCCGTCCTCGTCGCCGTGTGCTGCTACTTTCTCGCCCTGACACCTTCCGTCTCGCGCAAGCTGCCCCGATTGAGCTTGTGCTCCGGCGCCTCCTCAACGCGCGACGAGCACACAATAGTGCCAGCCCCGAGCTGACAAACTCGTGCAGTGCTGCGCAAGGTGCGCCTGCGTACCCGCGTGCGGCGGCGAATCCACAGGCGGCGGCACGTCGGGCGTGATGTTCGCAGCACCCCCGCGGCCTGTCGAGTGTCTGCCAGTCGCGCCAGCATCAGTGCCAAGTTGGGAGCAGAAAAGAGAGAAAGACGCACAGTCCAACATGCGGCATATGCGCCGAGGCCCACTCCTCATCCTGCAGCTCAAGAATGTCGGCCTGCATGGCGTCGCCCGGCTTGATGTTGCCCGCGCCGCCGCGGCCGGTGCTGTGCTGGGGCGGGCGGGAGTGCGAGCGCGATTGCGAGCGCGCGATGTTGCCGATGCCGCCGCGGCCGGAGGATTGCTGGCGGGAGATGAGACGGGCTGTGGGAGGGGGGGAGGCAGATAGAAACGACGCACCATGCCTACGCGCGCCTCGTCGGCATTCCGGATGATTTCGCGCTCCTGCGCGCGCTCCGCGTCGCCGGCGGAGGTTGGACCGGGGCGCCCGCGTGAGGGCGAGCGGATGTTGCCTGCGCCGCCGCGGCCGGAGGAGGTCACCTGACGGAGGGCTCGTCAGGATGGCGGGATATGAGAAAGGGGAAGAGACGCACCTTTGACGAAGGAACGGGCTCGCGTCCACGGGTGTTCGAGAAGTCGTCAGGCCCGTCGGGGGTGTGCCGTACGGCGGAACCGTCGCGACGAATGTTGCCTGCACCGCCACGGCCGGATGATTGCTGCATGAAAGCGCGGTCAGAATGGGGAAAGGGGCGATGGATGAGGGATAGAACGGGTGCAGGACGGAAACTGCGAAGAGAGGGATACGCACAAAGTCGCGGTCATTGGAAAGGGAGCGGTCACCGCGTGGGGGCGAGACGGGCGATTTGGGCGATACAGCGCCAGACATTGTGGTACTGCAAGGATGAGATGTTGGTTACGATGAGTACTTGGGGAGAAGCGGGATGGCGAAGAGAGATCTCGTCTTGTGTCTGCGGATCGAGTCAGCATCCGCGCCGAGTCACATCAGCACGCAATGAAATGTCGAAAAATGGGCCGCTACGCACCGTCTTCGTTATGCACCGTGCGGGTCCTGAGTGGTGGCGACGAGATAGCAGGGCGAGACAGGCGAGGAACTGACGTCGATGGGATCTTATAGCAGCAGGTTTAAATAGGAAAGTGCTCCGCTCAGGCCCCAGGGGTTCCCGCCGGCGTCGGTCCGGGCCCGATGACCGAAAGCAGATGCTTTCGGAGTGTGTCTGTCCTGCCGCCACGCTCAGGTACACCAAGACGACAGCTGTGAGGCATGTTGGGGCGCAGGTACAGGCTCAGAAGGCCCCTATGCGTCCGAGGTAATGAGGTAGCGCCGACATGTATGCGTCAAGATCTGCGCGGATTGCGACGGTGAGTCGCCGTATCTTGTCCCGCGTCATCGCAAGCGGAGGTCTCGAGATAAGAACCAAGCAGTCTCCTTGCTCCCGGCTATCGGCTTGGGTGATCGAGAACTCGAAGACATGACGCCCCTAAAACCTGTAGATCGTGCTACCTCCATAGAGATAAGGGATTCTCCACGCAGCCAATTGCGAGCGTCGTGGCGATGAACGTGCTTGAAAGCGCAAGGTGGGCGGTGAGTGTCATTCTATTCCGACATCAGCAAACCAGTGACATTATGTACCAGAAATATCAAGACGTACGCTATCTGCAATAGCTGCTAGTTTGGCGATGTCGGATGGACTGGAAAAGACGGCGGGAATGAATGTGGAAAACTAGAAAAAAGGACGGGGCAAGTGACTGAAGCGGGAAAAGGTGCAGCGGACCAGGCGGAATGCACGCGCGTCTACTTATAATGCGAGGCATGGTTTGGAAGTCATAAACAAGGGACGCGCGAAGAACTCTCGCCCATGCAAACCCATGACGTTATAGCAATGCATACTATAGTGGGCACATGCCACATATATAGACGCAGAGGCTACCCTATTGGTGTCCCGATATATACATGTCTTCATCTAGTTGTAGCTACCTTCCTTGGGCACACACGCACCAGCAGGATCAGGCCTTCAGGGACCACAGCATATACTCTATTTCAGTCTGATTGCAAGCAAAATGAATAACAATACGAAGCCACGACTCAAACCACGCGTAGCTGAAGCACAACAAAGCAAGAACACGATATACTGTATATGGAGGCGCGACACGCGCGTCTTCAGGACATGCCTGTGCGGTCGATGGTTCCTGGGGAGTTTAGAAGAGATTGGAGCTGTCGCGCCCGTGAGCGGTAGAATGAACGGGTGAGGCGGGTCACGTACGTGGTCCAGTACCGCCGCTGACGGTACTTCGTTGCTTTCTGCACCGTCTCCTCCCACTGCTGTCGCGTCGCTCGGGTCACCCTGCTCGATCTGCCCGGCATGAGCCTCTACAGCATTTTTGTGATAACAAAACACGCACCGCGCCCCCCTTGCCCTTCTTCGCGCCCCCCGCAGCCGCCGCCGTCTTGCCGATCCCGACGGCGCCAAAGGGCTCCTCGCGCGGGACGATGTCGATGAGAAAGTCGAACTGGTCGGACTTGCCGAGGGCCTTTGCGATGTCGGCGCGCGAGAGGGTGCGCCGCTTGTTGGAGTCGGCGATGATGAACGCGCGGGCGGTGATTTCGGCTATGAATACTGCAGAGAGGTCACGTAGGCGTCACTTGGAACGGGCGGTGGACGCACTTTCGCAGGCTTTGCAGAAGAGAATGGGGGCTGGCCAACATCAAAGGCGCGTCGGCCTTGGTCTGAGTAAACACGCAAGTAAGTGCACGTACCGTCCGCAGCAATCATCTGTGAACATATGTGTGAGCGTCTCGCCGCAGCATGATGGAATGCCGACGCACCTTGACCTCCGGGTCGCTCTTCATGACCTTCTTGATGCGTGCGAGGGGCAGTGGCGGGTGGCGGTAGTCGGGAGTCTCCTCCTCGGCGGCGGTGATCTGGCGCTGCCAGAACGACCGTAGAAAGTCATGAAGAGGTTCGCCCGGCTGGACGTACGGCTTGTTCGCGTTGCTCATCGCGCGCGGGTCACACTGGGCAGAGCGGGCCAATCACAGTCGAGAGCAGAGGGCGTGAGCGAGGCCATCGTCGTGAGGATCGAGGAGAAGCAGCAGCAGCAGCAAGAAGCAGGAGAGACAGCGAGACGCGTCGTCTCGATTGGGTCGGACCGAGACGGCGGCGCGAGGCTGCGAGTGAGTCGCGGCATTCGAGCTTGTCTCTTGCATCGACGCTGACTGCTGCCAGTACTACTTGGTCGTGCTGCCTCTGTGTCTGTGTCTGCGTCTCTCACTGTTGTCTCTGCGTCTCTTTCCTTCCTGTGTTTGCATTTCGCGCCCTTTCGCAGTTCAAGTTGTGCAAGACACAAGTCGTGTTGGGTCATGTGCGGGACGTTGCAAGGACCGCAGATAAAGCAGGAAGATAGTCGTTGTTTAAGGGAATAAAGCACACGCAGGGGCTCCTCTGTGCACAAGGCAGGCTCTCCCTCGCGTTTCCTCGCGTTTCGTGCATCTCACGGCCTCCTCACGCTCAGGCAGTCTCTCTCTCAGGGCTCCTCACTCAAGGCTCTCGGCCGCGCAGATTCAGACACTCAGAAAGGGCTGGGACGAGTGGGGGAACCGGGGGCAGTAGCCAGGTACATCCCCCGTCGAAATCCGCCCTGGCGCGCTCGCCGTCTTTGCGCAGACGGCTTCAAGGCCTCGCTTCCCCCACCATCTATTCAATATCCCATATGGGCCCGCTCAAAGGCGACTTTCGCCGCAAAACCCGCCTTCTCGCGCTCTCCGCACGCTCCACCGAATCCCGTACCGCCTCCGTGTTGTCGGACGAGCCCGTGCCCGCGAGCGGCCCCTGCTGTCGTCCTCCGAACGGGCCGCAGTAACACGAATCTGCTAGCGCAACTGCAGACGAAACAGTAAGTCCCCCGCTCGAAAACACGAAATAAAGGGTACTTACAGCCTCATTTGACAGCTCCCGACGCCCCCGCGCCGACGTGCTGCTCTGCCGCCCCACATACGCCCCTCCGCCAACGCCGCCGCACAGGCCACTGCCCGCACTAGCAGCCTTGGTCGTGGTGCGCATGCCGAGCGCACAGCGCAGCGCGTGACGACGCCCGCACGCCGCTGCGAGTCTCGCACGTCTTAATGACGGGCAATCTTACTGAATGCGTCGCCTCCCCCGTGTAGGAGGCTTGCGACGCGCTGCAACCTGCGCCTCCGTCCGCACGAGCTATACGCGGAGCCGCGACGCGCGCCGCTCGAGTCGGTGTGAGCGTACCGGAGGCAGTCGAGACCCGCCGCGGCACCGTGCGCAGGCCGGGTTCCGCGCCCGAGCGCAATGGGAGAGACCGCGGGCGCAGGACCGGTGAGTACGCTCGAACCGCCACGAACGATGCGCAGCTCACCGGTCGCGCACACCAGAGGCGGAATACAGCCCAAGTTCTGGTGCAAACGACGCATATACGCCGCCCCAGCCAATTCGGAGCACAGTACGACCGCGGGCACGGGCAGTCAGGCCATACGAGTCGGCGTGGGGATAGTCGAGGCCCGCCGGGGGCCGCAGATGATGTTTGAGGCCATAGAGCAGCGCGACGGGCGGCAGGGCACTACAACAGAAAGAAGGTAAGTACTGCGAAGTCGTCCCGGAGAATGCGCGACTCACCGTCTGCGCGCTGCCCTCGCCAACCATGCAGAACCCACTCAGTCCCAACATCCCGCTCGCCACCGAGGCGAGAACACGCCACTCCCGCGCGCCATCGCGTTGCCTCGTTCGAGAGAACGCCGCGCGAGAAGACACAGGCGACGGCCATCCGGACGCGAATTCGAACACGCGTCCCACGTGCATCGCGCTGGACACCCTCCAGCACCGCTCGCCGCGGAGGCCCGGATCCCAACATCCTACCCGCCGTCAGCGCTCGCCTTGCATCCAGGGAGGCGCATCCTGGTCGGCGCGTCGCGGCCGAAAAGGTGCGGGGCGGCAGGGGCGGCGGCAAGTTGCTATACGAGCGCACGGGCGGCTGGAGCAAGAAAGAACGGCAATCGCTGCGCTACGCGCAGCTCCGCGCGCCCACCCCGCACAAACGCGTGTCAGCAAGCCGCTGACACCGTTTGGATGCACCAGAAGACAGCAGGCCCGCTCGCCGCGGGGGGCCCAAAATCCCAACATTCCTGAAACGTGCGGGCGCTTATTGTCTGCGCCAGCGAGGACGGGATGGCGGGCTCGTTGCGAGTCGGCGCCGGCATGCGGATAGCGGGTAGCGGGAGGGAGGGAAGGAAGAAGGCGGTCGCTGCGCTGCGCGCAGCTCCGCGCGCGCGCGCCGCAGGAACGCGTGTCAGCGCGCCGCTGACACCGTTTGGATTTCCTTGGGCACCGTTGGGCCGGTTGGCGGGGGGGGGCGGAAATCCTGAATTTTGGGGGGTTTTTGGGGGTTTTTTTGTGGGGTGGGGGGGGCGGGGTTGCGGGGTTGTTGGCAGGGGAGTTGGCGGGGGCAGGGGGGTTGCGGGCGTTGGTTGGGTTGGGGGCGGTTCGGGGGGGGCGCCCGGCCCAACGGGTTTTCGGGGAACCGTTGCCCCGGGGGGGTTTTCCTTGGAAACCGTTGGGCCGGTTGGCGGGGGGGGGCCGAAATCCTGAAATTTTGGATGCTTTCGGGCGCTTATTTCGTGCGCTGGGGACGACGAGAACATGGGCTTGTTGCAAGGGAAACCGCGCACGCGAGGAGGTAGGAGGAAGAGGATGCCGGCGGTCGCTGCGCTGCGTGCAGCTCCGCGCACGCCCGCGGCGCCCCAGAACGTGTCAGTGCACCGCTGACACCGATGGATTGTCCTAGGGCAGCGCACGCCCGCTCGCCGCGGGAGGCCGAAATCCTGAAATTTTGGGCGTCTTTGGGCGCTCATTTTGCGTTCTGGGAGGGGACTGGCGAAGCCCGTTGCGACAACGACGGGGGCAGCTGGAAACACAGTGTGCAGACAAATCTCGGTGCACAGTGACGGCGAGACAGTGGGCGGGCAGTAGGGGGTGTCGGGAATGCGGAGAGCGGGGAGTGCGGGGTGGATGTCGAGGTTGGGTGAGTGGCAGCGCAGTGCTGGATAAAGCTGCGCGTGTGCGAGGCCACAGATTTGAACACACCATCGACATCGAAAGGTTACCGCTGCAACTTCCGGTGAATGCTCGCCATGGGGCCGAAATCCAGAAAATCCGGGCACCGTTGGGCACGTCATATGCAGTCTGCAGAGTGCACAACAGGAGATGAGATGAGCATGGGATTAGGGATGAAGAAAGGTGTAGAGGTGTATCCTCTGTGCTCCAGGATTTGTGGGTAACAAGCATGAACAGCGACACTGCAGAAGAAAGGTAAGCATTCGAGTCTTATCACATAGGAAAGAAACTTACTCGATGCCTCTGAGCCATCTGGTTCACCCCGACACAGTGCTCGCAGATGGGAGAAGGGGGAAGTTGGGAGAGCAAGAAGCGGCAACCAAACGGCCATCCAGGACTTATAACCGAGTCGCTCCGTCCCTCGGAACAGTTCCGGACCTGGATTTCCGTGCCCCACTCATTTGTAATTTCCCTTCTCTCCTGTCACATTGCACCACTGATCTCGCAGCTCCTCGGAGATCCTCTGATACATCCTGCCCGTCCTCCATGCTCAGAGACCTCTGACCATCCATCCCCGCTCCCTGCTCTCCGGGCAGCTGTTGTCTGCAAATCATGAGCACTAATTTGCGGTAAGATCAGGAGAAAGATGCCAAGGCATCAGTGTGATTTCCGGCAGTATCAGTCGTGTCAGTTCTAAAATAAGCTGCATTATGAGAATGTCATCTGAGTGTATTTCGATTTTTGTGAGCTCTGGAGCATTTCCGATACCCCGAAAAAAGCAGTCAGGCATTGCTGTACACAAGACCTGTCTACTGCATTTTTCTGCAGCCATATCGGCCAGTGGATGGTGCACAAATGTGGATTTTGTGGTTCATTCCTGTCAGGACTGAGTGCGCGGCAGACACTCGACGCGAGTTTAGCATGGGAACGATGCCGTGTCATTGCTCGATCTGTGCTGCATCATCCACTGCTCACACACTCATATTGGTCTCCATGGCTTCCCGTTCTCACTTTTGATTATTCAGTTGCCGTGGATAGTCTGCCGTGAGTGCATGTCTATCTGAAGACAGCCCGTTGCCGGTACTTCATGGCCACACTGCCATCCTCAGACACTGCAGTAAGTATTATCTTCTGTTCAAAAGGACTATCATCTCCGTCATTCAGAGAGGACTGTCCATCCCTTTCTCTCATAGACGGGCCTTGTCCTCCGTGTCTGCCTCCGCCGTGCATCTTCCGGAAAATCCGGGTCCAGAAATGAGCGACGCTAAATGCTTGATCACGCGTCGCAACCGCTGCCGTATCACGTCTCCATGTGCCAGCGCACGGACACTGCGGAGCCTCGCCAAGCCGGCTCAGCTCGTTATATACCGGGCACGCTGTCCGTTCTTCCTGTGTTTGCACGCTCATCCTTCCTCTCCCCTCCTGTCGTTTCCGTCCCTTGGTTCATTTGCAGAGTAAGTCCTCATGCCATATTGCTTTGGTGTTGTTACCCACCATTCTCAGTGCTTGAGGTATTTCTCGGTATGTCCTTCAATTGTGCTTATCCTGCCGCACAAGCTTACCCTGCCCGTCTGTTTAGATTGTCCGAGAGGCATTGTTATGCACACTGAGCCTGCATTCTGTGAGTTCTACCCCGTTCTGCATTGTGATAGCATATGTGATTTGTCCTTACCTTTTCTCGCAGCTTCAAAAGTGCAAATTTCCGATGCCTCGTCGGTGGGACAGTGTTCCTGCCCAGCTGTGCTGAACATACAACAGGTGAGTTGTACGGTTTGTTCACAATCAAGCTACTTGCTTACAGTCTTCATGCCCAAGCGGCGGGCTTTATGGCTGACAAAGGCCGTTGTTGGCTCGTTTAGGATGGAAAGGTTGAGGCGAGGACAATCTGTGCCGTGGGACTCAGGTGAGTACCCATATCCAGTCGGCTGTCGACCTACTCACATATCTGTTTACCCATTCACACTCGGATGAGGCACAGCCTCTCTGTTGCAGTAGATGGGACTGGCGAAGATTGCTACTCTGAACCTCCCGCGTCAAAGTGAGTGATGTCAGTCCATAGCCATATCCGAAGCGAAGGGCCCACTTACGCACACCGTGTTCCTATCCAGCGTCACAGTTTGCAGCTGATGCATTCGCAGTAGACGCAGTGCACTCTCACCCGTCTTTTCTATCACTAGACACCTATCGCTCGTGAGTGGCTCTTCGTTTACTGTCTTGATACTTAAGCAACTGGATTAATAGCTAAGGATAGCTGTCGGCAGGCTCGTTCAGGATCAAAGATCACAACAGGGCCAGCCTGTGCGGTGGGATTCAGGGTCAGTACCTTTTTTTTTTTTTTTTTTTTTTTTTGGAATATATTAGCCTATGCGAGTACATCACTCGATAAGACTTTACATGCGCTATGAACCCAGTCCCGCCGCCGCCCGTTGTGCCGAGTGTGACTGGATAGAGTTTTGAATATATGATTTTGAAGTTCGAGTCATCGATTGTCGTTAAGTGCTCCTTTGCCAGGGCCTGAGCCCCAAGACAGGGTGAGGACCCCGAATCAGGGCGTGAGCCCCAAACAAGATTGCACGGATCGAATGAGAGGGAGAGTATGTAGGTGCGGAGCGGCTCACTGGTGTGGTGCCGAGGTGGAGTTGATGAACGGGTGGTGTGCGGGCAGGGACGGGCGGCTCGTGCAACGAATACATGCTTATAGCCTGACCTTTCCACCCTGCTATTGAGAGTCCCACCACCGAATATCCCCGAGTGCGGTCCTTGGACACCGTTAAAACCCCGGTGGGGAAAGGTATGCCCTCTCGCCTTCCTTCCCCTACTATATCCCTGATCCGCAGGTGATGGTCGATCCGAGAGCGGGAGCATGAGAGCAATGGGCGCCAGGCCCGATGCGTGGTGACGGCCAGCGCTGTTCAATCATTTTGTTATCGGCTCGCAAGTGAATGTACAACTAAACCTCACCGAGGTGTGGAAAGCGTCCGGTCGCTTTAATATATTGCAGTACGGAGGTTAGGGCATCGCGCGAGGAGAGAAGGAAGCGGAGGTCGAGTGCGCGGTGTCGCCAGAGTCGCTCGAGGTGATGTCGTTCCCGCCGGTATGCTGGACATTCGAGCATGAAGTGGTGAACAGACTCCGTGCTGATATTGCAAGCGGAGCAGGTGGCCGACACGCGCTCATCGTCGTGAGCGATACGGTGCAGGTATTGATTGAGGGCGACGTGACCGGATCGGAGTTGAAAATAAATGCTAGCTTGTGCACGGGAGATGTTGGCGACGGTTTTCAGGTAGCCGGGACCCGGTAGTCGCTTGTCGAACGCAGAGTACCGGGCATAACGAGGAGATTGTTGCCAGAGGAGAGCGGCCCGTGCTTTCAGGTCTGCGTGATGCGCTTGGCGCAGGGCGACAATACTGCGGGGAATGGGTGAGCGGAGATACTTGGGGAGCTGCGCACTTGGACTGGCATCGCCCGCTGCTGCCTTCTTTGCTTCTGTATCTGCCATCTCATTCCCATCGACATCCTCGTGCCCCGCAATCCATCTGACTTTCACGTTGAAGCCGCTACTGTGTCGTGTTCTCCGCGTGCGGGGCTTCGGTCGGCGTTGTTTCTGGAGCGCGCGAACTTCTTCGACAAAACGAGTGGCGAGATGGCGGCCTGATTTAGACTTGCCGGGTCGGAGCGCAGCTATGGCAGCTTGGTTGTCAAGTGCGATGGCGATGTCCTTGCGGGAATTGGGCTCTGTACGAATGAGGTGAGCAGCTAGGAGGAGTCCCGTGAGTTCGGCTTCGTAGACGGTGTGCTCTGCTATGGTCCCCAAATGATAGCGAAGAACCCTGGGAGCCTTGCCGGCCCGTAGAAGGATCGCCGAGGCTCCTACCTTACCATCCTGTGCAGACCCGTCCGTGTAGATCTTGATTCGTGCATTGCAGTCTTCATCTTCCTGTATTGCAGCTTTACGATCGGCAGCAATGCTGATAGCGAAAGGGAGAGTCGAATGCGGGTGTTGCTGCACCGCCGGGATGGTTTCAGTGCTGCCAGCACGAAAGCCGTAGATGTGCATCAGGTGGTGTATCGGGGAGCGGTGATGCTTGACATATATGCGTGCGCATCGCTGCGCATGGCGATAGAGTGGGTGCGACTTGGGGAGTGAGATGAGACGCACAGCTGCACGGTGACAGTGCTTGTCGACCGTGAGTTCCATCGGGAGAAGATTGGCGTGGGCATCCATGGCGTCGCCCGGGCTGGTCCGTAGACCCCCTACTATGGTAGCGGCACCGAGACGTTGAACACGTGTGAGGGCAGCAATAGCTCCAACAGATCCGAGTGTCCTGGAAGAGTCAGCCTGCTCGGGAGAGGAGTGTATCGGGACACACCACACGTCGACTGCATAAAGCATTTTCGGCAGAGCGATACTGATGTATAGTCGACGAGTTTGCGCTGGTGAAAGGCCATATGAGTTTCGCGCGAGGCGCCGTACGGCGAGCGTCCACGTGATTCCGCGAGCAGCCGCACTCTGCCATTGTTCTCGCCAAAGAAGTGACTGGTTGATGATGACACCAAGGTAACGAGTGCTGACGGAGGGTGTGATGATGATAGCGGGGGAGTTGGAAGGGTGTAATACGAGATCGGGTCGTATTTTCTTGTTCTGCGGTGATGCAAAATCAATCAAGGCGAGCTTAGAGAATTCAAACCTTGAGTTGTGGTCCGTGGACCACTTGACGGCGCCATCCGATCTGTCCATCATGCTCTTCAGGGTGCCATGTGTGACCTCGAAATTGGCACCGATCGCGATCAGAATGGCATCGTCAACATAGGCTATGGAGTCTTCAGTCCTGGGATCCCGAGGGACATCGAGTAGGTCAGCGTTATAATATAGATAAAGGATCATGGATAGGGGATCGCCCTGTCCGATGCCGTTGTTGATGGCGATGGGAGTTGGCGAGGAGTAGTCGTCGAAGCGGAGACGAGTGCTCCGCCCTTGCAGCATACGATCTACAAAGTTAACGATACTATCTGGTACTTTCCGTTTCCGCAGGTTATGCAGTAACCGCGACGTAACCGCATTCGGGAAGGCACCCTCTATGTCGAGGAAAAGCGCTGAGACCACCTGTCCTTGACGCCATGCATCTTTCACCCGCTGCGTGAGAAGATGGACGGCGTCGACGGCAGTGCGCCCGGAACGGCCGCCAAAGTGCTTGGCTGGTAGGAGATTGTGATGTTCTCCTAAGTATGACAGTTCCTCGGCTATAATAGAAGTGAGTAGCTTGCAAGTGGTATTCAGCAGAGCGATGGGACGGTAGGCCTTGGCAAGGTCATAGCGCGGTTTGTTGGGCTTCCGCAATACTACCGTTGTGAACTCGCGCCACGGGTCGTAGTACACGTTCAAAGCAAAAGTTGCTTCGAAGATGTAGTACAGGTAGTTGATGATCTGTTCAATACATCGTGTTAAGACGATGTTGGGGATGCCGTCGGGCCCGGAGGCCTTGTATGGGCTGAGTTTACTGGCGTGTCGGCGAATCTGATCAGTCGTGATGACGCCGGGATTCTGGAGAGGTGTCGGGTACACGAAGTTCGGGTCGATAGAGGAAGTCGGGGGAGGGGGAGGGAAGAAAGCTCGCGCGAGGACCTCGCTTTTTCTGTTGTTGTCTGTAATAGATTGGACTGTGCCGTCAGGTTGAACAACTGAGAGAGAGGGTATACGAGTCTTCCCGCCATCTGTTGACGGGCAGGAAATGTATCGATTGGCGGTCCAGATGTCGGGATCGGAAGCGTTGTCGAGCCAATCGCGCCAATGTTGATTCTTCTCGTGATGAATCTTTGTCCGATATTCCTGCCTTGCCTCATGGAACTGTGCATGACATTCGTGATTGGGAAAATCACGCATGCAGTATGAACGACGACTCAGCTGGTTATGGCGTGTCCGCAACTTTGTGAGATCAGTTGTCCACCATCGTTTCGCAAATGGAAGTGGCGTGCTGATGGGTACAATCTCAGCAATGGTTTCCTGCATGGCCGAAGTCAGCTGTGAGCAAGCAAGTTGAAACTCAGCATCATCCTTGAGAGTGTGTGGAGGCGGGAGGGCATCAAGCTTCTCCTCTAAACGGGCCTTGAATTTGTCCCAGTCTGTGAGTCGGAAGTTACGTGTCGGAGGGGAGATGATAGGTTCAGTAGGAAGATCTAAGACACTGATGATAGGGATGTGATCAGTTGATGGACCACGGAGCTCCGGGACCACATCACAGATGGAGAAGGTGTTGAGCAGGGCCTCAGAGCAGAACACGTGGTCTAGGCGTGACCATTTCTTTGTCACGTTGTGCTCATGCGTGTCAATAAAGGGAGGGAGTGCCATCAGCATACCGTTCCGTGCGACATGATCTAGCAGGATGTTCGCAGCTGCAATCGCTTCCTGTGTGAACAACCGCTTGTTGCGAGCGTGATCCCATTCCGAGTGGTGGCGATTGAAATCACCTAGCCAGATGATATGAGCGGAGTCGTCATCGGAAACCAGGTCTTCATGTGAACGTAGGTAGTCCGAGAGCAGTGCTAGAGTGTCCGAGTGCTCGCAGTCGTTATAGATGTTGAAGAGAGTGAGCTTGCCATATTCACCGTGCAGCTGCATAGCCGTAACATCTAGACTCGGCAAGTCCGTAATTGGAGCATAACTGTTGGTGTCCAGAGCGACGTTGACGAGTAGGAGCGATCGTGACGCCGGTTCGGATGGTGGATCATTTATGGGGGAGAGCGGGCGGCGTCCACGCCTGCGCCGTCTTGCTAGCTGGCGCAATCGTCGGGTCCTGCGTTCGCGATCTAGATCACTCTGTGTCTTGACCTTGTGTCCCATAGGGTAGATTGAGCGCCAATATGGTGAGAGGCTTGGATTGTTCAGAAAATTAAGAGCCGGTTCTTGAATAGCAATGATGTCATAGTCCTGAGAGACATCCTTGGCATTGAGGAGGTGGGCCATAGAGTCGTAAGAGCGATTAACGTTAGCTTGTAGAATACGTAGTCGGGGAGCATCGTTGGATTCTTCAGTCATCAGAAGGAGATGAAGGTGGTGTATCATCAGCAGTAGCATTGGTCAGAGGGAGAGGGTCCAGTGCTGTAGGCGAAGCGAGAGGCGAGAATGCATTGGATGAGGAAGAGGTCCGCACGGGGCGAAAATAGTTGGTGATCACCGACGGTGTGGCTATTGGGATAGAGTTTGATGACGTGGCTGGAAGAGTGGCCGATGGGGTATGCGCGAGCGAGCGCTGAGTACGACGAGGCTGCTTTGACAAAGTCTTGCTAGGAGGGGGGGGACGAGGCAGTGGGACTGATGCATGCTGTATCGGGAAACGCTTCTCGCGCGGGAGGTTGGCCGGCCGCGCAAAGTGCGTTAGGGGATCTTCCGTCGGGAAAAGCGGCATCGCGTTCTCGGGATACCGTTCGTCCATCATCTGACAGCGCTCGAGGAAGGCAGGGCATGCCCGGTCTAGCGATACATGTTCCGTTGATGCACATAGCGTGCATTTAGAGCTGCAGGTGCCGCTCGTGCAGGAGGCCGTCGGAGGAGATGAGCCACATCGCACGCAACGCGGCGTGCCGAGAGTGCATTCAACCTTTCGATGCCCCCATCGGAAGCAGCCAAAGCATAAAAGAGGCTCCTTCTTCTGCTTCGTCGGGTAAACCTTCTTGTCGCGAATGACAATGCCGTGTCGCAGGACCGAGTTAGCGGCTTCTGCTGAAGACATCCACAGATACACGTGCCCGCATATTTGAGTGGGACTGCGTCTCTCCGGCGCCTTGATCCAGCGCGCACGTGAGATGCTACCTCCCGGGAGTCCATTGCTTGTCTCTACTTCTCGAAGAGCTCCGACTGACTCCGGGTGGAAAGACAGCGGAACGAAAGGTGCCACAAGTAGGAAAGTACGATCCTTGCACGTAGCATCAGCAGAGAATACTGCAGAGAAGGAGCTGCTGGTCGCAGGGCTGCGGATCCAATCTGCGGCCTCCTTTGTGTTGAACTGGAAAACTACGTCGCCGTTTTTGAGGCGATGCATTTCGCTGATGCGCACGTCGACAGGTGGTGCCGGGTCCGCATTCGCGATAAATGAGGAAGCCTTCGCCTTTAGTTCGGTCAGGTTGGGCTGCAGGTCGGAGCCCGAGCCCGAACCCATTGAGACCAACACCTGACAGGCGCGAGCTATGAACTTCTGCGCAACGAAAGGGTCGAGCAGAGGGCTGGGGGCATGAGTAATCTTGGCTGAGTGAAGTAAGGCATCTCGATAGGGACTAGTAGAACTGTCGGGGGATCCGTCCGAGACCTTTGTTGTAGTTGATTGTACGAGTTGCGAGAGGGACCCGCAAGTGGCTTGTAGATCCTTCTGCGAGTTTTCCAAGTCTGCCAAATGGGTGTTGAGAGCCAGAGAGGTATCGTCGAGAGTAGAGTCTAATTTGCTGTGAATGGCCTCCAACTTGCTGGTGGCAGAGCTGACGCTGGACGCGAGCGTGATCATGTGGGCATCGACGCGTTCAATCACTGCTGTTGCTGCTGCGTCGCTGAGCTGCGTATCGGCTAGGTCCTCAAGCAGAAAGACTATAGATGCAATTGCTGTCTGTGGTGTTTTCGATTTGACAAGGTCAACCGTGAAACGCAGCGCCGCGCTAAGCGTGCGCGCTGAGATCACTGCACCAACCGGGAGAAGTGCCTTCTTTTCTAAGAAAGTGCGTGCTTCTTCTGCATTCGTCACTTCGATTTCGGAGGCATCTAGGGGGGTGATCGTCGAGGGGGAAGAGGATGGTGAGGGGGAATGAGTGCCTGCGACTCGAGAGCTGACGCGCACTGGCATGCGCTGCTTTGCAGTTGCCGGAGGCATTGCGCTGTGTCACTTGCACCGTTTTCCTCCGTTTTTTCGACGAGCGTATCTTCGCAGAGGTATCGAGAATAGACCCAGTAGTATAAATTCTGAAGGAGTCCAGAGAGCACAGAAAATGTCAGTACCTTTACCGGTTGCCGACTGAGCTACTCACATGTCTGTTTGCCCATTCACTCACAGATGATCCGCGGACTGCCTACTGTCATCACCAGCGAAGCAGGTGACTCTGAACTTCCCGCGTCAAAATGAACGAGGTCAGTCCTCAGACACCTATGAAGCGTAGGTTGCCCACTTACACTTGCCGCATCCCTCCAGTGCTCGCTGGCGATATGCTTGCAGTTGACGCAGTGCGTCTTCCGCCCGTCTTTTCTATCACTAGACACTGATCGCCGATGGACAGCCTGCCGTGTCTGTCATATGTTTCTTGTTTTTCTGTGTGTCTTTTGCTTCCGTGAACGACGTCATATCGCACTCAAAGGTCATGTGTATCTCCCGATCGCAGGTGAATCAGATTTGCACGTCTGAGCACAGAGATCGAGTCAGTACGCTCGCCATTACTCGTTCGATACTGAATCATCATAACTGCAGTCACATAGACTCACGTTTGCGGCGCACCGTCTATCTGTTCCGCGCAATAGCCCGGGTACTTGAAGGTGTCGCTTGCGTTTGGTTCTCAACAAGCAGGTCTCGATAGGGAGGTTGACCTTGAGCAAATTAGTGAGTTCGCCCGTTCTTAGCGACTGACAAGTGTACTACTGACCTCGCTATGTCTGGGCGTGGCCTTTCGTCAAGCACTGCCAGTTCAAAAGCATCTCGTGTTGCCGCCTGTGATGCTCCTGGGGTCCTCGATATGCTGAAATGTCTTACAATGTGCTCGAAGGGGCAGCCGCGCGAATATGTCGATTCTGAGTTTTGACTCGGAGTGCGCTGAAGATCTGCAGATAGAAGACATCGGTCAGTCACAATCATGAGAAGGAATTCCAGATTACTCACCTTTCGTGCTGCCATTTTCGCAGTAATTTGGCCCTTTTCCGTCTGCCCGATGAAGCGCAAAGGCAAGACGCTGCGCCGGGCACGTAGCCTCGTATTCATCGGGCACAGGCGCAGCTATTGATGGCGGCCGTGTCGTGGATTTATGCCGGCGTCGTTGCGTCGAAAACAGTAGCTGTAGCAACCGTAGTCGTAGTCGTCGGCGGCAGGTGAGATGGTCGGGTGTGGACTTCCGCAGGCCACGACAGGCCACCTTTCGACCGGTAGAGGCCAGGTGTAGCCAGCCAACGCTGCGTTCCATGTCGGGCGGACAGGCGCTGGATTGCATTGGGCTTCGGCTTTGAGCTTGGGTGCTGAGATCTGAGACCCCGCGACTAGCTCGCTTGTCTTCGTGCCAGGACCCGAGCGACATCCATGTCGTCGAGGATGGCACAATAGACACAAAAGAGGCGAGGCGTGTCGTGTCTGCAGGCAGGATTCAATGGAGGTGGGCGGGGACTTCTGCAGCGGTGACAAAATTAGGACCGCTGCCCTCCGAGCGCGAGAGGCCGCAGGATGTTGGTGGCCTCCCTGAGAACTTGGCCCCTGACCTGCTCGCCATTGTCGCAAGGATAGAGCGACATCATCGTCGTCGTGATTGGGTCCGGTGGAAGCACGAGGGCGTATGGAGGACGACTCGGCGTCCGGCTCATTTGCACGTCGGCGTGTAGCGCTCCTGAGAGTACATCCGCATTCAGGCTCGTAAGTTGACGGCATCATGGAAAGAGTATACTTACTGACTTTTCTATTTTCCTTTGATCCAAAGTTCGGGGGAGGCAGATGTGTGTCGGTCGTGCGCGAGCAGAGACCGTGGTGGTCGTGGTCGAAGATGCAGGCGCCAGCGGCTTGGCCTCGGCGCTATCGTTGCATCGGCGTCTCACGTTCATCGAGTGAGTTCGCCGTTCCTGTCTTCTTACCTCGTCTCCACACCCTTCAAATGCATGTGTACTCATTATATTTTATGTTATAGGGCCTGCATGTAAGACGGCACAAATACGGCAGACAGGCAGCATCTAGAGAGAGGGGATGCTGAGCCCGCTTCTCGCTGCCTCGCTAGGCCCTCTGTCTGCGATGGTGGCGCGCCCGTAGCTTTTGACTATCGGTCATTGATATTGAGAAAAAGTGCGTATCCTAACGCACGCATTCTTTTCTTTTCGCCGTCCCTGACTACCGCAGTAGCGCAGGACGCCGTCGTTTGTCGTCCGCTCTGTTTCGATCCGGGGACTATGACTGCAAAGTTGCGAGGCGAGATCCTCGTTGCGGACTGGTACCAGCGCAGCGATGCGCACAGCCGGTAGTCCTCCCAGCTTCAGCAAGGTCAGCGTAATGCATGGACGCGGCCTAGGGCAATGACGGGTGAGTACACGGTCATCTTGTACATGAAATGTTTTTGCTTACCTGTTACAATGTATTCGTACTGCCTGCAGACACCGCGATTCGCGAGGGCTCGTCTCAGTACGGGATGCGACACGATTCGCGACAAGGAAATAGTAACCAAGGTAATATAAGTATACTGATGCATATGAGCATAACTCACAAATGCTTCACCAGTCACGACGGCGAGAATCCGAGCGCGCGCATACCCGGGCTCGAGAATATGCATATCAGCATGCCGCGCTACCAGCAGAGCCGACATGGCACGCATGGATTGCGGAGAGGGAGCATCTTTCGCGGAGGAGGCCCCGTCCGCAGTTGCGATGGTGCATGCACGGATAGATGGTGGGGGAAGCATCTTGCGAGGGACGGAGCGGCCGCATACCTTCATAGTAGCCGCCGCCGCCTATTCAAGGTCGGCACTTCTGGCGCTGAGCCTCGGACGGTTCCTGCTTGTCATCTCACGCGGTCGCAACGCCGCACGCCTGGATGGATGGTGGGGGAAGCATTTTGCTCCCTATGGGGCTAGATACTTACCTTCGAAGAGGGGGCGGCCGTCCCTCCCAGATCTGCGGCCTATGGGAGGCCGGACCTCGGACCTCCCACGCTTTTTGTCCCAAGCAGCCCCGCAGCGTGCAAAACGGAGGCCGACGCGACGCATGTAGATGGTGGGGGAAGCATTTTGCCGGTGCTCACGGGCGAGATTTCGCATTCGACGAGCATGCGGGCGTAGAGTGCAGGACGGCGGCATGCCGCCCATCGTCCATGTTGTCCTATTCTGTACATCGTGATCGTCGGGGTCGCTCTCGTGAAGGAGAAGGGTAGCTAGAGAAGGTAAGGGGATCACAAATCGGACAAAAACGTTACTCACAAACGTTTTTCAATAGGAATCGCGCGGCGCGAGTCGAAAAGGGGCGCACAGACGCGTCATGAAACGCGCATAAACGTCAGAAGAAAGACAACACATTCGAAAATGCGTGTCGCGTCGCTGGGCACGACGACGTGCATACCGATGCGAGAGCGGGCCATCTCGTTCTCGGCGCACGGGCCCGTTCTTGGCTTGGCCGTCCCCATGAGCCGTATATCCGGCGTAGGAAGCGGTAGATGAGAGATGGGGCGCGAGAGAGAGGCGTTGACGCGTGGGTAGACGGGTGTCGAGCGCAACGCCGAGTGAAGCGACCGCGCCGCTCAAAGTGAGACTGGAGCGCCGCGACACGACCTGTCGACGTGACAGAGTCTCGCAACGGCGAAAAGGTGCTGAATGGCGCAGTGAGACACTGCGACTGACACAGAGTCAAAGAACGCGCACCTGCAAAGTCCAGATCTGACGGCGGACGGACGTGGCGGCGTCGCGTTCCCGGCGCATTCACAGCCGATTGCGCTGTACGTGATACATGATCGGATAGCTGGTGGTATCGTGAGATGTGTGAGGTTCCTGTAGGGTCTGGGGCTTCGTGGACCACAAAGTTAGACGGTGAGCGGGACCAAGTGATTTGAATTTGAAGATACTTTACTTACCAGCAAAATGTGCCGTCGCAGGCACAATGGTGGTAATCGCCGAGTGATTGTCGACATGCTACAGTGCGTGTGGCCGTCGTCGTGCTGTGCGCAGGATGGTGAACATGGCGGGATGAAGGCGACTCAAGACGCGTCGCGGCTTGTCGTGCGTGCAAGACGCGCGCGCGACTGAGCCGTGCCTTGGGTCAGTGAGTCCTTCGACTTCACTCGAATTTATCAATTCACGCTTACACCGGGTATTGATGGTCACAGATCAATTGTATTCATTTGTATATGTACAAAAGGCAAGTGCATTCTATTTCTACAACAGATTTGTGCTTACCTTACTAACCATCGTAGTTTCCACGACACAGCAACGCGGGAAGTGGCGCTAGCCACGCATATATTCGAGAGTGCGCGGGCAAAGCACGTACCTGGTCAACAAAGCGAGCGCGGGGTCGATGGCACACAAGTCGCCGCGACTGCGGGCGGGGGGTGGGCGGCCGTCATCTTCATGCCGGTGCGACTCCGTCCTCGTCGCCGTGTGCTGCTACTTTCTCGCCCTGACACCTTCCGTCTCGCGCAAGCTGCCCCGATTGAGCTTGTGCTCCGGCGCCTCCTCAACGCGCGACGAGCACACAATAGTGCCAGCCCCGAGCTGACAAACTCGTGCAGTGCTGCGCAAGGTGCGCCTGCGTGCCCGCGTGCGGCGGCGAATCCACAGGCGGCGGCACGTCGGGCGTGATGTTCGCAGCGCCCCCGCGGCCTGTCGAGTGTCTGCCAGTCGCGCCAGCATCAGTGCCAAGTTGGGAGCAGAAAAGAGAGAAAGACGCACAGTCCAACATGCGGCATATGCGCCGAGGCCCACTCCTCATCCTGCAG
>NSJX01000068.1:59019-116473 GCA_002286715.1 Dentipellis sp. KUC8613 | reverse complement strand
ACTCACGAGTGACATCGATTTCGGGGGTTTCTTCTGCAACTTATCCCAAGATTTATGCTTTGTTGCTAATGCACATGTGAAGCTTTTCTGCATACTTCAGTAGCTCTAGGATACTTTCTGCTAGCATAGCTATTTGTCCTGTTATATTTTTCGAAAATATGTCAGGGTGATGACATAAGATTTTGTACCAAAGGCGGCACGAAATCGACTCGACGACTCGCTCGAAGTCAACTCACCCAGACTCAAATTTCCGCGAGTTTCTCCGAGTCGGACTCGATGGCGACTCGACTCGACTCGAGCAAAACACGATGTCCAATCATCCTTGTGTACAGTAAAGGTAAACCCGGTAAAGAATGCACGAGACTGAACACTATCATGTATTGTAAATGTTGGACTCTCAGCAAGGCACTATAGCCAAGTGGTTACGGCGACAGATTAGAATCATTGAATATCTATCTGTTTCCCTCTGGGAGCGCAGGTTCAAATCCTGCTGGTGTCGGTATCAGATGATCGTGCTTGTCTGTCTACTTTTTCATAATTTGGAGTAGAGATAATAACCCTAGATGTATCTTGTGCGTACCAATCGTAGGAGGTCTACTTATATGTCTCTTCTACTCCACTGACGATTATCGAATACTACACGATACGCCCATGTAAGTCGCGGTGGCCATGTCAATGCACACCTGCTGATTGATTGCGCTCTTTGCTTCATTAACTCAAGCTCACACATTACATATCCTCCTTGTACCAACGATGAACATCTTCGCAAGCTAAACAGTCCGGTCGGAAAATCAACACGAAGTCTCTAAACGCTACCAAGCTTCTTGTCATTCCCCCGCCGCGTCCGTCCCAACCTACGCGAGACGAGCAGCATTCCGAACATCACCATTAGCACCACCGCAGCAGCGGCCGCGTAGGGTGTTGCGTACCCAACCGTCCTAGAATCAAAGGTATCAGTACACGATTTCGAAGAAAAGCAAGGTGAGACGTACAGAGCTTTTTGCTCACGGATGGATGCAGGAAGCAGCAGCATGTCACGGTCAATACTGAGAGAGGCAAGTCAGTATATCGGTGTGTCGAACCGATTCAGATGCGCGTAGACTCACAGTTGACGGGGCGACGGTTGTACTGTACCGCTGCTGTGCGGTGCACTCGCAGATGGCGCGGGAGTAATCGTGCTAGAGATTGCTGCAGCCGTAGACGTAGATGAAGTCGCCTCGGGTGTGAGTGACAGCGTAATGTCGAACGATCTCGTCGCTTTTGGCTTCGACGAACGCGACGATGGCGGTACAGATGACGAAGATGCCTTGCTTTGAGCGGATGCAGAGGTTGAAGCAGAGGTAGAGGCGGACGCGCTTCGGGTCGTCTTCGCGCTCTTTGGAACCGATGCCGACACAGAGGGCGCCTCCGTCGGCTCTGGCTGGAACGACAGGTCGACGCTGAAGGAGGCTGATGGCTTTGGCTTTTCCTCTGACGCAGACTTGGACGCGGTTTGGGACGCAGATTTGGATGCGGATTGGGATGCAGACTTGCTCGCGGACTGAGAAGCAGAGTGTGACGCGGAAGAAGAAGGCTTGGAAACCGAGGACGTGGGCTTTGATTCCGAAGAGGTGGGTTTTGATGCCGAAACCGACTCAGACTTCGGATTATTGTTATTATTGTTGCCGGGGTCGCCTGGTGGAGGTTGGTCCCCACCACCACCAGACCCTCCACCTCCTGACCCTCCTCCACCAGACCCGCCCCCACCTGAACCGCCCCCCGAACCGCCTCCACCTGAGCCCCCGCCCCCAGAACCACCACCACCTGATCCTCCGCCGCCCGACCCTCCTCCACCTGACCCTCCACCACCGGAACCACCACCTCCTGATCCACCTCCGCCAGAACCGCCTCCACCAGAGCCTCCACCACCAGACCCCCCGCCACCAGAACCTCCTCCACCCGAGCCTCCTCCACCCGAGCCTCCTCCACCCGAACCGCCTCCGCCCGAGCCTCCGCCACCAGACCCGCCGCCGCCAGAGCCACCGCCGCCAGAGCCTCCTCCACCAGACCCGCCACCGCCAGAGCCTCCTCCGCCAGAGCCTCCTCCGCCAGAGCCTCCTCCGCCAGAGCCTCCTCCGCCAGAGCCTCCTCCGCCAGAACCACCCCCGCCAGAACCACCTCCTCCCGAGCCTCCACCTCCCGAACCTCCACCTCCCGAGCCTCCACCTCCCGAGCCTCCACCTCCCGAACCTCCGCCACCAGAGCCCCCACCGCCGGAGCCCCCACCGCCAGAACCTCCGCCACCCGAACCTCCACCGCCAGAGCCCCCACCGCCAGAGCCCCCACCGGTAGGCTTCGCGGATGGTGTAGATGATGAGTGCGTACTGGTCTTCGATGGTGGTTTCGAGCTAGTATGTGCACTAGTCCGCGCGGAGGACGTCGCTTGAGTGCTTGAAGCACGATTAGCTGTAGATGTCGAAGACGCCGTCTTGGATGCGGGAGGCGCGCTGGACGTCGGTGGGGGCTTGGATGATGTCGTAGGTGCACTGAACGGCGGGAGCGTGCTCGCGCGGGAGCTAGAAGCCGAGGCCTTGCTCGATGACTGCGTAGCCGCTGATGATGACGTGCTTGAGCTCGCTGTCGAAGACCGGGGCGGCACACTCGAACTCGAAGTCGTAGACGCCGGCGGCGCCTTCGAAGTCGAAGTGGGCGGTGGCGGCTTGGCGGAAGAGGATTTCGAAGGTGGATCCTCCACGGCCGAGGTTGACTTCGGAGGAGGCGCGTTGGTCGAACTCGATTTCGGCGGGGGTGCGTTCGTCGAGCTCGATTTCGGCGGAGGCGCGTCGGTTGAGCTGGTTGCAAGACCAGCCCCATTACCCGAAGTAGACGCCAGTCCGGGACCGTCTGTGTTTGAGGCGAGTCCAGCACCGTCAGTCGAGCTTGACGTAGGCGCAGGGGTTGGAAGACTGCTGGGATGGACGACGGGGCCGTGCCCGAGAGGTGGCGGGGTGAAGTTGGTGGGAAGTACTAACAGTGGCGTGCTTGATGTACTTGTCGTCTTGGGGCGTGGCGGAGGAAAAATCAACGGAGGGAAAAGACGTGCAACGACATGACTCTCGGGCTGAGATACAGACGTGGGTGCTGAATGGGTAGGTTGTGAGTCATGTTGCTGGTGAGGTAGTGGGAGATGTGCCGAAACTACTCACTGGGTATTGCTTCGCCGGATTTTTCGTAAACTTGGTCGTGCGACGGACTGCGGGGAAGAACAGGAGCCATTGTCAACGATATCCACCAGGGATCGGACAGAAAAACCAAGTAGAACTAAACAAATGAGCGAATGTGGAGAAAACGAATGAAAATGGATCGACGTTCGCCTGCGAACGCAAGTGGGGGCAGAAACCAAAGTGAAAGAGGCCCGCACCGTCATGTTAGAGATTCCAGTCCTCTATGTATGATACTTGCACTGCATGTAATGATTATGAAGGCAGAGCGCCGAATCAAGAGATGGACAGGTGAGTGATGGAGATTCATATACGAACTATGATGTTGCGATGTGGGCCTCGAGTGCATGCTGTCATGGCAGGCCGTCGTTGAGCCAATAGTCGGATGAGTCGGTGAATTGAGACCGTTGAGTTGCGACCTCGGTGCCTTCAGGTCCTTGCGTGTCAACATGATGGAACTTCGCCGCAGGTGCCATGTCAACTCAATAATAGAGCTGCATGCGTCATAGAAACAAGGATGCCCAGCCATCAGGAACAAAGTCTAAGCACCACTGAGCATCCTTCTACTTTGCTGCGCCGAATTCCATCTACGCATGTACATCAGCGTCCTGAACATAACAAATACAGCGATTGCCGCAATCGCGAATGATATCGTGTACCCAGTTGGCCTGGACCAAATATCTTGGAGTGCAGTTTCAGATAAAGAATGAACCATGCGTACGTCATTATGTCGTGGAAGCGAAACGAAATCGAAGGCGAGAAAGCACCGCGTCCAGCGCTAATAGTAGTTGATGCGAATCAGCACTTGGACAACGTACGCCTATTAGGAGGGTACACTCACGGGCGTGGTGAGCCCTTGTTTGACGGATTTTTCGAAGTCGGATCCTTGCTTGCTGGATGAGTCCTTATTCGACGAGCCCGTTTTCGACGAGTTTGTGTTCGACGTATCCCTATTCGTCGGGTCCTTCGGCGTCGGACTCTTGTTGGGCGATCACATTTGAGCGTGCACGGGCGAGATATGGGCAGATGTTGATATAGTCCAAGGTTTGGTCGTCGGAGAAGAAGTTGAATGCCCGGCAGTAGACGTCAACGGCACGCTCAAAGCTGGCGGTGATGTCGTCGTTCAACGCGTGCTCGAGCGTGGCGTCGATGGCGGCGTCAAAGGCGTCGAAGATGTAGAACGCATCGATGAAGAAGAACCTGTCATAGACGAAAGGGGGCGTCGTCGTGGATCGAGAGGGCGTCGCAAACGAAGAGAGAGCAGGCGTCGTAGACGGAGAGCTGGGACTCGCGGGCTGGCTCGATGTCGGCGGGACCGAACTCGTAGTCGGAGCCAGAGCAGATGAACTTGAGGTTGTCGCCTGAGGCGATGACGATGCCAGTGACTTTAACGAAGGAGGCACTCCGCGGGCGTCAGAAAATATGAACCATTGCCGGTTCTCGTGAGCGGGGGTGCGCTCGCAAGGGGAGGTTCGCTTGTGGGCGGGGGTCTGGGCACCGAGTACGATCTCGAGCAAGGTAGGAAGAGGCGCGCTGGGGGTGTAAGAAAATAAGATCCATCACCTGTGTTCGGAGGAGGAGACTAGGGAGCCGGTCCGAACTTGAGCATGGTGGGTCGACGCCGTCCTCTTTGTACGCGCGGCGCAAACGTAGTACTGAATCAAAAGATGGACAGAAGGGCGAGCGACGATATCATGGTACGGGCCTAGCTATGCGTACGCGTATCCCTTCTTGTGCACGGTAGGCTGTCGCTGGCCGGTGTCTCAGTAAGTAAATGGGGAGTCGCCAAGCGGTGCCGGAATACGAGGGTATCTGTCAAAAGGATGTGCAATGAAAAAGCGGGTTGATGGGAGTTCCTATAGCGTGGAGGCAGCGACGTGGAAGAGCACGGGTACAGCAACATTGCGACGAAACAAGAAACGGTCGTCACTCACCAGAACAGTCAGACAACGAACAGACTACTTCCATTGGGACGATCGTGTACTTCGGAACTTATTCTGTCGAGCGAGCAACGCCTGAACGCTGCGCAAGCTAGTGATGCGCTGGGATGACGATGATCATAGTAACAAACAACGAAGCGATGCAGGTGTCTTTGACCACGTCCTTCGACGAAACGGTCTCATATCTGGTCCTCCTCTATATGGTTCTAAAGGGTTGGCGACACACATGACACTATAGCCAAGTGGTTACGGCGACAGATTCGAATCTATAAGTACTTATCTGTTTCCCTCTGGGAGCGCAGGTTCAAATCCTGCTGGTGTCGTTTTGATGTTTCTTCTTCCTTCATTTTTAATCTGTCAGCCGTCGTCAGTCGACCAGCATGTCGCTTCTCGCAACGTGTTTATGGTACATGATTTCGATGCATTTGAACATACCGGTACCAGCGTAGATCGTCGAAGTGCGGACTTCGCAACGCTTCGGCCACCCCAGGATCGCGTCGTGAACGCAGAAAGCGTAAAAGGGTCATGGACATAATATTTTATTCAGCCTTCACGACACCATAGCCAAGTGGTTACGGCGACAGATTTGAACGACGGCAGTCTTGCTTCCAGATCCATATCTGTTTCCCTCTGGGAGCGTAGGTTCAAATCCTGCTGGTGTCGCTAGCCAACTGAGCCAGCAGTTAGTTTTTGGCATTTTGCCGTACGACAGATCTGTTTTATCGGTAATATTTGACAATGAGAAGGATTCCTGGATTTCTTTTGCGGAGGAACTCACAATTTGCAAGTACAGTCGAAGTACGGTATCCTCATCGAACTCGCATTTCGATCAGCTATGTACGAGTACATACATTCTGCATCGTCTTCCGAAGTAGCGCTCAAATCCAGACCCACAGAAATAATCCCAGTGCCGGTCTTTCCGATGCTGTCGCAGCGTGCCCGTCTCGGAATCGAGTGGTCCGCAACCCTGTGTACCGATGAACCACAGTCCTCGCAGCCAGCGTGATCCCTCGCCCCCTTCAACCTCTCCCAATCTCGTCGCCCAGCATGACTCACCTTTCTAACCGAGGTGAAGACGGAATCCGGGATGCGCAATGGCGCTGGCTGTCAGCACGCACGACCTCTTGACGTCGGACGGCGTGAAAAGAACAGGCAGAAGCTGGACCGGACGCCGGTACTCTTTGACGCACTCGCGATTCGCCACTGATTGAGAATGGTGAGTCCTCTCCGAGTCGCAGTCCTTGAGCTCGAGTCCCGAGCTAGCGCCCGCTACACCTGTGTGCATGCGGGGAACCGTGGAGCGTGCGTGGCTACGAAGAGACGAGCATTGTAGTGATTCAGCTAGCAATATAAGGAATGAATGAATGAATGTGCTGACTATGATCAGAAGAGAATGTGCAGCTACCAGATTATTTTGGACTCGTATAATCCGCAGCCCACGAAGTGCGTTGCGGAGGGAAGGTCGTTACGGTGCTTCGACTGACAGCAGCGCCATCAAGAATCGACGTGCGTACTTGAGTCCGAAGGATGGCACGCTAGAACGAAACGTCGAGTAACGAGGGCCGTGCGCGTTCACAGGGCTCCAGCTGGTCGACCCCACGCCTCTTGCCTGTGGAGCATCGCACCCGTGCGGGGCCCGCAGGTGCGGCGAAGAAGGCTCGACGAGCGGCGGGGTCTATCGCGTACTGTACCCAGAGAAGCTCGTGTATTCCGCGTAACTTTTGAGCAGCGCCGCCGCCGAGGAGTCTGATCAAGGCGGCGTGTTTGTAGACGATATTCCGGGACGGGGGTGCGATGTTCCCAATCACTGGACAGTTCGGGTAGCGTCGGCAATGGATGTGTCGCGAATAGCGTCTTCGATGTGGAGGACAAGAGACCGTGACAGAGTCAAGGTCTTGTCAACTTCGGGACGAGACGCACGTATGGAGATCTCTCGGCTGATCGTGGCGACATCGATCTCAAGACACTATAGCCAAGTGGTTACGGCGACAGATTCGAATCTATAAGTACTTATCTGTTTCCCTCTGGGAGCGCAGGTTCAAATCCTGCTGGTGTCGTATTCGTTTTTTGTTTACCTTGTGACACGAACGATCAAGACGTTTGATGCACAGACGGTACAGGGCTTACACATATGCACCGTGTGGCATGAACAGCTTCGAGCAGTCATTATCGAAGATATGTAGGTATCCAGCTGGGCTGTGGAGAAAAAATAAAATAAAAAACACACTGCGACTTATCCAACGAAGGCGACACCAGCAGGATTTGAACCTGCGCTCCCAGAGGGAAACAGATAGCAAATTTAATGAGATTCGAATCTGTCGCCGTAACCACTTGGCTATAGTGCCTTGTGGAAAGTATTTCATAGTGCGTACATGATGGCTCGCTCCCCCCCGCAGCCCCTGGCAATTGGAGTTCGGAGTCGACGCTGACGCAACAAGCTGAAAAGACGACTAGCGTTGGGCTACCGGTAATTGAAATATATTGCGTAGGTGTGTAACAGCCTCGACGAGTGGCGCTCCGTTATCCAGATGTTAACAAGGCCAGCGAGGACGTACGTATGCTGTGAAATTGAGCGGTGCCGGATAGATAGCGTTGCTCGATTGACCCGATATTCAGTCCAAGCGGTCGGGCGCTATCATCCACGCTGTACAGACATGCATGAATGCAGAGTGTGCTGCATGTTTCTATGCATCCGGCCACAGTGCTGTGTGAGAACATGAGCGGGAACATAAGGGAAGAAAGAGGCCGTACGAGAACGTTGTAGACGATAGACGAGCTGCCAGTGACAGCGACTCCACGGACGGTGTAGACTTGGGATTGTATGGAGGTGGATACTTGGGATTGGCACTGGTGACATCACGTCACGACTGGCTAATGGGGGACCAACGAGATGACGTAGCGGGGCCGTCATTGGCGTACAGCGCGAAGTACTTAACCTCGCGCCGCTCAACAATTCGAACATCACTTGACTCTATCCACCACCATGTCTCTTCCTCCCGCTCAAAAAAATACCACCGAGAACCCGCCCGCCAACGCCGTCGCAGACCCCGTCGACAAGGCAAAGAAGAACGCCGATGTCGACCGCAAGGTGTGTCTATCTGTCGCGCTTATCGCCTCCCTTTCGCTCACAGGCGCATGTAGATCCGCCTCTACGGCGTGATTGAGGCTCTTCGCAACGGCCGCTATCCCACCAACGAGCAGATCGACCATGCTCTCACCTATGTAGTCAACCACTCCCCCGTCTCCGAAGACAAGCTGTCGCCCGAAGGGCGCAAGCTCATCCAGGACACCCGCGACATCATCGAGACCGCTCGCCTGATGGTGCAGGAGAAGAATTCGGATGAGCTCTTCCAGAACTTCCTCTGGCACACGCGCGACGTGAGCCTCGAGGATAAGAAGAAAGACCCGAACGATGTTCTCCCTGTCGACAGAGAAAAGGCCAAGCAGGACGGTCAAAAAGGTGAGCCGCCGTCTGTCTCTTGCGCGCGGCGGGCATGGCGAGCGTCGTGCGCGTCGCGTCCGAGTTGCGAGCGGGTTGAACGCCGCGGGCGCTCAATTGCAACTTGGTTGGTCTGTAATGACGTCACGCGCCCGTCTCCTTGAGCCGCGTTCTTGGTGTCCCTTTAGCGCCCACGCTGACTTCGTTTGGATTTACAGCCGTCCAACACCTTCGTACCCTCCTCACCCTCATCGCGACCAACTCTGAGGTCCGCAAACTCCTCTCCGACTTCTCTCTCATCGGCCGCGATCTTCTTGCCCGTGGCGCCGCCAAAGCCGCCGACAGCGTCCGTCCCGACCCCGACGCTCTTGCCAACATCGACCGCCCCGCACCCCAGGATGAGTTCCAGACCGCTGGTGGCCAGAAGGTCGGCCCCGATGAGACGCCTGTCGCTGAGGTGAACATCCCTATCCCTGGACACGAAGACGCTCAGATTCGTCACCATCCCAAGGAGGGTACCGAGGTTGAGCACGAAGGCGAGGTTAGGAAAGGCGACGAGGCCGTTCAAGAAGCCAAAGAGCGCGCGCAGGGTACGTCAGACCAGGCTGCCAAAGTGGCCGGCGAGCAGGTCCAGAGCACCCAAGAGCAAGTTCTTTCGTCGACGCCGTGATCATTTGCTTATACTGTGTTGCAGGGAGCTCGACGACGAGAACACCGATCCTGAGATGAAGAAGCAAGGTCTTAAGGCCCGCTTCCAGAACATGAAGGTACGTTTGTCGCTTAGTGGGAATTGCTTCGGGGTGCTGATCGACTGTCGCAGAACGGTCTCACCGATCGTGTTCCCCAGGAGCATAAAGACGCTGCCAACGAGAAAGCCCAACGCGCGCACAAGTTCCTCACAGAGGAGTATTTCCCAGAGGAGCGTCGCGATCAGTTTATCTACCGTGGAAAGAAGGTGACATTTGTCTACTAATACGTATCTATTGACGACGCTGAACCCGTTTCACCAGGTGATCATCGAATGCCAAAAGCACTCCGATTACCAGGAAAGCATCAGGTGGCTCCTCAACTTCGCCGAGGAGTACGCAAGCCACACGCAGAAGGCTGTAGGCGCCGGCAAGCAGACTCACCAGCAGGCGACAGGCGTACGTCTATCTCGATCGCGCTTTTCCCGTCCGATAAGCTGAGACCATTTCCTTGCAGGATCCCGCTTTGAAGACCGCCACTACCGAACTTCGCACGCTACTGGAGCGCTTCGCCAATGGCCAGAGCATGGACTCCATCTTCGACGCCATCAACAGGCTTGTCGAGGATACGCGCAACGACGAGGAGTTCCGAAACTGGTTCCGCGGTGTTGACAGCTACGTCCGCAAGATTCTCCTCGAGCCTGGCTACGTCCTCGAACCTGCGTGTAATACCGAGGGTCGCGAGCTCCGCGAGTCTGGTCGCCGCTTCTACGACGAGAAGTACAAGAGCCACTTCGACGGTCTCTTCGAGACGATTGGTAACTGGTTCCGTGCCATGGGCGAGGATCCGCTTAACAAGCGTTTCGGCGACGACTGGGCGCGGCTCACCAAGGACTTGCTTTTCGACAACGACGGCAGCCTCAAGTTCAAGCCGGAGCTGTGGATGGACATTCGCAAAGTCATCCTTCCGGCCCTCGTCGACCAAGTCGGGTACATCCCCATCCCTCGTGTCGAGTACACCGACGACAGCTTGGACCTCGTCGTCGAGAACCTCACGCTCCAGGGTCGCAATCTGTTCCCCAATATAATCTCCGTCGAGGCGCATAACTACTTCAAGTTCTCGCCCTACAACGCCATCAAGGACGAGAACCACCACCAGTTCACCCTCACGTTCGGCCAAATGCAGGCCGACATGCGCGACGTCGCTTTCTACTTCAAGAAGAAGTCGGGCATTCCCAAGCTCAGCGACTCTGGTCTCGCCGACGTCCTTCTTGGTGGCCACGGGTTGACTGCAACTGTTCACCTGCATTCTTCGGACAAGGACCCGTCGTCGGTGTTCAAGGTGCACGACGTGAAGGTCAAGGTAGACTCGCTCAAGTTCTCAATCCGCGACTCGAAGCACGACATTCTGTACAAGACGCTGCGCCCGCTCGCGACCGGACTCATCAAGAAGCAGATCCAGAAGGCGGTCGAGGACGCGATCACGACCGGGATGGAGTACGTCGACGGGCAGCTCGTCGAGGTGCGGAACCGGATGCGCGAGGCGGGCGAGAGTGACGAGAAGAGCCGGACGCAGGCGCTGCAGGAGCTATTCTCGCGCAAGAAGGACGAGGCGCAGAGCGTCAAGTCGAACAACCGCAACTCGCAGTTCAAGGTCGTCGGCAAGCGCGAGTCGGCGATCATCCCGGATGCGGGCCATGCGGCGGGCTGGGCGAATCGTGCGCAGGAGCGCGTTGACGAGGGAAAGCATGGGAAGGACTGGCGCTCGGATGCGTGAGTGGCTTTTTTTTTTGTTGGTGTTCGCGACGTGTATGCTGACGGGGGATTTGTAGGTTTAACGCCGTTTGAGGCAGACGATTCGTGATACGACCGTAACGATTGGGCTGTACTCTTTCTATGACTCCACGATTTCACGAGAGAAGTGTATGATCCAGCGATGGGCTACTGTATCTTTTCCACCTTCTGTATCCGTGTGTTGGCTTTCGTTACCCCCTCAAAGCGTATCTTTCGTTCGTTTCACTTTCTACTCCTTACATGTTATATCTCGGTATGATAGCGTCAAATAGTTTCTTTCCGTTTTTTGATAATTCTGTAATCGAAGTGGTGTTTTCGGTTCTTTGTGAAGTAGGTCGAGGATCAATCGGCTGGGAGGGCGTTGAAGGCATCGGCTGCCTCGATGGAGGAACTTGATGTCAAAAACGTTGAGTCAGCATGTAGCGCCCAATATACGAATCACTGGGCGCCGTCGAGCTTTCTCTCTGCCACTTCGCTCGCAGCAGCAGCTAATGTGTATCCCCGTCTCTAACATGCGCATACACGCCGTTTACTCTGGCTATGTATTTGCGACGATTTTCTGACGACCCACAGTGCGAGTAAGTCTGCTATCATGCCTCCTCGCGCCTGACCTAGCGCAAGAACTAGCTACCATCCCATTCCATCCCATCAACAGCTATAGTGCCCCAGCTAACCCGTCCATTCAATCCCACCATGCGCCCGCGCATCCATCCACCTGGTCTCGCCCCATCGTGACACCATAACCGTTTGTCGATCAGCGAGCAAAACGACGCCCACCGGTGCCGGGGCATCACGCATCTCGTGTACATATACGCCCGTCGCTGCGCGCTGCCTCTCTTGCTAGCGATGCAGCGCGCGCGCTCGTGCGTTGAGTTGCCGGAGGTGCGATGTGCGTATGGGTGAGTGCGTATATATGCGGTGGGCGCGGTGGGTGGGTGTGGTATTTCTTCTGTTCGTCTCTTCGCTGCCCTCTCCCCTCCTCTCCTGTCGTTTCTTGATTTTGCGCGTTCGCTGGCGGACGTGTTTTTGAATTTGGATTATATTGATTAATTCTTTGTTGTGAAGTATAGCCGTCCAGACGTTCCTCGTGAAGGAATCGAGATATTTGGATTTGTAGGATTTGGCGACCAGCCTGACGATGGCGCCTTTTGTAGTCTTGCGTACGGCGGCGCTTCGTCGATCCGCTCAAGATTCCGACGATCATGTAACAGGTATCCATCCTATCTACTCTCCCCGCCTCTCACGAAGCTGAGCATTTTACTTCTCAAGCCGAAGCTGAAACTGCTCGCTCAGCACCACCCGACCCGCCCCGCGCCCTCAACGCGCGCGAGCCCACCATCGGAGGCGGACCCGTATACCAGCCCAATCCCCTGACGCCCCGAGATCCCGAGCCTGCCACTCAACCATCCCTTCCGGATTTGCTCGCGTCGGGAAATTCGACAATCACACCTATACCCGCACAGACAAGCTCGGGAGCAATAGCGGGCATAGCGAACGCGACGTCGGGCCTCAGCGCTAGCATCACCCTCCGGCCCTCGTCGAGCGCCAACTCGTCTGCAGTCGTGCCGATCGCTGCGCCGTCGGTGACGTTCAATCCTAGCTTGAGCGTCGGCGCGCTGCCCACCTTCTCGACGAGCATTTTCTCCGTCTCCAATTTCACGCATGCACCGACAACTACAACTACGGGAAGTACGAGTACGACGACGCCTGTATCGGAGGATCCGGGGCAGCAGCAGGTCAGTGATGGGGGAGACGCTGGGGAGGGCGGGCTCGTCGGCGGCGGGGGCGCAGGCGGAACTGGTGCTGGTGCTGGTGCTGGTACTGGTACCGGCGCTGGCGCAGGTGCGGGTTCTGGCGGCGCGACGGGTACTGGCTCAGGTACCGGTTCAGGCACTGGTACTGGTGCTGGCGCCGGTGGAGGAGGTGCAGCTGGTAGCGGCGGCTCTGCGGCTGGCGGGGGTGCTGGTACTGGTGCTGGCGGGGGTGCTGGTGCAGGCGCAGGCGCAGGCGCCGGAGCGGGCGCCGGTGCTGGTGCGGGTGCTGGTGCGGGTGCTGGTGCGGGTGCGGGTGCGGGTGCGGGTGCTGGAGGCGCTGGTACTGGAGCGGGCGCAGGCCCAGGCCCAGGCGCAGGCGCAGGCTCAGGCGCAGGGGCGGGGGCGGGTGCTGGCGCTGGCGCTGCGGGTGCCGGTGCTGGAGGTACTGGTGCCGGAGCGGGCACGGGTGCAGGCACTGGTGCAGGTGCAGGTAGTGGAAGTGCGGGCGCGGGCACGGGTGCAGGCGCAGGGGCTGGCGCTGGCGCTGGCGCAGGTGCAGGTGCAGGTGCAGGTGCAGGTGCAGCGGGCGCGGGAGGCGCTGCTGGGGAGGGAGGTGGAAACGATACTGGTGACTCCGGAGACGATGGCAACGACGAGGATGACGACCCGAAGTCGCAATCGGACACCAAGACAGAAACCAAGTCGGAAACCAAGTCACAATCAAAGTCCGAGTCCGAGTCGCGATCTAGCTCGGCGTCGAAGGAGCCCAAGCCGTCCGGCTCGTTCAGCATCTCATTCGCGTTCACGCCGGACCCGACGGACGCAGCTCCTGCGACGCCTACATCTACCTTGGAGGACACTCAAGCCCCGGCTACGGCCACGCTCTCTTCGCTGTTGACAACCGCGTCGAGGACTCCTACGTCATTTGACATTTCGATGTCATTCGTGCCCATTCCAACGCCGTTAGCCGTCCCAATGCGCGTATATTCTTTGACTTTTTGACTTCAACCGCGTGGATGCTAATTTGTGTTCTCCGTGTCTAGCGCGGGACGTGCTGCTCCCGGGGAGTTTCTGTCTCCCGCACATATGCACGGGCAGGATACACTGTACGTTGTTTTCTGTGTTATATCTCGATTACCGAATCCATGGATTGATTATCCCCACTCCAGGACCGCAGGGTATGCCACACCGTATACCGCTAGTGCTATGATAGCAGTTCTGTTTCTTGTCCTTGGGATGTTGGTGTATGCGCGTAGTCATGGGCGGATGCGGTGGGGTAAGGGAGGGAAGATTGGTGGTATCGTAGCCTAGTTCCCAGGCGCCGTTCCCGGCTGTGCGAGCCGCCGTGATGTTGGAAGTTTGTTCAGTAATGTTGATTACTGTCAGATTGTCCGTAAATGTCTGGACTACTGAGATGAAACACGTAGATGTTGAGCAGACCATGACTAGTGACTATCTGACTGGTCGTGGTCATGGTCCAACCTCAGGAGAAGAAAAAAAAAAGTACACCTTCCACTTTACTACATGCTGCGACACCAGCAGGATTTGAACCTGCGCTCCCAGAGGGAAACAGATAGATATTCGGAAATTCTAATCTGTCGCCGTAACCACTTGGCTATAGTGCCTTATGGAGCTAACCCAATTTAAATATTATGACCTTTTCTTCCGGGGGAGACACGGACATTCTGGTAATATAAGCTAGAGTTCTCTGATATGTCTAAAGGTCGCGGTTCTGGCCGTATAGTTGAAAAAGAAAAACAACAGCAGGTAGCTATCATCGACACCAGCAGGATTTGAACCTGCGCTCCCAGAGGGAAACAGATAGATATTCAATGATTCTAATCTGTCGCCGTAACCACTTGGCTATAGTGCCGTGAGAATCAACCTTTTGTACGTTTATTCATTGCGCCAAGATCCTGCATACTCGAGGCGATAATAGCGCTCGGAGTCGCACTCAGCTCGCTCTCAGCCGTCCTGTCATCCTTTGACCCGCCTCATCGCGCGCATATACGAAACCCCAATCGCAATCCTCAGTGACAACAGGCTATATCTGACTACAGCACTACTCGTCCACCTCCGCGACGCACTCGATTTCCACTCGCGCTCCCAACGGAAGACACGCGACGCCGACGCACGTCCGTGCAGGCATCCTCCCCTTCTCGAAGAACTGCCCCGCCGGTTCCCGTTCAGCGGGCTAGTGCCTCACAGAGACTCCGGAAAGACGGGCCTACCTCGGCATAGGCCTCGTTCATCGGGCCAAAGTCGTTCTTGAAGTCTGTGAGGTACGCGTTCGCTTTGACGATCCGTGCCAGGCTCGACCCTGCTGCTATCAGAACCTTCGATACGTTCTCCAGTGCAACACGCTGCGGGTTCCTGCGTGAGGATCATCCTGAAAAACACGGGGGGGGGGGGGGGGGGGGGGGCGCACGCACGGTTTCCGCTTTCACGCCGCCCTCGACGACGACTAGGTCCGCAGTGCATCCTATGTTTCCAGAGACGAAGACATGGCCTTTCGAGATTGTTGCTTGGGCTTCCGATCACAGTTATCGCGCGTCAGTATGCTCCGTCCAAGAGGCTCGGGCGGGGGAACGTACAGAAGATCGGGAGCGGCGGCACAGCGTCGGGCGCTGAGACGATCTGCATGCTGGCTGTGAGAGGATAGTCAAGGTGGTGATGTCACTGGATACTAGGTGAGTCCCGTGCGTAGATATACTGAATCCGTCCGTGGGCGCTCGCTTCGTCATTCTTCAGGCAAGTAACATCTCGCTCGCTAATGCAGATAAGTCAAGGTTGTATGCGCCTCGAAGATGGGCACACGTTGATTAACGCGCTCTCCGCGGTCCTATTTTGACTGACCGAATAGTTCGTCACCATTTCTCTGCGTCGAATTATATGTACTGATGCATCTCAGTACCCTACTTAGTCCCACGCAATGATGAACGCTCGCAAATGTCGAAGACTTGTTGGCAAGTCGAATTTCTCACAGCCCTGACAAGGAAGAAGATGCCGCATTTCAGCGAGACGCGGCGATAATGTGTGGATCATCATCGTGTTCCTTGAACCGCCATACATACAATCGTATTGCGCATCGCCAGCAGGAACGAGACTCACATTCGTTATCGGTGTACGTGCCCTGTAGCCTTATTCCTGAATCATCTTCTTGTTTCGACGTTAACACCTGTATTGATCCCGACAATGCCGTCGGTCGGCCTCCTTCAAACACTGTTCTCAAATTCGCGTGCAACGGGCAAGGTTCGGAACATCAAGAACATCTGCTACAACAGTATCAGACATTCGAAGCTTCATCGCCAATGCTGTCAGATGTACTGATTCAGCGCTGCGTCGCTTTGTATATATAGGGTACAAATGTGCTATATCATCGAGATGAGCGAGCCTCTGTCTTCTGATTTCCCGCCTCTCCTCTTTGCCAATAACACGTCTGCTGGCAGCCGTGGTTTATTTTGATTCCGCCGTTCATTATCGTCTTTCGACATGGCTCCTTTAGCTAGACAACCATACAAGACACAGGTCGGTGAGCGCATATCTCATATCACTCTGTAGATGCATGCCATCCTCACTTTTCCACCAGCTACATACACCCGCCGTCTCTCGCAGCGCGGACTCAGGATCTTCCAGGATTTCACTCGCGACACAGCCCTTGCTGCGCAGGAGCTCACCGCAGGCGGTTTATTCTCGTATCCGTCTTCATCATCAGTGCTGACGTTGACGTCGACGCCTGCGGCTGCTAGCCCTTCTTCGACTCTACCCATCCCATCCGCTCTGCCCTCGGCCATCACGCTCACGCCTACACCGCTCGGGCCTATCTCTGTAGATCCCATTATCACATCTCTGGTGTCTCCCGACACGGCCATCTCCACAACGACTTCTTCCTCATTCTCGACGTCTACCTCCAGCTCACAGATAACGAGTGCGGTGTTCGTGCCGCCCGCGCACCAGGAAGGATCGCCAGGGGAGGGGGGTAGCCCCACGTCTAGTGGTAATCCGAATGGGAGCTCGAGCACACCTGGTGGGGGTGCGCCGGAGTCTAGTGGCTCCCCCGACGGTGGAGGCACCTCACCGGATCCGGACGGCCCAACGGGCGGGACAAGTCCGCCTGGTGGGGGTGCGCCGCCGTCTGGCGGCTCGCCTGACGATGGGACGCCGCAACCTGGCGGCACCTCCCCGAACGGCCCGCCTTCGTCGGGTGGAACAACTCCACCAGGTGGGAGTGGTACCGGCCCTTCGGTTACTGGGTCGCCGCCACCTGACAGTGGGACGACTCCTTCGGGAGGAGGCGCGCCGTCGCATGGTACTGGCGCTCCATCCCCATCCAACGGCTCGCCCCAAGGTGGAACAAGTGCGCCCATCGTCAGTGGGACGCCGCTGCCTGACAGCCCGGGTGATGGTGGGGGTCCCCCTTCTGGTAAAGGAGCACCGTCGGGCGGTGGTCCTGGCGATGGGACCCCGTCGTCCTCCGGCAATGACCCGCCGAAGTCGTCCCCGCCTGACAACAGTGGGACTGGTCCGCCTGGCGGTGGCGCCTCGGGCTCGCAGTCGGGCACTCCGTCTGGGGAACCTGCCGCTGGAGGCACTCCAGCAGGTAAACCTGGTAAAGGAGGGAACGGCAGTGGTGGCGGTGGCGACGGCGATGGTGACGGTCACAAAAAGAAGCCGAAGAAGCCAAAGCCATCGGGCACGTTCAGCATTGACTTTTCCTTCACGCCTTCGAGCGGGGCACCTGAGGCTGCGGATCCGACCATCACGAGTGGAGGTAGGACGGGTTCGGGTGGTACTTCGGGCAGTGGAAAGGGCTCGGTGACAAGAACGACGACAACCACGCACAAGCCTAAAGCGGAGCCGACAAAGTCATTCGATATTGTGCTGTCTTTCGTCCCTGCTGCTGCTACTGCGAGCGCGGGTGGTTCGACCAGCGCGCAGGCACCGGGAGTGACGAGTACGGGGGGAGCTGAACCTCAGCTGTATGTTTTCGTGTGCCCTTCTGCACCGTTCTGTCCGTTGATATTTTGTTGCCATGTTCGTGTTAGGTCTACCCGCGAGGGTTCGAGCTTTTCTCCCCGTGGTGAAACTCTGTCGATCGCGCATGGAGATTATGCACTGTATGTGTCCTCTGTTTCTTGTGAAACATGTGCGTGCTGACCATGTCTATGTATGGGTGTGTGTGCTTCTGACAGGACTAACCATACACTGACACTAGTTCTTTTGGCACTTTTTGTCCTCTTGCTGGGCCCAGTGATACACGTGCAGCGCCGGGTGTGGCTCTTGAAGACGGAATCCCGCTTGCACAGGCAGTACGAGTGACAAATACAGTAACAACAACTTTGTACTGTCCTAGCATCGATGCAATGGATTGGCATATTGAATAATGTGCAAGTTTGGGCCCCCACAGTGTCGGTGATTTGGAGACTTGGGAGCAAGCTCATACTATGTGGTGAATGTATGCAGGGCTGTGAGAGTTGGAGGAGTAGGCAGTGGATTTCTTGTTATCTTTCAAGCATGGCTACTGATGATCATTTCATTGTGCACAGCCATTTTGAGGTTGCATGTTCAAATTGCCATATCATACATGTATATCTGTACACATTCAGATGAAAGAAGAATGCTGTATGTAACAGTATCTCTAGAAAAAGAACATCAAAGTGCAAGTCTTCCAACTGAACCTGTCAAATCTCTCATCACACTTATCTTATCACCATCATACTGTATGACCTCAGACTCAAAATCATCTCCATAATCAGACTGAACAGCAGGACCATCAGAACCAGGAGGATTCTGAAACACCTGCAATATCTCTGCAGCCCCAGACATGTTGAGAACTCCTGCAAGGGCAGCATGAAGTTGCAACAATTGGGGGGATGGAAGTGGTATGCTGTCATCAGGCTGTGAATGTGCATGCCCAGACCTTCTTGCTGCAGGAGCAGTGTTCAATGTTTGGCTGTGATCCTTGAATGTGATCTTGCTTGCAATTGGAACTGTACTGATTTCTTTTTCAGGTATCCATGCCTTGACTTTGTAAGTATTGGCTGCCTACATGCATGTGCCTGAGTGATCCAATGTGATATCATTATTAATTGGAAACAGACCTCTTCAGCTTGAAAGCAGAAACCAAAGTCATCAAATGCATCATGCGCATATTTATCCAAAAGGACACCATTTTGAGCACCATCCATTTGTGACATGGTCTCAGCAAACTTGTCATCAAGCTCACAATAATGCTTCAATATATCATATGTAGAAGCCAGACTAGCTCTCTGAGAAAGTTGGTGAGGATACTGAGAAAAGTGAAAAACCAAGTAAAGTGCACCTTAGCATTGTCTGTATTATCAGCCCGAAACACAGTGACAGATCGCCTCATGATGTGTGCTGCCTCTAGCTTGACTCGTGACAATTCCCCAGTCCTCAGATGTAAGGGTGCACTTTTGTCAAGAACACCAGTAAGGATACATGTGTAGTTGTCTCTCTTCATCACCTTGTTGAAGTGAAATCAGCAAGCATCAGAAAATTCATGACAGTATACCCCTGACCTCTGTTCTGAAGTGACCTCTACGTGTAGCAGTATTGCCTTCATCCATCACAGAAGCTGTGCGGTCATAAGTGGGGGTAGCAACATCAGAATGTTCCACCAGGTCATCAGGAGGTTTTGAATTCCCAATAACTAGAATAATCAAATTATTACAAGGCAGGAAGATTTAATAAAGAACTGTAGACTCACAGGGCCATAGCATGTATGCCACCCAAGTTCCACCAAGCTTGCATAGCTCAGCAGCCAGCTGCTCCACCTGCTTCTCCTGAGGCTGCTCAGCAGCACGTGTGGCGCATGCACATATCGCAGCTGAGACGTATCGAGCACCAGAAGCTAACTTGAGATCCGATGCGGTCTGGTACATCGCGTCGAATAGATTCTTCATGTTGAATTTATGGCTGTCGATATCGACGGGAAGTGGGACTCTAGCGACCCATTTCGGCACGTTGTACGACTCGAAGGAGGGACGGGTCAAGATCTGCAGATGTTTCTTGGCTTGATCATGCAGATCGGCGTCCGAGAGAGTGCGGTTGCTGATGATCTCAAGAACTGATTTGTTCAATGCAGTAGACTCTACAGCGGAGGTGAGACCATAGCTTGCAATCGAATCCGTGTCGCTCATGAGGCCAGGATTAGAGTCGGTCGAGCTCGAGATGGAGTCCTTCTGCGAATGAGACGCCATGATGGGAGTGCAAGAGACACGAACAGGAGGAAGGGAGGAAGTGGTCCGGTCGACGTCGTCTGCAATCGATGACGAGTGGCGTGCAGGAAAGATTATCTTTTCAACCTCCGAGCCCTGTCAGCTTTGCCTTCTGCGGTCAGCCACCGTCTCATCCTCGCTCCCAACTCTGAAGCCATGGGGGTTCAATCGGTGAGTTCTTGCGTCTAAGCGTCTTGAGCGAGCGATTTATCTCATCGTGATCTCGTTCAAGATCTTCCTCCGTCGTACATCGCCGGACGCCGACATTTTTTGCTCGCTCAAGGAATCGCGGTGGCGAAATGCCATCGCATGGCGAGCGCAGGCTGTACTTCGTGAAGACGGATCAGTCTGCCTGTCAAGAGCAGCTTCCGGTGGCCTGCTTCTCGTGTCCGGGTCGAATGCACAGCGATGAGGAGCAGTGAGCGGATCTCGGTCGATTGGTGCGTAGATCAGGACTCGGCGAAAAGAACAATGATGACGACACGCAAGCCTCAAGCGCAGCCGACGAAGTCGCTCGGTATCGTGGTGTCTTTCGTCCCTGTCGAGCGCGGGTGGTTCAGCTAGTGCACAAGTGTCGCTAGTGACGCGTACGGGGGAGCCGGACCTCGCCGTATGTTTTATGTTTTCGCATGCCCTTCTGTGTCGTCTCGGTTGTTGATTTCTTGTCGTTGTATTTGTGTTAGGTCTGCCCGTGCGGGCGGCTCGAGCCGTGCTTCTCATGGTGAAAATTTGTCGGTCGCGGATGGAGAATCCCCGACGTGCGTCTCCTCCGCTTCATACAGGTTCACATGCTGACGACAGGAACAGCCAGGCACTGGCACACCTGGCGTTTCTCGTCCTCCTTCTAGGCACAGTGATATGCGTGCCGCGCCGCACGCGGCTGTTGAAGACAGAGAAAGGTTCTCGTTCGCGTCGGCAGTGCGACTGACGAGTGCGGGAACAACAGTGTCGGCATCGTATTATCATAGCATCGATGCGGCAGATTTTTCAATGGAAAGGAGGATTCAAGATTTAGCTCTTGTGTTGGTGATCCGGAGACTTTGGAAGCCTCCAAGTGGCTTTGCGATCATGCGCATTCTACGTGGTAAATGAGTGTGCGGATAGGTGTAGGCACATGAAGCGTGCAATTAGGAGTAAGTGGGAGGTTTTCTCGTTCTCTGCACACTTACAGGAACGCGGCGCCTGGCGATCGTTGTATTTTCTTCTACGTTTTCCCAGTCATTATCTCCGGGTGGACTCCCGTCTACGGGGATCTACGATATGCTGCCGTCAATCTCCGCGGGAGCAGACGAGAGCAACATCGATGCGCGATCCCAGCTCGTCCGTATCATATTCGATCTCAACTTCCGACTTTGCATCTCGCATCCTCGTGCAAATGCAACGCATCCTCATCATCCGCGTCGCCGTCAAATCCAAAATCCGCACGCAGCCAGTCCTCGACTTCAAAACCTCTTCGATGCTCACCCGTTATCCCTGCCTACGTACCAGCTCTCAGACCTTCGTCTCTCTGCTCAACGCCTCATCAGCCAAGGGGATCTAGTCGGCCTCGGCGACAATGACGACAAATTGGCCGGCCGATGGGGTCGTTTTGGTGTCGTGCTGTCTTTCGTCCCTGCAACTCCGAGCGCGGGCAGTTTGGCTAGCGAGCTGGTACGAGTGCGAGTACGGTGGCATCTCGGCCTCAGCTGGAAGTCCTTCATGCCTTTCTGAGTTGTTTTGTCTACTTATGGTTCATTGTTCTTCATATTTTAGGTTCGGCAGACATTTTGACCCGTGTTCCTCGTGGGGAGACTTTGTCGTTCGTGGCGATTGAAAGGGAGGGGTACTCTTCGTACGTATCCTCTACCCCCTCTTAGATTCGCGTAAGTAGTGACCTCATCCGTCTATACATGTTCTGGGAGGAGCAGTCACGTAGCAGCGCTTGCGCCTACCGCGGTGTACTTACTCGCGCGGCGACGCCGCAAAACGTGGCCTTCAAAGACATGTCCCCGTACGCCCTTGTCACGAGTATCAGGGCGGCTGAGTACGACGGCGCCTCAGTTGTGCGTGTTATGCCCCTCCCCACCGTTCAGTCCGTCCGCGAGGACGTTTCCGAGTCCAGTCGCTGCTGTGTTCTAGTCCATCGTGGGACCTTGTCGTCCGCACGGGTCTCCGGTGACGATGTTTCGCTGTATACGTACGTGTGCTCTTCCTCCGCGCAAGGCTACACATTGACCGTGTACATGTACATTCTATACCCGCGCACTCTTACTCGTGCTTCTGCCGGCGCTTCTCCCCTCCTCTCGCCGCGCCGGGCTTTCTTGCTATCAGTCTACTTACACGAACCCTGTTGCTCGCGGTCGCTTTGTTCTTTTTCCTTCATTCTATTTCACAAAATTTCCACCAGCTTCTAGTCCCCAACTGCAACGCGTTGCGCGTCAATATCCTTTGCCGCACCCCCATGGCAACAGACAGACATAGCAAGAATATCGCTGCGCGATCCTAGCTCGGCCGTATACATGTTTGGCCTCGTCCTTCGATTGTTACCGCAGGCCACAACTCTACGCGCGTTCCGTATGCGACCCGCATCCTCGCCCGCGTCTGCCGACAAGCACAAATCCGCTCCCAGCCAGTTCTCGACCCCGAACCTTCCTCGTACCAGCTCCGGGCCCTTCGTCTAACTGTTCATCATCACCCTCCTCATTCTCTTCTCCTCCTCCTATTCAGCCAAGGCACAAGCATCGTCTGAGCGCACTGAAATGGCGCCGAACCGCCCGGACATGGCGCCAAATCGCTCGGTATTGACAGTGACGACTCCGCGCAAGCTCACGTCAGAGCCGACGGAGCCGTTCGGCGCTGTGCTGCTTCTCGGTCCTGCAATTGCAAGCGCGGGCAGTTTGACTCGGCGTCTAGGGAGGACAAGTGCGAGTGCGAGTACCCAATGTCGATGTCGACGTCAACTGTAAGTTTTCTCTGGCCTTTTTCGCCGTTTCGTCTGCTGATGATTCATTGTTGTTGGTATTTCAGGTCTTCCACCGCGGACGTCCCTTGTCCGTACGGATTGCGAGTGAGGGCTATGGTTCGTACGTATCTTGTTCCTCTGCTCAGAAACCCATGCTGACCGCGTGCATCTGCATACGTCTTGACCACAATAATCTTCCAGCAGCACTTATTCTCCTCCCGGCACTCCTCTTCCTGTCGCGCACCGATGAGCGGGAATTCTGCAGACGCGTTCTCGTCTACGGCGGCGGCGGCGTCGTCGCCGTCGTCGTTGCCGTCACGGACGAGTATCAGGGCTTGCAGCCCAGCACGGCGGCGCCTCAGATCTATGTCCCAGTGTTCTCGTGCCCTTCGTTCGAGGACTCCATCCATCCGCACTGACGGCTGCATTTGCGAGTCAAGCCGCCGCAATGCTCTAATTCGTCGTGAAACTTTGTCGCTCGCGCCGGTCAGCCCGCAGGCGTTGGTGTATCGCTGTATACGCTTCTTCCACTTAGAATGGCATACTGACCGTCCTCATGTCTATCACGGCGGAGATTTATACTTCAACGACCACGCACTCCTACTTGTGGTATTTTTCGTCTGTGCTCTATTTCTTCCTCTCAGAATCCGGAACCGCATGCTGACCGCGTGTGTCTATGTATGTCTTGACAGGAATAGTCGCGCAGCGGCGCTCGTGCTCCACCGGCGGTTCTCGGGCCTACCGCGGTCCACTTGCACATTGACGATGACGACTCGGAGCGCGGATTCTGTAGACGCGTTCTCGACGACGTCGTCGTCTCCGTGGACGGCGAGCGCCAGAGCCCGCAGTCGAGTTCGGCGGCGGTGCCTCAAAGTCGTGCACGTCATGCCCCTTCCGCTCACATCGCTCCGTCCGTCCGCGCGAGCATTCCCGGGTCGAGCCGCCAGTTCGTCGTGAGACTTGGGCGGATTGTGGCCCGCTGGCTCAGTTCGTGGATCTGAGCGCTGACTAGGGTCGTTGCCGTCCAGGACTTGCTCGTTCGCATTGGTTGCGGGCGACGGTGCCGCGCTGTACGTGTACGTGTGCTCCTCCTCTGTGCAGAATCGCACATGGACCGTCTACATAGATGTACATCCGGGCAGAGATGCCCACGCACGCACTCTCCCTCATACACCTCCCGGGCCTTCTCACCCTCGTCCTCGTCTTCGTCTTCTCCACACAACAACGAGCGTGGGCTCCGCACCCGCATCGTCGTTGCTGGGAGTGACGAGCGACGGGTGACGAGTGCCAGGACGACAGTGTCATCATAGCATCAATGCATCAATACATCAGTCCATCACTCCTTGCAATGGAATGGAGCATCGTACTGTATTCTTTGGCGCGACGCCGACTTGTTCTGCGACCCCACGCCCCACGGCGAGCGCAGGTCGACGTTGCTGATCTGGCGTCGGGCTGCTGGTCGCGATCAGTGCGTATATTGCGTGGGTGTAAAGGTGAGGAGTATATAAGATGTGTAGTATGGGAGGCAGGGAGAGGTGGGAGATTTTCTTCTTCTTCTTTCGTCTCCTCCTCTCCCTCTGCTTTTCTTCCAGTTGTGCACGGCTGCTGGCGGCTTGCGTGTTCCTTTTCATTTCTTCTTTCTTCTCTTCGTTCTTTTTCTTTTCTTTTTGATTTGACCTTTTGAGCATTTGATTTATAGTCCCTGGTGGACGTTCTTCTTGTCTACTAACGAGCAATCGGACGAGCACCCATGCCGCCTATCAACACCCGCACGGCGGCGAACGGATATGACATCGGTACGCAATGCCCCACTCTCTCTGAACGCAAACCCTGACTCGCCCCGACTGACTTACATACCTTGCTAGCCCCCCGAGGCGACTTCAAACCGCCCTTCTCCGCAGGCCCGACGGCTAGTACGACGACGAGCTCTCCCCCTCCTCCCCCACCTTCATCCTCTCCACCACCCCCGCCTCCCCCGCCCTCGTCTACACGAGCAAAACCAACTACCTCTCCAGCAGCTCGGAGTAGCACCCCGACCCCAACCTCGGCTCCGACTTCAGTTTCGCTGTCGCTGTCGACTCTGACGGGGACGAGGACGCCGAAGTTTACGCTCGAGCTTACCTCTACGTCTACGTCTGCGTCGTCGAGTTCGAGGTCGACGGCTGCGTCGAGTTCGAGCGTGAAGCCGTCGGGAACTGCGTCGACGTCGGCGGGACGCTCTTCGTCCGCGTCGGCATCCGCTTCTACCGAGACTGGCGCGTCCACTTCAACCGATGCTCCCAGTTCGTCGTCCAAATCTGCCCCGAATACGAGCACGAGCCAGAGCCGGAAGCCGAGTAAGAGTGCATCCGCAACTACATCCCCGTCTTCGTCCAAACCTACACAGAGCCGGACCTCGAGCTCAACGCCGGCTCCTCGCACTTCAGCTCCGCCAACCGCCCCGGTCTCCTCTTCGGTCACCGCCTCCGCTTCCAAGCCCTCGTCGACCCGCTCAGCAACACCCTCTTCTACCTCGTCGACCCACTCAGCAGCACCCTCTTCTTCCTCTCAATCCGCATCTGCGACGGCGTCGCGGTCAGCGTCAGCGTCAGCGTCGACATCGGCTTCGGCTTCGCGCACGGAGACGAAGGCCGCGCCGAAGAGCACAGAGTCGAAGAGCACAGAATCCAAGGCTACGCCGAAGAGCACCGACGTGACGCCCAAGAGCACCGACGTGACGCAAAAGAGCACCGACGCGACGCAGAAGAGCACACATACAGCGCCGAAAAGCACGAGCACGCCAAAGAGCACGAGCTCGAGCGCGCCGTCTGGGACGCCGAATAACGGAGGTGGAGATGGCTCATCTGGCGGAAGTGGCGGTAATGGATCCGGGAGTGGAGGTGGGGGAGGTGGAGACGGATCGTCTGGTGGAAGCGGCGGTAATGGCTCGGGGTCTGGAAGCGGAGGTGGGGGAGGCGGAGGCGGGTCGTCTGGTGGAAGTGGCGGGAGCGGTGGGAATGGATCTGGAAGCGGTGGAGGCGGCGGCGGCAGCTCTAGCGGAGGGGGTTCTGGAGGTTCTGGGTCTGGAGGGAGCGGCGGTAGTGGAGGGGGCGGAGGCTCTTCAGGCGGCAGTGGAAGCGGCTCTGGTGGCAGTGGCGGGAATGGATCTGGAAGCGGGGGCAGCTCTGGCGGTAGCGGTGGCAACAGAGGGGGAGGTGGAGGTGGGGGCGGAGGGGGATCGTCTGGTGGAGGCGGCGGCGGAGGGTCATCTTCTGGTGGCGGGAGCGGAGGCGGTAGTGGAGGCGGGGCATCGTCCGGTGGAGGGGGAAGCGGTAGCGGAGCGGGAGGCGCAGGAGGGTCGTCGACTGGTGGAAACGGAGGCAGCGGAGGATCCTCCGGAGGCAGCTCAGGCGGTACCGGCGGTAACGCTGGAGGCAGCTCGTCCTCAGGCGGCGCTGGCTCTTCCTCTGGCAGCGGCTCGTCTAGCGGTGGTAGCGGCGGCAGCGGCGGGTCGTCTTCTGGTGGTGGATCGACCGGCGGGGACGGTGCCGGTTCTTCTGGCGGTGCCGGTGGTGGGACGGGAACGGGAGGAGGCTCAGGCTCAGGCTCAGGTTCGTCGTCGGGTTCCGGTACCGGTGGAGATGGTGGCACATCCTCGTCTGGCGGCGGCGCAGGCGCAGGGTCCGGCAGTGGATCTGGATCCGGGGACGGAGATGGGGACGGGAATACATCTAACGGTGGGGATACAAGCGGGGACGGAGACGGGGACGGGGACGATGACGACGGAGACGATAACGGGAAGAAACCCAAGCCGTCGGGCGCGTTCAGCGTCGGTCTGTCCTTCGAGCCCGATGCAGCGGCCAGCACACCGGTGTCCGTGCCAGCTTCGTCTTCTGCGCATGGGTCTAGTGCTGGTGCGAGCGGAAAGGGAAGTCCGACTGCCAGTACGATGACAGCGTCTGTAGAGACGTTATCTGGCGCAGGATCCTCCAGGGCGGTGACGGCGAGGGCTCCAGATGCGTTGGGTGCGGATCGGGGCGAGGTGTTCTCTCAGCTGTGAGTGTCAGCGACGAATCAGTGTTCGCTGCCTGTCCTCACCTGAAGCAGGGTCCGCCGTGATGATATCGCCATTCCTCCTGGCAACTTGTATATCTCGCCGTCTGTGCGTGGATTAGAACCATGGTCCGTATCGTTCGCTTCTCTCCCATACTCGATGGAAGTAACGTTCTTCGTAATGCGCCTAGGGATGCCCTGCTCGTCCCCGCGACGTTCGTGTTCCTGCTAGGAGTCGCGGTGTACGCTGTCAGGCGACTTGGCGTGCGCGGCGCTTCCAGTTCTCGGTAGTGGACTGCAGGGTTGATACGCAGTACGTACAAATTGGGGTCCATATATGCGTGTTCCTACCGCTTGTAACGACGTCGCTGCACTCACTATGGGCACAAGCTCTCGCCACGCTCAGCCTCCGTGCGTGGAGCTCTGGTCACAGAGATGCGCACGATTGACAGCTCTGGACGCACCGTGTCCGGGAGCTGCGCCATGCTGACGTCGCGGACAGATATGTGCATACACATACCATATCCATCTATGGGCGCTCGATCTGGCGACTCGGAGGCTTTGTGGCGCATGCGCAGGCGTTCCTTGGCGGCTCGATTCTGCGATGGCATTCGTCTTCGAGCGCTCTTCTGTGCAGAACAGGCGGAGACTGCGTATTTCGCAGAATTCGCATTGCCGCCTGGCTTGATAACTTCGTTTACTTACGCCGGACGAGTCGAAGATCACGGAAGGAATGACATGCGCCCCGACAAAGGTCTCTGTGTTGGCGCCGCTTCATCTCAATGCTGCGAATTTGCTTTGGCATTCATCAGCAAGTGCTTGCAGTCCGACTTGCGTGTCCCGTCCTGCGCTTCTCTGCGCTTCTTGCCCTCCCAGTTTCCTCCACACGCCCCTGACGCTTCGATTGCGTTCCCTTCGCCCCCAGCATATACCCATCTCCCTCAGCGCTCCAGGCCCACCTCGCATACCCCCGCCCCACTTGTCGCGCCCTCAGCGCTCCCAAGCATCCCCTATCCCTTGCCGGCACGCCCATCTGTTTTCCATAGCGCTCCGGGCACATCCGCTCCCCTGCCGCTCCCACTGCATCTCCATCCTTCCAATATGCCCTCATTGCGTGTGTGTATCCCGTGTCTCGACGTCCAACCTCATTTGTGTGGTCGACCTTCCTGTCCTGCTTATCACGCTCTCTGTTTTCCGGCCGTGCCTTCAAGACTACCACTTCTTCGACGCGCTAGAAGTACTCTCGTCGTGTTTACCGGCGACTCCAGAACAGCAGAGGACCTGGGACGCACGTTGTGGAATCCGTCTGAGCCAGAGCCCGTCTTCGCCTGGACACCGTCAGCTGCTGCCGCTGGTGCGCCTCTCACCTCGTTGTGTCGCCGAGTCCTATGCACTGTCTGCACACCTCGGCGCGCCATTCACCTCACACTCAGTCGCCCCCCCCTCTGGCCAGTGGCACATCCCGTCTCCCTCACCCCGCTCATCGTGCTCATATTCTCACTCCCGACGTCACGGCGCCCCGTCCACCGTCTACGTGCCTTTTACTGTCGTGTCTCGTTCGGCGCTCTCCGGCCCATCTCGTCTCCCCCCAACCATCGCGCTCCCAGCGTGCCCGTCGCGTCTTCGGAGTTGCAGGCGCGTCTCGTTCGCATCCGGCATTGTTTTCAGCTCTCCCGGCGCTGTCAGTCCAGTATCCCCTCGTCGCGTAATACCAGCAGCAGCTCAGCGCTCTCAGCTGTAGACGACCGCGTCGGGCGTATGAAGTGGGTTAATGCTCAGAGGCGTCTCTCGCCCGCGATTGGGATCCTGTGTTCCCTATATGTTATGCTCGTAAGTGCGTGCTCCACCAATGTTCATGCTTGCATATCTGAAACGCAAGGAGTCTTGACGGGTAAACAGCAGCCCTGCAGTGCCGGATCGGGAGGCTCGGAATTGCGCATGGCGCCGTGTGGATGGTGAGTGTCTATTCCGATTTGGGTTTTCATTCTGTATCCCGCTGGGGATGTGTCCCCACGGTCTTGTAGATCTCACTGCAGAGCGCGCAGGGTCTGTATGCAACCTACAGATTTACGCCCGGAGAGGTGCGCTTCTGAATTTGTCTGCTTGTTTTCGGATATTATCTGACGACTGGACAGCGAAATATGTATTTCTGGGCAGGGCCTGTAGAGCATACTCTTCGTGACGGGGCAGACATCTGAACTTGAGGGCGCTGCACTCGTCTCGAGCGCCGGAGAGTACACAGCGTCTCGGGATTAACGTTGACTGCCAGTGGTGCAGCCTCGGTGCGGGGGCGGATTCAAGAAACTGAGACTCGAAGGGGATCGCTCTGACGATGCCGTAACGCCTCTGTCTGGACGTGAGTTCTGACGCTGGGTGCGAGATGGCTCCGCAGGGTGGACTTGTTTTTTGGATGGTCAGGCGTGCGAGGTGGGCCAGGGTAAAGAGCTCGAGGCACCTTGATCCCCGCGCATGGTGCCCCGCATTCCCTATATACCCCAGCGGGGTTTACGCTCGCGTGCGAGTGAACAGGTTGTTGATCCTGTAAACTCGGAGTTGCGCATCATCATGGCTCTTCGCGGGCGCTCGTTGCCTTGCGCGCTCCACGGCGGCTCGTTGCAGACAGCTTTCCGCAAGTAGTCTATGTTACTGTGAATGGATCGCCCAGGTTGCAAGCGCCAGAAGTCCGGCTTTTTTGCTCGTGCCGCTCGTCTTTCACGATGACCAAGTCGTCTGCAGGACCCACATTCGTGAGGCGGATGCTCGCTGCTGGCCTGGCGGTTTCCATCTATGCGCACGATTGGCGCTTGGTTGCGGTCGTACCTTCAGGCGCTGAGCGTCGAGTGGAACGGTACGTCGTTCGTTAAAGCCGGCGCACAAGCCTCATCCTCCCCCAGCCCATCATGTCCACCTCCATCTCCCCGTCTACCCCGACCCAACTCCTCACCCTCATTCAGACCTCCCTCGAATCGCTCCAGCGCGCAGGTCACACGATCCCGGACCTCGACGACCTGTCCACGCCCGACACGTTCCGCGCGGACCCTGCAGCCGCGCTCGCGGCCGATACTGCCGCGGCCGCAGCGCTGCATCTTGCGGCGATGTTGATGCCGCCGCATGTGGTGCTGCATCATGTTACTGGTGGGGTATGTGTTTGTCTATGTGCCGATCGTGTGTGGAGCTAGCATTGATACCGGCGTGAAGCATTATAGGTCGGCGGCGGCGAGAGTCTGTCTTGAGTGTGAGTCCGTTAATTCAGGTTGCGTTTGGGGGGGCGACGCTGAGCCGCTACGGTTCCAGCGCATGTTACGGAGATTCTCCGCGAGGCGGGGCCGCAGGTGAGTCTGATATTATCGTGCGAATGTGGTCACGGGCGTGTTGATTGTGGAGAGGTTGTAGGGAATGCACGTCGACGAGATCGCAGCGAAGAACGGACAGGATCCCGGAAAGCTCGGTAACCTCCAATCATTCTCCCACTTGAAGCTGTCGTTGCTGTTGCTGATATCAGGCTCCCCAGCCCGTTTCCTCCGCTACCTCGCGATGAACCACGTCTACCGCGAGGTCTCCCCGGACGTCTTCGCCAACACGCGCATCTCGAGCCTGCTGGACACGCGCAAGCCGAGCGCGGAGGTCATCGCTGAGTCCGTCCGTTCCGCATCCTGTGATGTCTCGACTCTGACGGTGCAACGACTTGTAGCCCGGAGCATAAGTACGACAGGACAGTCAGCCTCGCGGCTCACGTTGGCAAAAAGTCCGTCTCCTCCCCTTCCCTCCCCTCTCCCGCTCGCATCTATACTAACCTCACCTCACCTCACCTCACCGCGCCCGCCCACCCACCAACCCACCACAGCCTCGACGACACCTTCAAAGCGTCCGCGCACATCTGGGAGGCGCTCTCCGACCCGCAGCACCCCGCGCGCACGCCGTTCAGCCGCGCGTTCGGCACAGACGACACGGTGTGGGCGTTCTACGCGCGCCCGGGGCAGAAGTACCGCCAGCGCCGGTTCGACAGCGCGATGCGCGGCGTCGAGGCGATGCAGCCCGCGGACGCGATCTTGGACGGTACGTGCGCCGGATCGCATTTTCCTCGCGAGCCGAGTCGAGGGTTCCTGTGGGCGGTGGTTGATTGTGCATTTGGTGTGCGCCAGCGTACGATTGGACGGCCCTCCCGCCGGGCGCGGTCGTCGTGGACGTCGGCGGCGGCGTCGGCACGTCGGCGTTTGCGCTCGCGAGGGCGTATCCGGCGCTCAGGCTGGTCGTGCAGGATCGGCAGAATGTCATCGAGGATGCGAAGAAGGTGCGTTGTGCGCCGCTGGTGTCTCTCTGTTTGCGCAAGCTTACCGCGGCGGCGGTGGGGTATACGTATGTAGCTGTGGTCGGCGACGATGCCCGAGGCTGTCGACTCGGGCCGCGTGTCGCTCGAAGGTCGGTTTACGCCCGTACACGCTCGCTCATGCACATCCGAAAAACTCACCCGTCCTGCATTCTAGCGCACGACTTCTTCACCCCGCAACCCACCCGCACCCCCAACGCCCCCGCATCCGTCTTCCTCCTCAAGCAAATCACACACGACTGGTCCGACGCGCACGCACGCACGATCCTGCGGCACCTCCGCGCCGCGGCGGGCCGCGAGACGCGGCTCGTGCTCGTGGATACAGTTATGGGGTATGCGTGTCGGGTGCCGGATGTGGGGGGTGAGCAGGGAAAGGGCGAGGAGGGTGAGGAAGTGCCGGGCGCGAGGCCCGTGGAGGCGCCCGCGCCGCTGCTGGCGAACTTTGGCGCGGTGCGCGAGGTGGGGGCGCAGATCGACATCGCTGTGAGTCTCTCTATCCGTCCGTCCATCCGTCCATCCGTCCATCCTCCACCTCTCCCAGTCCAGTCAGACCGAACTGAACTGAACTTGGCGGTAGATGTACATCCTGTACAACGGCCAGGAACGCACGCTCCCGCATCTGCGGCGGCTGCTAAGCGAGGCGGGGTGGGCGCTGCGCGCGGTGAGGCGGAATGCGGCGGATAGTGCGTATTTGCCCGGGGTGGAGGCGGTGCCTATCTTTGAAAGTGAGGATGAGGGGTTTGAGAAGATTGTGGATTTTGCGTAGGGTTGATTTGATTTGATTTGATTGTTTATCTGAATGTTAGATCTAAGGAGCGTAGAGGGGGTTGTACTGGACAGTAGAGACGAATATTGTGGAGGGATTACTTATTGCCGGTTGGTGGTTCGAGTTCACAATCATGATGCCGACTGGATGGCTCGAGTCTAGTGATTTCAAGTTCCGCGTCTGTACCACGCTGACGCGCTCCTCCTTCTGCTACCCAACCTTTTTACTCGAGCGAGCCCTCGTGCTAATGACATAGGTTCATGTCTCTTTATAGTGCCTTCTTGTCGACTGCATGTTGGATTCAAAATCAGCGAAGAGATAGGCTCGTAAGAGGACTGCCGTGTCGTTACCAGCAAGCACCCGCAAGTACTCGTCGATGATCTGTCAAGTCGTCCTCATCGTATTCACTGTACGTTGCATTTCTTCCACCTCTTTCGCCATCGTTATGTCTGATGGATCTCCCCCTTATGAGTGCAGTTGCCGAACACGCACGCTGACGCCCGAAGCGCTTATGTCCATGGATAGGATCTTCGCCGCCGCCCGTTGAGTCGAGTGTGACTGGATGGAGTTTTGAGTATATAATTTTGACGTGCGAGTCGTCGATTGACGGGGTTCCATAGTGATATGACGGTGAGCTCCGCGCATGTGCACCGTCGATAGATTTCTTTAGACATTGAAGCCTTCAGATGCTCGTGTTGTATAACGGGCAGGAAGGCACTTTGCGTCGTCTCCGGCGTCTGCTCCGCGAGGCTGGATGGGAGCTGAAGGTGGTGCGCCGAGAGCAGAGGGATAGTACGTTTCTTCGGGGGATTGAAGCAGTTCCCATTTGATGTGGCGTTGTGCGTATAGAAGAAATCGGATATTTTAAAATGGTTCATACGGAACCACGTTCTACATCTTGTGTCGACGGGGCATGAGTGGCAGTGGTAGAATTTCTTGCCGCCTATCTATTGCGAGGGGTTGGCGAGTGGGATGATGTGAATGGAAGCCGATGCGCTTTGAAAACATGAGGGAACGCGTCGTCGTCACGTGGTATTTTCTCGAGTCACGTTTTCTGCGCCAGTTTCCTTTTCTGTCACTGGCCAGGTCACCTCAGGTTCCCAGGTTCTCCTTCGCCTCGTCGGACACTCTTCGTTCGCGTCTTCCCTTCCCAATTGACGGACTGTTGCCATAGATGATACTTTGCACCATGCTGGTAGCGTGGAAGGAACTGCTTTCCTGCTCAGCCCCAACAGCACATTTAGCGTGCCACCGCGCTTTCTATACAACTCGTCATGGGACTCGAAAGACCGTCCCATGGATATCACCATTCAAATGGTCTTGGTGGTCCCAAAATCATCTACATGTGCCTTCTTTCTATCGGATGGTGACTACTGTGACTACGTTACCAGCCGGGAACGTGCAAATCTTCTTTCGCGCTCCTCCTAGAGGTCGGACGCGAAGCTCTCGAGGATGTTTACGACCTGATTACTTTTCGTACCCGCACCGGAGGCCGCAATGATGGTAGCGGAAGCGCCTCACTAGCTCTTCAGATTCATCGCTTTTACAATTTGTGGCATAGAAGCGCGACGTGTGAGTAGCATTCGTGTTATATGCCGCCCGTCGCTCACTTCTCGAACCATGTAAGTAGAGTTTGCCGATATGGCTCCGCAATTCTTTCACGATCAGTCGTACTTTTCACTGTGCGGGCTCGGGTCGGAACCATCGTGCGTTTGAGATCTGACTCGACCATATCCAACGAGGCGCCTATCTTCGCGACCCTTAGGAACGCTCGGCTGTCTCCACGACATCTATCTTCCTCGCGGGAGCTGCATTGTATTGTGTAAGGCGTCTGCGAGTACGAAATTCGCGGGGCCATGCTCGCTAACAGAAATGTAAGCATTGCTGTGTGCAGGGTCAATGTGATTGTCCATTAACTAATATACTTTTGCCAAGCACGGGGTCGGTACACGACTATATTTCGTTGCAAATGAACCAATTGTATGTCGTGATAAGAGCGACATCCCTGCACCCGAATAATGCTCAGGCCATGCGTCGCTGCTCTCAACCCTGGTGATGCTCCCACCCGACCGCTGGCCTTCTCTATACACCAATATATATCTCTAGACTACAGGGGTACCGCCATGTTATTGTAAGTGAGCTCGGCATCACCGGGTGTCTGTACTAGAGACAATATCTGTCGTCAGGTCAAGGCTTCCGTCTGCGATCAGGCTCATATCTATACTATCCCTGAACCGGATGCGTGCACGTTTATAACGCGACGCCGCACATCCGCAATCCTTATTCTCTTCATCCTCTCCCTGGTCACCTGGTCGTGACCTTCACAACAGGTTGTGATAACATTGGATCTTCGCTGGTCGTTGTGTTTCTATCCACTCCTACAACTTCTTTTCGCCCTCTTTTTCCAACTTTTCTTCGAACAAATATGGCTCCTGTTGCTCCCCGCGCTCGCAATGTTCCCGCTCATGTTCGAGGTTTGTCTTTATATCTCCTCCATCCCTTTTACGGGAAAGTCATAAACGTGATCTCGTAGATGAACCACCCTCCTTTGGCTCTGTTTATTCACGCGAAGAGGGCGAGACATCCGACCTCAACATCGCGGATCGTTTGTCCCTGGCTGGTCAGGGCCCCACCCACCCCGCCACTCCGCTGTCATTTGCCTCGGCCGTCCCCAAGCCGGTCAAGCGCGAGGACGTCGCCGGGAACCCTCCGGTTCCAGACTCGCCTGTCGTGCCCGGCGAAGCCCAGACGACTCCTCCCACCATAGTCGCAAACCCCTCGCCCTCCGGTGGCCTGGTACCCGTCCCGGACTCCCCTCTGCTCCCCCCTGCTGCAGCCCCTCCGCTTGCTTCAGGTCTTCCAATTACTGCAGCCCCCCCACTTGCTACAGGCGTACCCATACCGGCTCCACTTCCACTTGACTCGGGCACCCCGAAGCCAGGGAAGCGCGACGGTGCCTTTCCAGACCTTTTCCCGCTGCCATCCTCGGTTACGGACGAGGTTCTGACGACGTCCTCCATCGACTTCGCACAGTTCCTGTCCATCGTGGGAGCGAAGCCGGGATCGCTCACGTTCTCCTTTCCGCCCCCCACTCCGATTGCCAAGCGCGAAATCGAGTTCGGCGGACGCTCGACTTCGTACGTGACACTTGCTCTGAAACTGAGCGTTGAATTGAACTCATGTATTTGTGTGTGCATGTAGCCCGGCAGGCAGGAATGCGCCGCCACTGTTCGCCCCGCTGCTCGGCTTTGGATTGGTCGCCTTCGTCTTGATGATAGCGGTTCAGCGGTTCCGGCGGTCTAACGTACAGTAGTGAAGCGGCACCTTGTTGCATGAGGCAACCTCACTGGAATGGTGTACAGTATGATCTTGACGTCGTTGGGAGAATTGATACCGAAGGCCCGATGCTGGCACGTTCGCTCGCATCGCCGACGACGCGGTCTATTTGCTCGTGTTGGGCTGCAGACCGGGAAAGACGGCTCTTTCACTCTGCTCTAACAATGGGTTCAGTCTCCTCTAGTGCGACTCGATGTGTGGCTTGGGGAATTACCTCGCAGGTGCCGCCATCTTGATGGTCTCAATGATCTAGGCAGATGCAAGCGACATCACTTTCCGCTTTGCCTCGGATAGTAACGACTGCGACTGTAGGAACGGACGAGTCTTCTTTTGCGCTGTCGCAGGTTGGCGCCGCAAAGTTCTCAAGGACACTCGATATCGCAATCGCTTTCACATCTGCGTCGAATGCAGCGACGACGGCAGAAGCAACAGCTAATAATTTGTTCCACCAGCTTTTCAGATTGATTGAATTGAGACGTAGGACGATGAGCTGTGAGTACTACTAGTCACGATATATGCTGCCCAGCTCTGACTTGAAGAATTTCGAAACTGTGCAGGGTTGACTGAGATGAGTCCGTAATTTGTCCCAATCAGTTATGTCCTCTGTCGCGCGGGTCGAATTCATCATGTATCAAGGGTTCAACTTCGTTACGTGCGACGAAATGAATTTCTTCGCAACGCTTGATGAAGACTCGAAGCCTAATATCCTTTCTCCAAGTGCGGAATCAGCGTGAGCCCATTTCCGTCAATCCCATGTCTATTGATTCATTGAACACGGAAATCTTGAAGCGTTTAGGGACAAACAGGCACAGTGGCCGTGGGTGACCGAACCTAGAACCTGGACGATCCTTCTAGATGCAAGTTTGTATGTCGCTCGTACCATAACATCTCTGCATTCAAAACTCATCGTCAGCCGCCCCTCGTGTGATGTCTTAGGCGACGTTCCCCATGGAACAGCCGCCGCAGGCGACCCTTTTATATAGTGTACCAACCGGAACATCTTTCAGTCAAAATGCGTTATCTTTTGAATTACAGAGGTGTCGTCACGCTGTTGTAAGCAAGCTGGCGAGTCCGGTATTCTTGAGTACGTGAGGCAATAATGAAATACGTCGTCAGCCGGCGCAGTCTCTGATCCTGCTGATATCTCCAGGTGCCCTAGGCCCGTCCCTGCATGGTTGAGTATAAAGCAGCATCATGCATCTGCGTCCTATTTCCACCACTTCGTCTTCTCTCTGGTCACCTGGTCGTGACTTTCGCAACAGGTTGTGAAAACTTCGCTGGCCGTTGTGCATTTTTTGTCCAATTCCTCGTTACTTTTGCTATTTCTCTACCAACTCTTCTTTGAACAAACATGGCTCCGCTTGCTCAACGTATCCGCAATGCCCCCGCCTCTATTCAAGGTACGTGCATATACGATTGAGTCTCCTTCTGCGAGGGAAAAATGAACAACCTTTCGTAGATGAATCACCTTCGTTTGACTCACTCAGATCCCCCAGCGAAGCCGAGATTTCTTCTACCCTCGACACCGCCGATCGCTCGTCCCTCTCTGGCTCGGTGCCTGGAACAACTACCGCCCCACTCCCCATTGCCTCAGATGCGTCTGAGCCAATCAAGAGCGATGCCACCTCGTCTGACCTTCTCCCAACTCCATCTTCGGATTTGGAGCAGGCTTCGACATTCTCCATCGACTTTGCAGATTTCCTGTCTCTTGCGGGTGCGAAGCCGGAATCGCTCACCTTCTCGCTCCCGTCGCCCACTGCCGTTGCGAAACGTGATGGTTCTCCCCTCGACGTCTTTCCGACCCCGTCGTCGGTTTCGGGGGAAATTCTCACGACTTCGGCCATCGACTTTGCCGAATTCCTGTCCCTTGTAGGCGCGAAGCCTGGATCGCTCACCTTTTCGCTCCCGCTCCCTACCCCCATCGGCAAACGCGATTCTCCGCTTGATGTTTTTCCAACCCCATCTTCGGTCTCAGGAGAGGTGTTGACGACATCCTCCATTGACTTCGCAGAATTTCTGTCCCTCGTGGGCGCGAAGCCAGGATCGCTGACCTTGTCGCTCCCACTTCCCACACCCATCGGCAAGCGTGATAATCCCGCACTCGACCTGTTTCCGACCCCATCTTCGGTCTCGGGAGAGGTCCTCACGACCTCTGCCATCAACTTCGCCGAATTTTTGTCTCTTGTGGGCGCAACTCCCGGTTCACTCACCTTATCACTCCCTCCTCCTACTGCCATCGCTAAACGCGATTTCCAGACGGATAGGAGCCCAATTTCGTACGTGACATTTGCTCCAGAATAGTATTACGAGTTGAAATGATATATTGTGCGTTTTTATAGATCTGCGCATAGGGGCGTCCCGTCACTTTACGCCCCGCTGCTCGGCTTGGCTTTGGTGGCCTTCATCGTCGCGATGGTTGTTCAGCGGTTCCGCCGATTCAATGTAGTGAAGGAGCAAACTGTTGCGTGAAGTGCGGCCGGAGATATAGCTGCCCTTCCGGGAGTAGTGTTCGATTACGGTCGTTGTTGGACCTTGCAGAGCCCCAGAAGAGAATGGATGTCGATGCACAGAGCTGTCCTGATGACACCGTTCTCGAATCTTGTGTCACCATGGGTGAGTCAAACTGGGCCCGGCCACGAGGTTCGTCGGGAAGCAACTGAAGCTCCTTATATTCCTGTTGGTATACTACAATACCACAGTGCCCGTAAGTATCGCTTTTAGTGTGGAGCAACTCGGTCTCTGATCTGATTCCGGTCGTCAAGGTTCTCGTATTGTGCCCACGCAGCACTGACAATAGCATCGATGTCTATCTATATTTACGGAAGGTACCCTGACGATCGGCCATCTGGGAACATCATTGGATATCATCTGGATCGACGTCAAGGTACGTGTTGCCAGCGAAGATCCTGCTGTACAGTAGTCAACATCAAGCTGTGCTACCCTATCAAAGATGCTCGTTGGGTAACGGGCGCCAATCTTCGCGTGTACTTTTATATGGCTACGCAGCGGCGAAGATTCCTTTTCTTCCTCCAGGTCAACGCCGGTCGTTGAACTCCTGGTCATTCGCGTTCACGGATACTTGTACAGACATTCACTTCGATCGTAGTGAATTTCGATGCCTCCGGTCTCTTTGTTCCCGACGCTCAGGTTGCGCAAGGATCGTGTTCGCAGTGAGTGTTATACCCAGCAAATCCAGAAGGCGGCACGTTCGGAGGGCCTTCGCATGCTGAGCAGGTTCTACAGATGAAGGCACCAACGCTACTGTCATTCCTTCTTCAATACCATATACCCCAGTAGCCTCAGCTACTTTTGAAGCTCGAGATGCTGTCTCCTCCACGCTCATCGACTTCTCGCAGTTTCTGTCCCTCGTTCATGCCACCCCCGGGCCCGGAACATTCTCACTGCCGACTCCTATATTCACTGTCCCCGAAGCGTGCATCATGGTAACCCCGAACGTCGGTTCCCCGTTCTGCTTATTCTCGGAAATCCATTCATCCACGAGCTCGACGCCATTCATTCGCTCGCTCACCGGCTTGCCATTCCAAGGCCCAGGGATTGTCATTTTCCATACAAGTGCTCCGGTCTCGAGCACGTCTTCGATTCCTGCGGCTGTGACTCAGGCCTCAGGCTCTCAATCGCTGCAAGCATCCGCAACGGCGACGCCGAGTTCATCTTCTGATTCGCCTTCCGTGAGCGCCACGCCGTCTTTGACGTCTTCAATCGCACTACAGACGTCGGCTGTTTCGTCGGCTGCGAGCTCTCAGTCTTCGATATCAGTGTCCTCAGCGGGCACTGATACGGCGGCAACAACAACGAGCAGCAAGGCCTCCTCTTCTGCATCCGCATCGTCTAGCGCCGGCAATAGCAGCGAAAGTGCATCCAAGACAAGTTCCGCAGAGTCCACCACTTCGTCCGGGAAGACTGCTATACCTATCCCCTTACCTACCGGTCAAAGCTCAGCGTCGAAACCCTCAGCAACACATGGTTCTGATCCCCCGACATCGACACAAGGATCGGACCCTCCGCAGACATCAGAGGAGCCGTCGGGTGGAGACAACGGACCTGAGGGCGGGTCACCTGGAAGCGGGCCGAATGGCGGCGGCCCCAGCGGAGGTCCTCCTGGAGGCATTCCACCAGTCGGTGGAGGTCCCGGGACCACTGGAGGTAGCCCGAGTGGGGGACCGGACGGGGGAACTCCCACTGGCGGTAATCCCAGCGGAGGCGATCCGTCCGGTGGAGGTCCCAGCGGTGGGCCGACTGGTGATCCTAGTACCGGTAGTCCCAGCAGTGGCGGTCCGACCACGGGCGGATCGCCCGGCGGCACCCCTCCGGGAGGCAGCCCTTCAGGTGGAGGACCGAGCGGCGGAGGACCAAGTACTGGTAACCCGACCGGTGGAAGCCCGCCTGGAGGTGCACCTCCGGCGGGCGGAGGCCCGGGTGGAGGAAACCCCAGCGGAAACGATCCACCCAGCGGCAATAGCCCAAGTGGCGGTGATCCCAGCGGCACTGGGAACCCGAACGGCGGCGGTCCTTCGGGAAGTACGCCACCTGGAGGAAGTCCGCCCGGCGGAGTGCCTCCAGTGGGCGGAGGTCCAAGTGGTGGCGATCCGAGCGGTACGAATCCTGATCCTAGTGATACGGCACCGCCCGCAGGTTCCCCGACGGAAGGAAACCAGCCGTCTGCTTCGCCCTCAAAGCCACCTGCCTCCATCGCAACTCCTCCACCTGTCGATCCTACCGCATCTGCCTCCGCATCCGTATCAGAATCGGCATCTGAGTCCAAGAGCGAGGAGTCTCCGCCCAAGCCATTCAGCGTCGACTTCTCTTTCACGCCTGCGCCGGATCCGACGGCTTCCGCGGGCGATGGCAGTCCCGCGGGAGCTGGAAAGCCCAGCGCATCTGTCGGCAGTGCGTCTGCATCGCTGACCTCGGCGTCTGATTCGGCGTCTTCGAGCAAGACATCGAAACCGAAGTCGTTTAGCCTCGACTTCTCGTTCACGCCTGCGCCAGGAGCTACATCAAGTGCATCCGCGTCTGCAGGTGCGGTCTCTAGCGCACCTGCATCGAAGCGCGGTGTCGTGCCGGATGCAATTCTCCCGGAGGCACGTCCTCTGCGTACGCTGTCAGTGATTTCTTAACTGTTGGGGAAACAAAACTGCGAAGACTGACATTGGCTATATTCTTGGCAGATCGTCTAGCCAAGGTCAAGGCGTGACTGTGCCCGCGTTGGCTCTGTTTGGATTGTGGCTAATGCTCATTCTTGTGCTCCGCTACAACCGCCGGCGTGCGAAAAAGACGGGTGAGAATGCATAGATGTCCATATTGTGGATGTGCGGTGCTAGGCTCCGCAGACCCACAGTACTGTAGCACTGCCCAATGTAGAATAAAGTCGTATATTCTGCACTGATCCTTGGAGTCATCAATATATCTTCAAGATGTTAGATCTTCATTTCGATTGTTGTTTATCATGCTTTGCCCTGCGCACGCGGCCGAGGAAGAAGCCCACCAGCAGTGCTATACCTACGATGCTGGGGATGATGCCAAACGGCATGATTGCACTGTATCAACGGTGAGCGTATGTATACTACAGAAGGTGCGATGGTACGCACATGGGGCTGTTTATCGATACCTCGGGCCAGCCCCTTATAGGTCGCTCGATATGTGTAACGATGAGTAACATATGATCTATTGATGATAACCTAAACACTCCCGTTTCCAGAGCGCGCTTCCGAGGCGAGCCTTGCCCTGGCAAATCGCCGAGATCCGTCGTCGAGCCCCCAGGAGGCGAGTCGTCCCGTCGGCGCGGCCTGCCTTGTCCGGGGAGGTTCCCTCCACCATCGCTCGTCGTGCCACCGCCATCATCAGGAGATCGCGCGATAGGAAAACACCCTGCACGGGTGACTGGTTTGGGGTCAACAGGACACAACGTTATATTTAGGATACTAGGAGACTGACCCGGATAATTGATTAGGGGCACCATACTTGTTGGGTTCGGTCAATGGTGCTTTGCCTGGTCATCCGTGCGTAGTATATATATGCGGGCGGTGCGATAGCAACTCGAAGGAGGAAATATGTGCGGACAGCCTGAGCGCGAAAGCGCGCCGACTCGGAGAGGATCAGAAGAGCGACGACCATGGTGATATTTGAAGATGTTCGGTGCTTGCAAGAGAAACCCATGGAGAAGAACCCTTTGATAGGGGCCGTATGGGGTTGCATAATAGTATGTACTGAGAACACTATAACCACGGATAACTCGTCACCGACGCTTTCGCAGAGAAATTTGTTAGTCAAACCTATATACGGAGAAACAGAAGGTCTACAGTACTTACCTCAGCTAAACCGGGGATACATTCGTATGTGAAGCAGGTGCTTCCTTCCGGTAACCGTGGGGCATTCAGGCAGACATTCCGGCGTTCGGAGCGAGCGAACAGATAGCGTCGCCTTGGCCTCCCGAGTCGGAACATCTTTCTCTGTGATGTGCGGTAGATAATTAGGTCTTGGGATTTTGTGAATGCTCAAGGCCTTCTGCGAATTCTTCTACTTCCAACCTGCCAGCGGCCGCATCTATGTGACGATCTGCGACGTCGACTAGGCTGCCGTTCATCCCTTGATATACGAGCTCTGGGAGCCCCTGAGCGCGCAGGTATTGATTTGCTATGAAGAAAGCTGAAAATGCCTAGGTAAATGCTGTGCATATAACCGGGTAAAACGAGGAAACAACGCACCTGTTCGCTTATTACCGTCCAAAAATGGGTGTCCTGCACGGTGAAAAAACCGAGTTCGTGGTCATTCTTTCGAAAAGATGTGAGAAGTATTACACATACCTTTGATAAGACCGTAGGATACCGTTGCAGCGAGCTATAATGCGTTGCGCTCAGGCTCGTATGCCGAGACGTGCGAGCGCCGACTCGAGCTCGTTCGGCTTGACGAGCTGCGACTGTGCGGGGTGTACGAGCTGCGCATTGATGCGGCATGCGTATTCCGGAGTAAACATGCGAGCAAGTCGGGCTGCCTGTGCGGCCATGGCGAGAGTCAGAGCCCAAGGAGGAGCTGAGAGGTTGACAATGCCGCTGAGGGGAAGACGACTTGATCAGAGGAGCCGATTCGGGACGGCCCGGCGGAAGTCGAATTATCAAGGGTCCGCTGTCCCGGTTCGCGTCGTGCTCTTGTCCGAGTCGACCAAAGAGCTCCTCAACTGACCTTTGCTTAGAGGCCTTGCGCTATAATCTCAGAAACTCTCAGCGAGCCACCACCTGCCGATTATTCAGCATATATGCACTCCAACACTTCGGCGTCTCCTTCTCCGGACTTCCATCTCCAATTACCACCTCGCCCGATGCTGCTTAAGCCCTCGAGCGCGCGCTCGGCCCCAATCGACTCTCAGCCCAAGCACATCCACACGGGAGTTCAAGGTTGTTCTCGACAAGGACACGCTTTATATTGACCAGCCCCTCGCTAGGCTGGAAATCTGATACGGGCAACAGCGGCGTGCCCCTCACTCTTCATGGGTGGGCGCCGCATTATTTTGCTATTGCGCCAAGTGGGTCCGACGGTGGTACCTAAACTTTCTAAGCATCCCGCTGTGGCTATTCAAATTTTAATGTGTCCTTTTAGACATGCTCGCGCGAGCTACTGTCGAGAGTAGCCGCGATCCCAATGTCCAAGAGACATTGAAATATCTGAAGGATAGGTAACTAGCCGCATTGACCGCTAAGGGGTCGTGCTGGTAAGTGAAATTCTCGTTCGGCTCTCCGCGGAGTCTCACCTCGTCTGCTTCGGTATCGTGCGTGCTGTTTGTCGGTGGACGACGCTGGACCTATATTCTAAAGGTTTGTTTCTCTATGACTTTGAACACGATTGTCGCTCATACACTGGTCTTTCAATCCTGCGCTGTCAACTTCATCAAATTAATCCTATAGCCTCAGACCTTGGACGCGTCAGTTCGATGTGCTACACGCGCTTGTTACCGACACCAAATTGCGGCGGCGAGGACAGTACAAACGAGTGCGAAAGTAGACCAACTGCGGCGGGTTGAGTTTTCCGAGTTGTCGAGGACAGCGTGGATGGCGACCCACAAGAAGACTTCTAGAAGTAATCACATGGAAGTAAACACGTCTTTCTCTAATATATGCACCATATGCTAAATATATGCGTCGCACGGGAACATCTATCACCGAACTCTCCCTCTGCGACCTGACATATCACCATGTTATTCCACGGCGACGTTTGACATCGTTCGCTGCAACCCTTTCCCGTCTAATTTCCGTCTATCGCTCCTTGGACTGGTACTGAGCAGTTGACCCTGAATTCTTGGCCTCTGCTTCTTGGCACGCTGCCCTTAGAACTCTTGGAGCTTTCAACGATCGAGGGACGTCCTCGAAGCCATGAAGGCTCAGCATGCCGAGCAGCACTCCCGGTCACCAGGTTCGGTTCTCCCGACGCTAAGGTTATGTCGTAAAGACCAAACCGTTCGGGCAGATAAAGCGGACCGACAATACGCCGTAAGCCGCTCCCTGTCTCTTCCATTCAAATGGCGATCAGCGCTCGCCACGAGCTTGTCGATACTGACAGGGTGCATGCATCCCTAGACGGTTGCAGTGCGCATAGGCGTATACCAGTTTCCTTTCGCGCTTTCGTTGCCGTTGACGTGACGGATGAGCGATATTATCCATCGTGGCGTTTTCCTCGGTGCGCTGCGACAGTCAGTGTCTTTGACAAAGACTGCACTTACGTTGTGTATGACACGCTTCTCTTGAACGGAGCCCATGCGTGACTCAATTCATAAACCTTACACGTCGCCGTCGGTTCAGACGATCGCGAGGACCGCAGGTTCAAGTTCGTCAAGGCGTTCGGCGCATCGGCCGGCCCTTCGGCGGGGCCTTCGCTTACTGCTTTTGGTAAACTCTGCCGAAATTGCCCATACCCATAGTTTTCGTGCTGAAGGTCACTTCTAGTCACGAGATATCCCTCCACTTCTCTAAGATATGCATAATGACGCGCTCACCCGACAAGGATATACTCTCAGCATCGTCCACTCGAAAGGAATTCAAGCAATCCTCAAAATGATGGGATACACGCTTACTGCCATATTTGGATAACTTGCCAAATTAGGTAACAAGGACTTGACCAGACAACGACGCTTCAACTAACGTGGCTTGTATGAACTGGGTGAAGTGTTTGTAGCCGTGCAGCATTGAGGCAGCATACGAAGCAGTCCACCAACATTCTTGCTGTCCGCAGGAAGTGTATACATAGACCTCCGCAGCTACATCAGCGCTGATTCGTCCGCAACGCTGATGCCGATAAGCCGGGAACACAAGACCGAGGGAATCTCGCGATATATTGAGTTGAAGCAGGCGTTGAGTGTCTTACCAAGTCTCATCTGTTGTAGCACCACCATCTGTATATTCCCCTGCGCAGGATGCAGAGGGTGTGGTCGACGTATTTGCAGCAAGACCAAGCGCGCAGTGCTTCAGCGGCGTCGGGCCGCCCGTCGGTACGTGGCCAGACTGTGCGAATAACCGGTTGCGAGCGTTAATCGTTTTCACCGCCTGTCCCCGTTTGTCTGATCTTCACCTCGTCCCCCTCCATCGCGATTGCAGATGGACAGCCCTTCGTAACGTCTTCTCTCTCAGCATTTCTCATTCACCACGCTTACCTTTTCACCAGCCATTCCCGCCGTGCTTCCTCTGTCATCTCCCACGCAAATTCCACCGCCTCTGCCGCTGCATCCACCCGCCATATGCTTGCTCCCATGGGCTCCCAGCTCGAACCCCCCAACGCTCCCTTTACCTCCTCCAACAACTCTCTCCGCTCCAACTCGCCCCGCAACGACTCCCCCCTCCTCTCCGACTCCCACTCCCTCAGCGTCAACTACCTCCCCTCCAAGTTCTCCGATGCCGTCCTCTACAATGGCCTCAAGCGTCGCAACCGCAACGGCCAGACCGTCGGCGTCCCAAAACGTGGCGGCGGCCGTGAGGCCTTCCGCAGCGGCGAGGCCCGCATGCCCAACGAGGCCGACGAGGACTACGACGGCGTTCAGAGCGGCTGGTTTGGCAAGGACGGCAAGGGTCCCAAGAGCCGTCTTCGCTGGAACCGCTTCAAGTGGGTCCTCTTCTTCTCCAATTTCCTCGTGCGTCTCCTCTATCCTCTCTGCCCTCCGTCCCACCTTATTCTACTCCCAGTTCTCCGGCTACTCCCTCGCCGGCCTCATCTTTCTCCTCTTGACCTGGTTCAACGTCTGGCACCATGCCGACATCGTCCGCGTTGGCAACCGCCCTGAGCTCATCCTCTCCACCCTCGCCGCCTCCATGGGCATCTTCACGTCCCTCATCGGCTGGTCCGGCATCCTCCTCAACAACCGCTCCTTCCTCGCCGTCTACACCTTCCTCCTCTGGATCTGCTTCGCGCTGCTCGTCATCCCCGGCTACGTCACCTACAAGAAGCACACCTTCAACCTCGACGCCAAGACCAGCGCGCAGTGGTCCGACGACCTCGGCATCCCCGACTGGCTGCGCATCCAGAACCAGCTCCACTGCTGCGGCTTCTTCTCGCCCTTCGTCGAGGCCGCCGTCTCCCAGACGTGCTACTCCCGCAGCGTCCTCCCCGGCTGCAAGGGCCCCTACATGGACTTTGAGCGCCGCACGCTCAAGCGCTGGTACATCATCGTCTTTGGCCTCGTCCCCTTCCAGATCGCCGTCATCGTCTGCGGCCTCATGTGCTCCAACCACATCACCTACCGCTTCGGAAAGGGCATGATGCCCAAGGCCTACCGCTTGAGCATGAACAGTATGGCCGTCATCATGGATCAGTATGCAAAGTGCGTGTATTTGCTCTATCGCATCCCGCGTTCGGCCCACTGATCTCTCCCACAGTCAACTCGCGGAGCAATACGGCGCGGACGTCGCCTCGGAGGCCATTGCGCGGTCACGCTCGAACCTGCAACTCGACAGCCTGCCCACCATGCCGTACTCGACCGGCTCGTCGTCGACCGTCGGCAGCAAGTACGACTCGCTCACCAACCGCGGATGAGACTGATTTGACCAGAAACGGGTTGTTCTTGGATGGAGGGTTCAGACCGAGAGCCAAGGCAGACAAGTTTACGTCGACACGAAGTTGTTCAGTCTGGGACGAGGAGAGTTGGCGCAGCGCTTGCAAGAGTTGTTTTTCACGGTTCGGGGAGATCACACGGACAAGTACAAGTACCGGAGGACGCGTGCTGAGCGCGCACGCATGGACTGTTTGCTGCACCGCTGTACCGTAGCGCCACTACGTCCGCTCGTTTATTACCTACCCTATTTGTTAGTTGGACGCGACATACCCTTTATTACAGTATAGTATTGCAGCTGCGTTGTGCGGAACGTTACCGGTGAGGGATCACTATCAGTATAACACAAGTGGGACGTAGTGTTGTCCGGACTCTTTGAAAGATTGTCTGGCCACACTCAACACTACGGGCGGCAGAGCTACGGTATAGGTTCACATCGCATGTAATTAAAAAGTCTATTGAGCGATGTGCTCATACGACTGGCTACATAACATACACCGAAAGGATGATCATAAATATAGACGTACTTCTTTCAGTTGTCGCGGGTCCAAGAGTTCCGAGAGCAGCGTGCCAGGAGGCAGAAGTCTCACTTAGTAAAGAGTACAAGTATTTCAGCACCGAAAAAATAAACAAACCATGAAAAGACTCGCCAGATGGAGCTGAGCGGATTGCCATCGCCTGGGGCACGCATGGTTCGAAGAGACTCCTAGGACCTATATATGTTAGTAGGGAGTTGTGGTAACTGCGAGCGGCTAAGTACGCAATTACGTAAACGACGCGTCCTCCTCTCGAGGCCATCCAATTTATTTCTACAGCTTTCTACCCTTCCTTCCTTTCTCTTTACCTCTTTCATATCTTCAAAATGCAGGCAGGAGGACAGACACCGGTGTTTGTGATGAGTGCGTACCCGTACCACGGCTGAAAAATACGCTGCGACTGGGTGAGGCAAATGCTGACCTCGCGATGGCAGATACCGCGCCCGAGCGGCAGTCGGGGCGCAAGGCGCAGATTTCTAACATCACGGCGGCAAAGGTACGTCTCTGCAGTAGAGTAAACCTGTAGCAGCGTGCGCTGATGGAGAGCTTGCTTGTAGACTGTCGCAGACGTCATCCGGACATGTCTTGGCCCCAAAGCGATGCTGAAGATGATTCTCGACCCTATGGGCGGTATCCTGTTCGTCCTTTTCCGCTCTGCGCGCGTCCGGAATGGCTCAATGACTTGGACTCCTCGTGTAAAGGTTGACGAATGATGGTAATGCGATTTTGCGCGAGATCGATGTTGCGCACCCGGCAGCAAAGAACATGATTGAGCTCAGTCGGACGCAGGATGAGGAATGTGGTGATGGAACTACAAGTGTGATCGTCCTTGGTGCGCTCTCATAATTGTCTGTCTACTTCTAACATCTCACAACTCTCAGCCGGTGAGATTCTCGCCCAGTCACTCGCCCAGCTCGAGCGAGACATCCACCCTGTCGTGATCATCGCTGCGTACAACAAGGCCCTAAAAGCCGCGCTCGAAATCGTCGATAGCATCTCCATCCCGATAGACACCTCAGACGACGCGCAGATGCTCGCGCTCATCAAGACGTCGATCGGCACCAAATTCGTCATCCGCTGGAGCGACCTGATGTGCAAGCTCGCGCTGCAGGCCGTGCGCACGGTCGCCGCGAACGACGCGGGCGTGCAGACGGTCGACATCAAGCGCTACGCGCGCGTCGAGAAGGTGCCCGGCGGGGAGATCGAGGACAGCCGCGTGCTGGACGGCGTGATGCTCAACAAGGACATCACGCACCCGCAGATGCGGCGCCGCATCGTGCGCCCGCGCATCGTGCTGCTCGACTGCCCGCTCGAGTACAAGAAGGGCGAGAGCCAGACGAACATCGAGATCTCGCGCGAGGCGGACTTTGCGCGCATCAACCAGATCGAGGAGGAGCAGGTCAAGGCGATGGTCGACCGCATCCTCGAGTTCAAGCCCGATCTCGTCATCACGGAGAAGGGCGTGTCGGACTATGCGCAGTACTTCTTCGCCAAGGCGAACGTGTCCGCGATCCGCCGTGTGCGCAAATCGGACAACAACCGCATTGCGCGCGCGGTCGGCGCGACGATCGTCAACCGCGTCGAGGACCTGCGCGAGTCGGATATTGGCACCAAGTGCGGCCTCTTCAACATCGAGAAGATCGGTGACGAGTACGCTCCTTTCCCATTCTACCACTCCTTGTCTCCCTATCCCTGACGCACGAGCGCAGATACTTCACGTTCCTGACCGAGTGCGACGAGCCCAAGGCCTGCACAATCCTGCTGCGCGGTCCCTCGAAGGACATCCTCAACGAGATCGACCGCAACCTCGCCGACGCGATGTCCGTCGCCCGCAACGTGTTCTTCAACCCGCGGCTCGTGCCCGGCGGCGGCGCGACCGAGATGGCCGTGTCCGTCGGGCTGCACGCGCGCGCGCACACCGTCGCGGGCACCGAGGCGGGCCCGTTCCGCGCCGTCGCGGACGCGATGGAGGTCATCCCGCGCACGCTGGTGCAGAACAGCGGCGGCAATGCGATCCGGGTGCTGACCGAGCTGCGGGTACGTCTGCCCGGCCCAGCGCGTGCGTGTGAGCATACTGAATGTCGTTGCAGGCGAAGCATGCGAACGGGGAGCACTCGTGGGGGATCAACGGCGATACGGGGAAGATCGTCGACATGAAAACGTACGGCCTGTACGAGTCTGCGAGCGTAAAGGTATGCAGGTTCGGTTTGGTTCATTCTGCTCCGACTCATTGACCGTTCGCCAGATTCAAACCTTCAAAACGGCCATTGAGGTCTGTCTCTCGCCGTGCTATGTCGTACAATAATACTGACTAGACTCATGCAGGCTGCCCGTGTCCTTCTGCGCGTCGATGATGTCGTGCAAGCGACACGGAAGGAGCGTGAAGAGGGCCAGGGGGCACCGCCGGAGGAGCAGATGATGGAGGGGTGAGGATAATGGACAGACGGCATAGTAGAGTGATAGACCCAGAAGCAGTTTGCGTTTCATGTATTTGCTTTGTTCGCACTTATAAGTGCGCGTTACTCATTTTTGAGGTAGTGAGCCTTCAAGATGGATATCCTAAGTCAACAACAGCAGAATCATAATATTACAGGGTATCTGGGTGACTGGATGGTCTGGTTTTACATTCCCCATGTGCTGAAGAAGGACGCCTTCATGGGAAAGTAACGCCCACCGACTTCATGAGATCCGCGACTTCCACATCTGCAGGATAATGTTCAGCATTGCGTCAACTCGCATGACATGACTGGCTATCACTCACGGTCCTCCGTGTTCTTCATCCGAGATGCGAACGAGCAACTCTTCCCTAGATAAAGCTACATGAGAAAAAGAGTTCTGCGCGTGTAGGCTCATTCATAGTACTGACCAGGTCCGAAGATGAACTCGCCGCCAAGCTGCGAGATATTGCCCTGCTTTCCAATATGCTGCGGGCTCTTCAATGGACCATTCTAGAATACACGGGGGCCATCAGACCCTGGCTTTTCATTCCGAAAGGAACGGCGCGCACCCAGATGCTCGTGAATACGTTCTTCAATGCCCCATCTTTGAGGTAGCTCCTACGCTTCTCCCCTGAGGGAGTCCCCTTCAAGGTCTCGGTGGTCATACCCAGAGCATGGTAGAGCGTGCGATCTGGGTCGGCGAATATTTCGCCTTTAAAGCCCGTCACATCTGTGTCGCATACACAAATATCAAGTTAAGTAGACGGAGGGAATAGACATCCGGAAAACACCTTTGTAGTTCTGGATAAGCTTCCAGTCGCCACAGCCTACAACGGAGACGTGAACGGAAGCATCTTTGAGCTTATCCTCCGGGACGGCGGCTATCTGCGCAACGTATTGCTGCGCACTAGGTGTTAGAATAAGTAGCTGTATAAAATAACAACAATTTACCTGGCAATTCTATCGAAGGCCCGACATAAGCATCTTCAGTGGTATTGGAGAGTATCATATTCCTCACCCCACAGAAGAAATGGCCTTTCCTTCAGTCAGCATCGCCGCATCTCTACATCGTCTCAGAGCCGCGAGCGACGTACGAATGAACACCACCACCGCCTTCTCTTCCTCGAACAACGATCCAAAGCGCACCTTCTCGCCCTTGTCGTTCCAAATCTGCAAGTCCGCGGCCTTACTCACCGTCGCATCGTCAATGGCAGGTGCAGTGTCGGACATGGTGGTCAGGAGACAAGAACAGCGTGTTACGATCTGCTGCGCCTGTGGGAGAGTTACAGGAGCATACCATGGTTCGCAGCCTCGGCCATCTCGGACAAATGTCACTTCCCCGGCAACTTGGCCCCAGCAGTGCCCGTGAGCGCCAACTTGAACACGCGTAGTATCCGTGTCTGAACTTCTCCAATCTCTACGTTCATTCATCTTCACGTTCACCGTCATTTTTTCTCTAGACGCCTGCTTCATCCTGAAAATTACACTAATAGAAGTTGTATCTAGTGAAAGATGGACATTCCTGGCAAATTCAGCTCGCCAGAACCTGTACCCACTCCGGCGGTCCCTGCGACGCTCGAGCGCGCGACCCTGCGCCTCAACTTCCCGCCATCCTACGTCGTGGTGGGTGCCTACCGCATGCTCACAGACAAGACACTCTTCGTGCCCGTCTGGAAGAAATGCAAGCATGCGTTCCTGCGCGGTATAGCGGTCGGAGCCGGCTGGGTACGCGTGCTCGAATGAAACTCACTGCAGTGCGAGCTCACGCCTCCTAGGCCGTCGTATCGTTCAAGCTTCAGCGCTGGTTCGTAAGGCTATTCATGATGAAGTTCGTCTACTCCTTGGATATGCCCCAGCTTGCTGCGAACCAGAAGACAGGTCTCCGACTATTGCCGGCATGTCCGACCGCACTGTTTTCGGCGTCCCCGTCCCCTTCGACGTTCCCACTTGTGAGTCCTTTTCGTTGTCTTATCCTATGCTCCTCCTTCTGACTCAATTTCACTTGTGGTTTATTGCGGCTCAAGACGCAACCGCGGTCTTCCTCTCCGCCCAGCTCACCACGATCCTCCTGTTCTTCCTCGGTCGCAGCCTCCGCGTCGCGCGCGAGCGCGCCTGGGCGCAGACCGTCGCCTCACGCGGAAAAGGCCCTGAGTTCTGGCAACCATACGTTGAGGAGTGGCCCCAGCCGCCCGTCGTGAATGTTTCACTCTGGGCAGGCCTCGAGGGCACGAAGGGCTTCTTCATCAGCTTTGCGCTCAAGCGATGTGCGTCAACGTTGTCTCCGTGATCATGCTGCGAGTCAATGTCCTGATGCGACGCGGCACAGTGATTCTGTTGCCTCTCCACGTCGTTCCATTCGCAGGCGTCGTCATCTCGGCGTGGTTTAGGGCTTTCGATACCGCACGCTACCTCCACCGCCCTGTATGTCTTTGTCTTTTTCTCCATCCCCCATAGCTCTCATCCCGAAAATCGAAACAGTACTACGAAGCGAAACACATGACGCGCCAGCAAATTGCCATCTTCGTCGTCGAGCACAAATGGGAATACCGCGGTGCGTGCTATACCCTGCATGTTCTTGCCTGACTTCTCAACGTGCTCACAGCGTTCGGATTCACGGCTGCCCTGCTCGAGTATATCCCCATCCTTGGGTTGCTCTTCTCCGTCTCCAACCGCGTCGGAGCCGCCATGTGGGCGCACGGTCCGTGTTTTCCCTCTCCCTCCCTCCTCGATATTAATCTAGTTCGTATGTGCAGACCTCGAGAAACGACAGCATTACGTCGCGGAGCAGCAGAGGAAACGCCTCTCGTGAGGGCGAGGCGCACGTATCTAGTAATCGTATCCTCACATATACATACACGCCATTGCGTTGCCCTATACCCGAGCGCAACATCTGCAAGCACTGTACTGTCTCTTCGATTTCATGCATCATTGGGAACATCATCATAACGACGAACATAAATTCATGGACATGACATGATCGCGTCTATCTACAAAAGCATGCAAATGCGAAAAAAAAAATACTGTAAAACACAACATGGAACGATAATTATGATATTCTACAAAGGACCGAGGACACACAACACTCCCACCGCAGCGATGCACCATATATAGCTCATGTCTTCTTCTTCTTGTACGGGCGCTTCGCCGGCGCAGCCGACGTCGCAGGCGTGCTGCTCGCAGGCGTCGACGCCCTCGAGTCCTTCTGCACCTCCTCCAGGCCGCGTTTCTGCACCCATCATGATTATCAGCACCGAATCAAAACTTGCAACGAAACGACGAAGACGCACCTTCCCGCGCACCGCGCTCGCGCTCTTCGTCGGCGGCGCCTCCTCGACCTTGCCCTCCGCCTCCTTCTCGATCATGCCCAGGAGCGTATTGCAGCGGCGCTGGAGCTCCTGCGGGCTGCGGCTCTTGAAGAACCAGTCGAAGCGGAACACGGGGAACTCGCCCACGTCCTTCTTGATGCGCTCGTACACGTCGTCCGCGCGCATCCCGTAGTGGTTCAGCCGGCAGAGCAGGTACCGGTCTTCCTCCTCGCTGTACACCTTGCCCTTCGTCGTCGGGTAGTTGAGCTCGAGCTCCTGCATCGGGTACCGCACTGATGCGATCTTGCGCGCGAGCAGTGTCTCGAGGTTCGACCGCTTGTTGCGCTTTTGCTCTCCCTCCTTGATGCGCTGCTGGATACGCGGGAATTCTGTGCGGGCGTCAGCACTGCTTCCCGATGCACTGAGGATGATGCGCACCAGAGAGCTCTTTCCACTTCTTTTTGAACACGGGATAGTATCGCTTGACGTCATCGGCGGTCTTGTCCTGGATCTCAGCGGCAAGGGTCTCGAATTCCTCCGTCCTACACAACAGTCAGCACTTTCAACATGTACCGGGCGAAGACAGCATACCAGCCGTAAGTCTCGAGTGCGCGCACGAATTGTTGGAAGTCACGCCGACTCCAATCCTCGAAGCCCTCCTTGATCAGCGCTTCCTTCTCCGCGACTTCCTCTTCCGTGAGTGGCTCGGCTACAGGCGCAACTCAGTGAACAGCGCGCACAATACTCGTTAGTACATACCGTTGTCGATGACTTCCTGTGCTGCCACTCGATCCGCCTCGATTTTCTCGGGCGTATCGTCCGGCCCCGCTGATTCTCGAGGCGTCGCCGAGATCTCATTCGCCCTCTGCGTCCCGTCAGCCCTCGTTCGTGTTGCACGGAACCGCATTACGCACCTTCCACGCAGCCAGCTCCCTCTCCTGCAGCTCGACCAGTCTCGGGGGGAAGAACTGGAAGTCCTGCCTGCAACCCAGAGAAACGCATAAGCATCGGCCCCCACAATGACAGTACACCCAATCCACTCACGTCTGCACCTGCTTCGGCGCACGCGGCATCTTCGCCGGCTTCTCCGTCTTGCTCGGCCCCGCGCGCATCGTCTCCTTGAAGTACCCGTCGACCGAGTAGTTCAGCTTGCGCTCGCGCTTCGAGAGCGACAGCACGCCGAGGTTGAGCGGCTTGCGCGCGCCCGCGCGGAAGTCCTCGCCCTCCCACTGCTGCACCGTGTTCTCGGACTTGAAGTTGCTCAGGTCCTCGAGGTTGAGCCCCTCGTACTTGCTGTTCAGCTCCGCCGTGCGCTCCTCGCCGCGGTGGATGATCGCGTCGATGTCGTCATCAATCAGCACGCTGGAGTTGAGTCAATAAGGGCCCCAGGTCCGAGAACACACGCAGTGGCTTACTTGTCTGTCGAATTGACGATCTTCTCGGCGCCGTGGGCGATCATCTCCAGCAGCTCTTCCTTGTTCGCGGCCTTCGTCTGCTGCTGTCGGCCCTGCTGAATGACGAGCTGGTCCAGCCGCAGCTTCTGCGCTGCCCGCTCCAACATGCGCTCCTCCACACTTTCCTCCGTGATGAAGCGGAACACGTAGACCTGCTTGGTCTGCCCAATACGATGTGCGCGGTCCATAGCCTGAAGATCGGCTTGCGGATTCCTATTGAGGTACTATGTTAGCGATAGAAATGAACATGGGCCAAGCGTCATACCAGTCACTGTCGTACAGTACGACAACATCGGCAGTGGTCAGATTGATACCAAGACCACCGGCACGCGTAGTCAGCAGGAAGATGAACTTCTCGCTGTCGGGCTTGTTATACTCGTCAATAGCGACGATACGGTCCTCGTGCGCCGTGCTTCCGTCGATTCTGCAGTACTCTGCATTTTCGTCGTCAGCGATGTACGAGTGGAAAGGCTGGGGGGATACTCACTGTACCCGCGGAACAGACAGTAATCTTCCAGGATGTCGAGCATGCGGCTCATCTGGCTGAAGATAAGCACACGCGAGCCCTTCTCCCTCATCGACGCAAGCAGCTTGTCAAGGATGACCATCTTGCCCGAGTTCTGGATGATATGCTCGTCCGTGGTGTACGGAGGGCCGGGTTCCTACGCCAGCGTGAGCCAATGCCATGAGGGTACAAATTGGAGCGCAAAGAGACGTACAGCGCCGTCGAAGAGATACGGATGGCAGGTGACCTTGCGGAGCTGCATGACCATGTTCATCAGCCGCGTCTTGCCCTCCTTCTTGCCCGTGAGCCCGTTCACGGCATCGATATCCTTCTCGAGGACCGAGCGGTACCACTTGCGCTGCATGTCCGTCAAGCCAACGTAGATGTTGATTTCCTTCTCTATATTGACTGTCAGTGAAGTTCGGAATGATGATATAACGAGACGTACTAGGCAGCAAGCTCTTCTCGACGTCGCTCTTCACACGTCGCAGCAAGAACGGTCGCAAGATTTTATGCAGCGCCTCGACCACCTTCTTGCTCTTCTCCTCGTCATCGTCGTTCGTCGCCTCGTCCTTGTGCAAAAAGCTCTCCAGATCCGAATAGTCCGAGAAGATCTCCGGGCAGATGAAGTTGAGTAGCGCGAACAGCTCCTTCAAGTTGTTCTGCAACGGAGTACCGGTAATGAGGAGACGACCGCGCGATATGAACGAGCGGACGATCTGCGACAGGATGGAGTCGACGTTCTTGATGCGGTGCGCCTCGTCGATGACGATGTACTCGAAGCTGAACTTCTTGAGAGCGCTCTTCTCGATGAGACAGATTTCGTACGACGTGATGCACACTTCGAAGTCCTGCGTGATGAGCCGGTTCGCGATGAGCTCGGCGCGCTCCTCCCTGGAGCCCGACAGCGTGACCACGTTGAAGTCGGGGACCCATTTCCCGAACTCACGCGCCCAGTTCTGCAGAGTCGATTTGGGAACGACGATGAGATGCGGCCCGCTTAGCCCGCAACGGTGCTTGAGGTACGACAGGAAGGATATTGTTTGAAGTGTTTTACCGAGACCCTGTGTCCCGACGTCAGCCAGGTGAAGGCGGAGGTCATCACAGCGAAGCACACTTACCATCTCATCAGCGAGGATACCGTTGAGGCCATTGTGATACAGCGAAACCATCCAGTTAAGACCCTGGATCTGGTACGGCCGCATAGTGCCCTCGATGACTGGAGAAGGTCAGGAACTACAAACCGCGCCACCTGAAAAGTCACTCACAGCTAGGTGACTCCTCAAACACAAACGGCTGGTCATTCCCATCGGCTGCCAGCTCGCCGTCCTTGAGTAACTCTTCGTCTTCCTCCTTCTCCGACTTGCGATGCCGGGCAACCTTGTCTCTGAAGTGGCGTCGTCAGGAGGGACACGGTGTGAACGTGATATCCTTGCTTACACGGCCTTCTTCCTTCCCCGTCCTTTCGGCTTAGGTTGTGCGTCCATCAGGGCGGCATATTCAGGGTCCCGGGCTCTCTAATGATAGAATGAATACAGTCAACAGCACGGGAACGTAGGCTACGTACCTTCATGTCTACGAAATGCTTGAACAAGTCGGTTTGGCCGAGAAGATACGAGTACCGCTTGACCGCGTCCGTAATCTGAAAGCAATGAATACACGCTTGGCCAGTCTGAACAATACAACGCACTTTCGCTTTGTCCATCTCATGTCGCTTCTCCTGCAACTTGTCTTCCATGACCTTCCGTTTCTGCTTCTTCTGCTGCCTCTCCGCGACACCATGCGCCCGAGCTTCTCCTGACGATGGTCCGGCGGCGTTGGCCTGGGATAGGCGGACACACATGAGTACGCCGCTGCGTGACAGACATCTCGACCAAACCCGCTCACCTCGCCGCCATCGCTCATAAGCTCGTCATCATCATTCTCGTCTTCCGCATACTCGCTTTCTACATCTTCTCTGGGAGTCTCCTGCAAGAAGGTCAGTTCACGAAGTGCTCGTACGCGGGGTGCTTTCACCGACCTGACGCGACACGATGTTGCTCGGGACGACGTCGCTGAGGATATCTTCATCCTGTGGCGGCACACTTAGCGACTGCGTGATTGAAGTGGTCAGCGGGAGAGTTGGAAGAGGAGAGACGCGACGTACGGCCATGGGTGTGGTTGGAGGAGGAGAGAAGGGGGTGTGACGGTGTGACGCTTGTGCGCACTCATTTGTCCGCGCGTGATCGACGCGTCCTCCCGCCACGTTTGTGGCTGACATTCTGAAGCAGCTCTCACTCTCACCGCAACGTTCAATTCGAGGAGCATCCAGGATACGCAGACTTGGAAGCTAAATGATTTCCACTTGGGATGGCTGCGTCTTGTATGCGCTTTCTTTATCACCCGGTGCCCGTCTGTCTTCATCAAAATTAACAATGCAACTTGCCGCGTCGAGGTGCGTCGGGGCGCCGGCTTTCGGACTATTCAGTCGTCCTTTCTTTTCTCCATCCCCTGTCTGTCGGCATGTCTTCATTCTGGTGCTCAAAAATGATTGAATACAGACAGCTGCGGACCACGGCTCTAGCAGCGTTGAGTTGAGCCAGACTTGTCGCGACCAAGCGCACTCCTTACAGACTTCATGACGACCCTCGACGTCAGAAACGCGTATGTATTGCTTTATTGCTGTTTGCAAAAGTGTTGGCGCGGCGCGGCGCGTCGTGAAAAGTGTCCACTC
>NSJX01000068.1:0-56079 GCA_002286715.1 Dentipellis sp. KUC8613 | reverse complement strand
ATATTGATACAAATAAAAATCACCAACATCTCATTGTAACTCACCGTCGACCACGAATAAAGAAGCAACGTTTCCGAGCGCGGGTGCCGATCATACTCCAACCATTTATTCGAGTAGGTGTCCGTTTGTCACATGCTGCCTCGTCAACAAAGACTAGCTGCTCAGCGTCATAGTTGAGACCGATGCGTGTAATATAGTCTGCACGCTTTTCGAGGCTCCGCTCGACAGCGACCTTCGTTACCTATACGAAATGAGGGCATGCAGAGACTACAGGACTACCAAAACTCACCCGTTTCATAGTATACCCAGAACGTCTCAATGCCCGCCAGATTGATGCCATAGAAACTTCAGTATGGCACCGCCTCTCGAGTGTTGCTTGCATCTCATCTAGGTAGATGTCACAGCTTCGTGCAAGCAAGGACTGGAGAAACTGGGAGAAATGGTGAGAATGCGATAGTAAAGGTAGAAGAAGACATACTCGAATGTTTTGTGCCTTTATGACCCGAGGGCGGCCTATGTTACGGGTCGGCCGTGGACGCCAAGGCATTCCCGTGCGCCTACACTGTGATTGGATTCGTTGTATTTGTCGCAAGCTGATCCCAGTGTATGCCGAAATATCATGAAGAGAGATGCAAGGGAGCATTCGTATGACTGCCCAGCATAGGTCTTGCGAAATTTTGCGGCCGCGCATAGCAGACAGTCGTCAGAAAGATGCGACAAATACGACGACTCGAGTTGACGCGCGTAACGCCGCGCGGCTGTGCGATGCTTGACTCGCAAAAGTATTACACACCTCAGACATGCACAAATCGTTCCGATTTTTTTATACACGCTGCTGCCTACAGCGGTCAGCGCTTCCAAGTGGTTTTGTAAATCTAGCTGCTCTAGTTCCATAGATACGGCTCGCTCATGTCAGACTCACCTCACATGGGGCCACTGAAGCATATCCAAGGAACGACAGAACGAGGTGCTTCGTCAATTTTTATGGTGATAGATACGCATTATCGGAGACGTCTCAAAGTGGTTTCAGAGCGATATCTTCTCTGGTTCAGAAGATATTGCCCAAATACGCCTTTCTCCTTCGAATTTTGAAATGCGGCCAAAACACCTATTTCAAGACACCAACGTGAAGAGAAAAAATCGCTGATTCCGACAGTAGTATTGATTTGTGTGTAGCTGCAGTAGTTACAGAGATACGCTAATTTCTTTCCCGACGTGTCGAGTGGACACTTTTCACGACGCGCCGCGCCGCGCCAACACTTTTGCAAACAGCAATAATATGATCACAACTTATATTTGCATTATGAATTACGACAGGATTCGACAAAAAGTGAACGCCTTCATGCACTTTGAGTTGTGAACACGCCTGCCCAGAGCCTCTGAATTATCTTCACAGAATTTCCGCGGCTACCACGGTCTCCGTCCCATATCGCGTGCGAATCAATCGCGTCCCCGAGGCAGAATACGAGGCGCCCGCCAAGCCAACGGAATACGCTGTCTACAGTGACAGCTTAAATGACCCGAAGGGTGCACCCAGACCCCGTTTATTGTATCCATCGATCCTGCTACTCCAGCTGTCGGCCAGGAGTTTGACAATCGACGGTATTTTTTCATCTCAATTGACCATCACCGCTGCAGGCACAGGCGATCCCACCTTTCCCGAGTCTCCCGGCGTCAACGTGGGCAAGCGCAAGGTCTTCGGGGATGCTTATAACTCGATGCTACACCGGTGCGCGCACGGCTACCACCTCTTCTGAGTGCTGCAAAATACCGCCAGTAATACGTAGGGCGCCTAGAACCATCTTGAAAGCGTACACCCGCATCTCAAGGCGAATCTCATTCGCAGATCCAACGTCGGGCGATCGAGCAGAAAGGCAAAACATTTGCCACGTGAACCCAGCGAAGCGCATGTCGGTCTGTAAGCAGGCATGTCGGTCGTTATGCGGGGGTGCGGAAAAATGAGGCGTAAGAGTCGTTATTCCATCACCTTAGAAAACCGACATTTACTTTCGCGACGCCTTCTGTTTGCAAGGCAGGGTAATGAGGTGGAATATGCTTCCATTCCCGGGTGTGGAATGGCAGGTTACCCCGGAATACAGATCGGCGTGTATTTTTTCGACAAGGTTGACGCCGACCGATTCGGCCCAGCATCTGGGTCCCCCGCATTCCACCCAGCTACCGGACCAGCGAGAAGTGCACCACTTGGACACATGGCGGGGCGCCGCTCGGACACGGTCAGCCAATAGCAAACATACCTCTCGGTCATCCATTGGCTGCCCAACGCCACCTAAAAATTCACAAGCAACGGTCGTGCTTGTGCAGCGACGCCTCCTTGGTAAGTAGTACGTACTGCTCCCGAAAAAGTAGCGGTTGCGCCCAGTTCAGGATGGGATAATCCTCGAATAAAACCAATTCGAGGTGGATGGCCGACGGCGATGAGGGGGCTGGGCGTGCCGAAAGACGCCCACCCGGCACGGGAGGGGACGAAAGCAGGCGTCGAGGAGGAAAGATATCCAGAGGAGCACCGCCACCGCGGGTTCGGCAAGTGTTGGATCTCCGATGCAGCAAAATCCGTGCCGAGGGATTTGCAATGGCCGCGATGGGATTTCCTTTCGCGGATAAGGTTGCGGTTGCCACCTGCGCGGACCCTGACTGCCGCGTCTTGGCCCGACGCGGCGGCGCTCCTAGCCCCCTCGCTCGCCTGTCTGCACCATATGCCTGATTTATTGACGCCATGACAGATGGCGACAAGTGCCCCCCGCGCGATACCGCCAGTCTTCAAAAGCTGGACGCGCCGCTGTTGCTGCTTTTTTCGAGCCCTGGCACGTCGTGAAGTGGCCCCCTAGGTCGCCAGCCAGCTCTATCTTCACTCCCTCGCGCAGACGCACGCCCCGAACGATGCCGGCCATTGCAAACGTTCGTGCTACCCTGGGGGCCATTCTGCTCGGCTGTCTGCTTTCGGTGACGTAAGTTCTTCTATTGGCTGTATACGAACTTCCGTCTGAAAGTCCTCGTTCCGTGCCCAGCCTGTCCGGAGTGGTGGCCGCCCAGTCGTTCTTATACTGGAAACTGTACCCTAATGACTTGATGCGTGTGAAGCTCATGGTAAGCATACCGTCTGTCTCTCAATTGACTGTATGTTCACCACGCGCTGTTCAGGTATTTCTCGTCTGGTGAGCGGACTTGTTCTCCGCGCGTAGGAATTCCTGACACCAGCCAGCGTAGGCTGCTGGACGCAGTTCATGCGTGCCTCATCTCTTCAGCGGCTTGGGACTATCTCATCCTGAACTTCGGGAACCCAGATATTCTGGATGAGATTAACATGTACGTGGAATTATTGCCCCACCTTCGCGCGACAACTAAATGTTCTGCCTTTACTAGGAGCGTCGCGCTCACGGTCGCTCTCACGGTACGCCTCTCCATATCGACCCGGAATTTTCATTCCTGATATACAATGAAGGCGCTCGTCACCTTCGTGTGCCATTTGTGAGCCTTCTATTCCAACGTAGATCAACTTACGGGCCGCTGACCGATAATTCAGGTTCTTCTCGCACCGTGTCCTGCGCCGTAAGATAATGCTTTGTACGTCCATCAATCCGTCTGATTCGTCTCCTAGTGAGCAAAAACAATTGGTGGATCGCCGGCCCTTTGGTGAGTATCTTGACTGTCGATACCCAGGACGGCGCTGATGCGCACTTTTCGACAGCTCGTCCTCACGTGGTGTCGCCTTGGTATGCGTTCACCGTCGCACAAATGTCTGTATACTAACTCTTGTCCCGTACGTCCAAAGCTGCTGCGATCGGTAAGCCATCCTATCCTCAACCTGCCTTCATCCCTCTTACCGCTTTCATCCAGTGACGACGGTGGCCATGTGCGTTGTCTCGACCTCACCATTACCACAGGGATACTCACGCGTCCGTCATCAGGACCCGAGATCGCAAGTTCACGGTGTTTATTCAGCGTTTTGGGGTACGTCGGCCGCTCCGCGCTTCTCCGACAGTCGCTAACGGGCGGATGCAGTGGTCCTTTACTACCGGTCTTGCCATCTCGTCGGCCTTGGACATTCTGATTGCAGCTTCGCTCGTCTACTACCTGCAGACAAGTCGGACTGGCTTCGGATCGTGAGCCCACTCGTATATATACCCTTAGGTCGCCAGTTCTGACACACGACCGTAGGAGCATGGACCATGTCATTAACGTTATCATGATCCACACCTTCAATAATGGCGCACTCACTTGGTGAGTGCAAGCGCATCGTCTTCGCTAGAATGAAGAACTGACCTCTCTAAATAGCGTAACGACGATCATCTCAATGATCATGGTACGCCGTCTCTTTCTTCATGCTGATTACTTTCGTCACGCTTCTACTCCAGTGGTTGGTCATGCCTAACAATCTCATCTTCCTCGGTCTTCATTTCGCTATCACGAAGCGTGCGTCCCGACATCTCACCTCGTGCCATCTTCCATGCTGATCCCCGCTCAGTCTACGCCAACTCGCTTCTCGCAACGTGAGCAACCCCCACATGTCTCAAACCCCGAAATTCATCTAACCACAATGATTCACAGGCTCAATACAAGAAAAACGTTGCGTGGCCGCTCGCAGCACTCGGGAGGAAGCGACCATCCGATGCCCGTCATGTTCCCCAGCACGTTCAACAGGCGGAATACGAGCCGCTTCCACACCGTCAGCGTCAGTGGCCTCATCTCCATCTTCCCGCCCTTCGTCCGAGTTTCACTGCTCCTTCACAGGTACCCGATGCCGGCGCGACACCAACGAAGGTGAGGCTCTTCATCTGCATCATACGCGTAGACAAGTCGTTGCTTACTCTCCGTTCTTCACAGCTCCAAATCAGCGTGGAGAAGACGGTGCAATATGCGATCGACAACCACGACCGCGACCGAGACCGCGACCTCACCATCTCGGAGCACTCGCCCTAGCCCCCGCCCCCGCCCCCCTCCCCCTTTAGACTCGAAGCCCGCTGTTCGACCTCTAGATCAGTACCGACCCTCTATATCATTTCTACCCGTAGCCCCCTGCTCACGCACACACCTACATATCTACTGTATCTTGCACCCTACATCTTACCCTACCCACCTTACGGATTTTACAACCACTTCAGATCGGCGTGTAGAGTACGACGTTTACACCGTACTACTAGTAATGTTCAGTTTCGCAGTGGCTGGTGTGGGGAGTAAGTTTTTAGATTGCATGGGATATGTACGTATATTTGTTCTGGGGCTAAGAATGTTGTTGCCATCGCTCTCCTCAGTAAGAAAGGTTCTTGTCTGGTAGGTGTAGAGAAAGCAGAGGAGCACCAGCCTGAGGAAATGGAACAAATATCCCGGGCCGGGGCCGTGCCGCCCGCGCGCTTGTCGTGTTCGAGCGAACCTCCTTCATCCGACTCCTCGTCTACGGAGACCCGGTTCTGCATCCCTCACGCTCTTTACACCTACCCACTCTTTCTAGGACCACAACTCCCTTCCATCATGTCTTTAATCACTGCGACTAGCGCAGCTCCACCAACAGAATCCTGGACGGACAAATTCGAACGCATCTTCAAGCCTCCGCCCCCAACGCCCGAGTCTGATTACGGGAACGCGAACCCTCACTCGCAGGGCACATACCCGCCCGGCGATCTCTGGCGCTCCGTGTTCTTCCACACCGTCAAGCGCGAGCTCGAAGCGGGCGCGAACTGCGGCCGGCGGTACCTGCGCATCGACTACCCCGGCCTGGACGCGCTCTCCGTCTACGAGTATCCCTCTGACTACGCTCTTACTACCGAGATGGCTTTCGGGTCTGTCAGTGACCCGGAGAAGCATGGCATGTCGGTCGAGCAGCTGCTCGGCGTGCTGAAGGCGAAGCTGTTCTATGTCCCATCGTACGCGTGCACGTCGTTTGCTGTGAGTGAATCGTGGACCGCTTCCTTCGTTCTCAGCTATCTAACATAATTTGACTTGGATATACTTACTGATGCTCACAATGTGCTGCTGCAGATGGGCCATATCATGCACGCCCTCGTACACTCGCCTGCCTTCATCGCGCGTTCGCTCCGCGATGCCCCCGCAGACGTGCCCCCGCCGTTCACCCTCACCCTCGACACGCAATACCCGTACATGTCGTCCTTCCGCTCCGAAGCCAACTGTGACTCTGTCTTGCCTCTCTCTGTCTCTAGCCCTGGCTCTACTCCTGCCTCCGCGCCCACACTCGCCTCTGGTCTATTCACGGCGCCCGCCGCGCTCGAGGCGCACTTCCTCGAAGCGGACTCGCGCACGGACATCCTGCGTCTCAGCGCGCTCGCCTTGTTGCGCAAGCACAAATTCTCGACGACGCGCAGTTGCGCTGTCCAGGCGGACTATGACGCCGAGCTGCCGTCGTTCAGCTACAGCTTTGTTCTGGAATCGGACTCGGAGGCTAGTGTTGCGAATATGCTGCTGCCGCAGGAACCTGGCTTGCTTAGTGTGGGGCTTGGGGTCGACGCTGGGAATGAAGCAATCGCTGTCGACGTATCTTCCGAGGCTACTGCGAAGGCTGCTTCTGAGACTACTCTGGCTACTTCGCGTGACGACGCAAGCGATACCAAGATAATGGTCATCGAAGAACCCGAAGACTCGGAAGATTTCTCAGGCCAGTTCGACGACGCCGAGCCCTCCAACGAGACGCAAGAGTCCTCCTTCTCCACGCTGGACTCCTTCGGGCCCACCACGCCCTTCACACAGCGCATCCTGCCCGCGCCCTCGGCGTCCGCCTCCAGCATCATCTCGCTCACCCCAGCCTGGCCGAAATCGCCCCTCCTCGGCTCGGCCTCCACCTTCAGCATCCGCCGCTCGCTCGATTTCGCCGCGCTGTATCGCTCGAAGGCGTGGTTGGGTCGCAAGCGGCCGACTCAGGACGAGCCTGGTCCGGGCTCGGGCAAGGACGCGTTTAGAGCGAGTGGGTTTAGTGCGTCGTTCACGCGGTGAGGGGCTTTGTTCGAGCGTAAGCTCAGCTTGGGGATTTGGGTTGGGATATGTAGCATGTACAGACTATGTAGATTTGTATTTTTCATGTATTTTGGACTGGGGATGTATGTGGGAGTAATAATGTGTAATATTGGGATTTGTAGACGCGCCTTGAATTTATTGAACGCGACATCCCAGCATCGCGTTGTCGAGATGTACTTACTCGGCTCTCTTCCGATCTCTTTATAATTATGAACGTATCGCATCTATGAAGCTTGGAGTTTCAGCCCGATGATGATACGATCCTAAAAAGCACGGACAAACGTGCGGGGAGCAGCTCGAATCACAGACGCGGCCATACCTAAAGTCCGCGCCCGGCGCAGCGCCTCATCGATTTCCCCAACGCCGTGCATCTCCCCACATCCTTCCCCACAAACCATCCGCAATCGCCAGCCAGCATGGTGCAAGTGACGAACAAAGTCTGCCTCATGTGCGTCTTCCGTTATCACGAGTGAGTGACTGACTGATTGACTGACTGGGGCGCAGCGTCCACGACGGGTGGGGCATCGCGCCGGAGAAGGGCACCAAGGGCAATGCGATCGAGGCGGCGACGACGACGAACATGGACACCATCGCGAAGGAGCACGCGTACCGCACGCTCGCGGCGCACGGCACCGCCGTCGGGCTCAGCGAGGGGCTCATGGGCAACTCCGAGGTCGGGTCCGTGCCTCCACTTTGTTCCTCATGCTCGCCGTATACTGAGTGTGGGCTTGGGCTTGGGCTTTGGTAGGCATCTGAACATCGGCGCGGGACGCATTGTGTGGCAGGATATCGTGCGGATCGACGTCGCGATCAAGAAGCGGCAGTTCCATAAGAACGAGAAAATCCTGGAGAGCTTTAAGCATGCGAAGGACGGGAACGGCAGGCTGCACCTCCTCGGTCTGGTAAGTACCTCCTCAGACATCGCGTGTTTTTCTAGCCTATGGCGCTCAGGGCATGAGTCTGCTCCCACGGGACTCCCTACGTGCCTAAACGCAACGGACAACGACCATGCATGCTAACATGAACATAGGTCTCCGACGGCGGCGTGCACTCGCACATCCGGCACCTCTACGCGCTGCTCGAGACCGCGAAGGAGGTCGGCCTGCAGCACGTCTACATTCACTTCTTCGGCGACGGCCGCGACACGGCGCCGCGGTCTGCGGCCAAGTACGCGAAGGACCTGCTCGAGTTCATCGAGAAGGAGAAGGTCGGCCAGATCGCGACCGTCGTGGGCCGGTACTACGCGATGGACCGTGACAAGCGCTGGGAGCGTGTCAAGGTCGCTGTCGATGGGCTTGTGCAGGGCACGGGTGAGAAGGCGGAGGACGTCGTGCAGGCAATCGAGGAGCGCTACAAGAAGGACGAGACGGATGAGTTCTTGAAGCCGATTATCTTCGGCGGCGAGGAGACGAGGATCAAGGGTGCGTGCTGCTGCTTGTATGTGCGGTTTGGCACATGTGAGACTGACGACGAGAGCAGATGGCGACACCCTGTTCTTCTTCAACTACCGCTCGGACCGCATGCGCGAGATCGCGACTGTCTTCGGGCTTCCCGACAAGCCCATGGAGGTCGAGGTGCCCAAGGATCTCGTATGTTCGCTTTGGACAATGAATTCGAGTTTATATTCACGTGTCCATACAGCACATCACCACCATGTCTCGCTACAACGCCGAGTTCCCCTTCAACGTCGCCTTCCCGCCCCAGGCGATGACGAACGTCCTCGCCGAGTGGCTCTCCAAAAAGGGCATCAAGCAGGCGCACATCGCCGGTACGCGCCACCTTCCCATCCTCCGCGCTCTCCTACGCTCACACTAATGCGGGACGACAGAGACGGAGAAGTACGCGCACGTCACGTTCTTCTTCAACGGCGGCGTCGAGAAGCAGTTCGCGGACGAGGAGCGGCACATGATCCCGTCGCCCAAGGTCGCGACGTACGACAAGGACCCGAAGATGAGCGTGCAGGGCGTCGCGGACAAGGTCGCGGAGGTCGTCAAGGCGAAGACGCACGAGTTCGTCATGTGCAACTTTGCGCCGCCCGACATGGTGCGCCCTCTCCTCTTGTTCGCGCTTACATAGCCATTCATGTCTGACGCGCCGAATCTCGCAGGTCGGCCATACGGGCGTGTACGACGCGGCGGTCGAGGCCGTCTCGCGCACGGACGCGGCCGTCGGCACAGTGTACAAGGCGTGCCAGGAGGCCGGGTACATCCTGCTCATCACCGCGGACCACGGGAACGCGGAGCAGATGCTCAACCCCGAGACGGGCAACCCGCACACGGCGCACACGACGAACCCCGTGCCGTTCATCATGACGGGCGACCCGGCCAAGTTCAAGTTCACGGTCGACAAGAAGGACGGCGAGGAGGAGGAGGGCGCGCTGGCGGACGTCGCGCCGACGGTGCTGGATATTCTGGGCTTGCCGCAGCCGGAGGGTGAGTCCGTTTTGCGTGCATGTGGTGCTGAGGGTGCTGATGCTGGTTTTTCGGGCAGAGATGACGGGGCGCTCGTTGCTTGCGAAGAGCGAGTGAGGGACTTCGACGATAGCGGGAGAATAGAAGAGAAAGAAACTAGATGTGTACTCCATGTATCACCTTATAGACATACTGATATCCACAAAATACATGTACCCACTGCAGCCAAATGCATGCACCCGATAGCCCATTGGCCACTCCGAACCACCTTCAGAATTGAAGACCTGGTACACCAACCGTCGTCCTACGAGCAGTCCAACACTCGCTCGTTTGCGATAGAACCACATTTCGCGTCGCGTGTCCAATTACGCGTCCCTGTCTTCTCCGATCGTCTGTATCAGTGCCACAGCCGATTCCGTCCGAGGGACGATATTGCACTTGAATGGAGGAGGATGACTACGGGCGGCGTGGTACCAGTTAGCTCGTTCATATCACAATCGTAGATGAAGTTCGGTGCACCTCATTACTCCATCTGAGTATTCGAGGGGCTCCGTTATAGGGTTATCGTCTGAGGCAGAAATGTCGAACACGGAGAGCACCATCGCGCACGTCATGAAGAGCGAGGCTTCTGCAAGTATCATTCCTGTACAGCGTATGCGCATACCGCAATGACTGTCAGCGTCTTTTCAAACCGAGAGAAAGGGTGGCTATTCGTTTACCGGGGCAGCTTCTACGGAAAGACCGATCTGCGTAAGAAAGAATAGCATGGAAGACAAGGCCAAGGCGACTGCATACCGTCTCCCAAATCCAAATGCGATTCCCCGTGGGTCGAATTCTGCAGGCTTCCCGGGACTGTCGAGGAAGCGCTCGGGCTTGAATGACATCGGGTTATTGTATCTCTCCTCGTCGTGCAATATTTTCCTGTTGACAGGTAATAAGGCAGATAAACGGAAATACAGCAGAGCAACGGGGCGGAACGGCGTACCAAATATTCGCAATGACGGTCGAGCCCTTAGGAATATGATAGCCATTGTACACGTCATCCTCCATCAGACAATGCGGACCACCTGTATATGCATGTGTACGATTAGTATTGGTAGCGCAATGAAAACAGCGAAATCGTACCGAGGGGGAAGATGGGGTTCCAGCGCAGTACTTCTTTGACCAGGGCATCGATGTACGGAAGGCGTGCGCGATCAGCGAGGCAGGGCAGGCGTTCAGAACCGACAATAGCGTCAAGCTCGGCCTGAGCTTCGCGCTGTACGTCGGGGTAAAGGACCATGGCAAGGAAGAATGAGGTGCTGGCGGAAACGGCCTGCGTGGTGGATTGGCCTCAAGCTGACGAGAAGTCGGACAGGTCGCAAGAATAATGCACACGTACGGTATCCGATCCGCCTGGGATGGCATAAGAAATTGATCATGGACTGAAAGTGAGAGCAGGATGCGAAGCACATGGGCACCGACGCACCCCCCACGATTCCCGAAGCCGCCCACATGACATCTTCCTCACGTCTCCCACCCGTTTCCTCAGCGCCTTGCAGGAGTTCCGTGAGCGTAAAGGAAGGAAGCGCAGTCCCTTTTTGCTAAACGCGCGGTACGCCAGTGAGTCGGATATATATGGTTATGCGCGAGGTCAAGGAGGACATGACGTGCCATCTGTGTCTTGACATATTCATGTGGGAGGCGGACCATATCGTTCGCGGTCGCAGCCCATTCCTGGGCCTTCTGCTTCCACGCTGTTCCAGGGGCCCAATCTGGCACGTAGCGCACTGCGATGGGTGGTCAGTGATAAGAGCGTACTGTAGACGGAAAACGGTGGGTATACGTATGGGGAGGAGATCTGCGAGAAAGGCGCCTGGGCGGAGGGCTTGGGAGAAAGCTTCCGTCCCGAGCTTGGTTAGACGGACGAACGGGTCGTCCTTATCCTTGACCTTATAACCATGCGAAATCCCAAGGATAATCGCTCCAGCATTCCTGGGAACATGAATCAGATATACCGACCTGAAGAATATACCGCAACTGCTATAGTAGCCGATGTCCAAACATAGACTCACAGGCGAAGGTTTTCACGAAATTTCTCTGGTGCGCCGAGTAGCCGCACCAAGAGTCGTGATGTTGCAGCTTCAATGGAGGCATGATACGGCTGCAGATTATCCTCCGTTCCAAAGAGGCGATGCATGAGCCGGCGGGATTCGCGCATGCGCGGTCCGTATGGCAAGAGAGCGAGCGTCGAGGTAAATCCCATAACCTCACCCGCCACGTACAGCGAAGGCCGGTCAGAGTATATGTTGCTTCTCTTGTCAAGCAACGCAGATGAAACCTCCAGAGTGTCGAGGATGATGAGGTGTTGGCCGAAGAGTGAAACGTGTAGAATTGAGCCTGAGAGTTGAATCACTGGTCAGATGAATAAAAGTAGGGGCAAAGGTATTCATACCGTATTTATCCCCCCAACGCGCAAATTCCTTCCATTCCTGGTTGGCGGGCATGTTCAGAGCGTTGCCGACTAGAGGCAAACCGGGTGGGCCGGGAGGGAAGGGTAGTGTACGTTGGCGCCCTCGAACAAGCCATAGAAAAAGAGGTAAAATAATGATCACAGCGATGGATATAGCGAATATTGGCATGGCGGGATCGAGGAATTAGCATTCGGGCACTAGTAGATGCGAAGCGAGGCTCCTTTTTTATATGGAGGCTCAATAATTTGTGGCGTGTGGATCGGGAATTGCATTTTCCTCCAGAAAGGGGGGTACCCATCTCGTGAGTGATGACAGAAGGCTACGAATTGAAGGGAGGAAAACAATAAATGGAGCAAACACACATGAGATGGGCGAATCCTTGGTGGTTTCTTTCATCAGATGCTGTCAGTGCGAATAGAATGCATAGGCCGGTGATTTGGAGACTTTTGCTGGGTGTAATAATACAGATTGAACATTAGAAAGCTGCAGCGATGATCAGGCAATGATGGTATCGATTCAACTCTAGTCTTTGGTTTGCCCTGAGCAGCGAAGACATAGCATTTGACGGAGGCTCCAAGGATCTTTGGAAGAATTGATATAATATGCTAATATCAGTGTACAGACACCTGCAGCGAATTTTAGGACTTAGGACTCACTTTCACTGATACCTGTTATACGATCGCGAGTCCAACGCAGTTTGGTGGCGGACGTGTTCTTCTGGCCAGTGCAAAGGAGCCCGGGGTCTTGAAACCGTGTCCGGGGGCTCAATGGACATTCCCGACGCTTAGTCATCAAACGTAAAGGTTGTAGACGCATGGTGGCGAGCCGACACGCCCTCCTTGAACCCTTGGACCAGACCCGTCTATAAAATGGCGTTCGGCTGAGCTAGATCGATGCATAACGCCCAAATACATATTCATTCATTCCATACGATGTCTAACAACACGAAACACTACACATGCACGTACGTCGAGTCACAGTAACAGTCTACAGAGCGTTTCACAAGAGGACGGATTCAGCCAACGTACAGACACAGAAGATTAGATTGGAACAGCCTCGATGCTCTGGAGGAACGTGCTGTCTCCGTGGTTGCGACGCACCACCGTCAGCTTCCAGCCTGTCGCGCGCAGGAGGCGCTCGAAGTGGTGGAACGTGCGTTCCTGCGAATTGAATACCACAAACATCTGCGCCACGAGGGAGGCATGAGAATGCGGACTGCGGAGGCTAGACTGGAACTCACATCGATGTCGGCGTTGTACCCCATCTCGTTGACGGCGCCAAAGTTCGCGAGCAGGGGCGCAGGCGCCTCGATCGGCACCTGTCCCGGCACGCCCTTGCCGCCATCCGCGCTGGGATCGTGGCACGCGTACGGCATGATGCTGTCCACGACGATCAACTTCGTCCCAGAGCTCGCGGCGTCGCGCAGGCGTTTGAGGATCTTCGTGCAGTACTCGTCGGACCAGTCGTGCAGGATCTGCTTCAGCAGGAAGATGGACACCTCGCGCTTAGGCTGGGGGTTGAAGAAGTCTTGCACTATCGGGCTGGTCAGTATGGGTGTGGAGTTGCGGGCGAAGTGCGTACCTTCTAGCAGCACAGTGCCCGAGGTCACCGCCTGGGGCATCTTCGTCGCCCATACCTGTTCGGTCAGGTCAGTATTCTAGGATATGGCGTGAGAAGTCAGTGCGCGAAAACGTACCTTCTTCGCATTCTCAATCACGTCGGGCCTGTCTTGAACGGCCACCTTCAGACCAGGGAAGTCTCTGGCGAGAGGGAACGCAGACGCGCCGACCCCACCGCCGACATCTACCACGAGAGACTTCGGGGGGAGATCCTTCCACTCGTAGGCTATCAGATGAAGTTAGTCGACCTCTTGACCCAAATTTTACAGGACGATATAGCGCACCGGCCAAGATAGCGTCCGCAGGCTGCAGTGCCAAGATGCCCTGCATGCCCGCATCGAAGCGGCGCTGGCGATACTTCTGATCAGGGCGCTCAAAGAACTCCCAGAGCGTCTCCTTCGTGCCGAACGCACGGGAGAACGCAGACGCGGCGGGATCGCCCGAGTGGCTGGTCTTGGGGTCGGATAGCGTCTCCCAAGCGTAAGAGGATGCCTTGAATGGCTCGTCGAGACTAGAGCGAGGTCAGCATGTATCGCACAGCAAAGAAACACAAGCCACTCACTGGTGACTTGCAAGAGCAGAAAGGCCAACTGTGCCATCGTACTTGCTCTCAGGACTGCGCGAGGGAAATTGTTAGACAGCACCATGCAAGAAGGGCATGTCCCGGGACGTACTCGGCTTTGATGTCTGCGGTCGATTTCATAGTGTCCATCATGCTCGAGATGCGCGTGTTAGCGAATACGTCAGGAGACACTTCGCGATAGATGTGGTTCACTGAGAGGAAGCGGAGGAAGCGTCCTGCATCAACGCGATGAGCTATCCGCACAACGCAGGTAAGATCAGAACACAAGGCTCACCAAGCTTGCCCGCATCCTGTCCGTTCTTGGCCGCAATGTCGTTGACGTGAAGTCCCTGCAAGTATCAGGGGTCAGAGCGCGCGTAGTTCGTCCAGCGATGCACAGGACTAACCTGAGTGCCGGCCTCGCGGAGAATCTCCGTGACGTTTGCTGATTAAGGCGACTTTATGGGCATTCTCTCGACAAACAGATAAGTTCTAGCACTCACACTCAAGACAAGCTCTGATGGCGGCGGATCTGAAGTGCTGTACGGGCGAGTAAGGACAACAATGCAATATATGACATAGAATACGTACACCGCCGACAGCATGGTACAAGGAGACTTGGGGCGGAGTCAAGATAGCAGCGAGCTGCAAAGCCGCAGCGCTAATGGTGTGGGCGGCAAATGCAGCCGTGGGATCGGCACGAAATGCCTCGGACGGAGGCGCGAAGGGTTCCTCGAGGGTGGGGATCTGGAAGCCTCCGCTGGCACATGCCTTATCCAGCGTGGCCAAGGACGACAATATTACATCTACAAGCTGGCGGGGAGAAGTCATGTTGAAGCAGGAAGTGTCGGACGACGGATGCGTGGGGATGTGGATGGGGACTCACCTGAATTTAACGTCAACCTGGCTTTATGTGAAGGACGCTGAGAAGACGGATACCAGTTCTCGTACGCGTTAGGCAAGAGATGGTGGGGAGATGGATGGGTTCATAGAAGACGACCATGCGAAGAACCCACCCTAGATCCTTCATATCAGGGGCGAGGCCTCTGGCAGTCCCCCTGTTTCCCCTGAAACTCGAAATGAGTGAGCTCTTTACGGTGTGACGAGGCGGTGGTGGCTTGTTCCCTGGATGGTAATGTATCCCACAACGACGAATCCGTCCGATGTTGATGCCGTCTTTGATGCCCGCATGTCCGTATGCTCGGCAGATTGACCGTGAACACGCATGTACATTTCTGTGGAATGTTGAGAACGACAGCCCCGGCGCTTCAAGAACGCGGCTCGACTAAAGAATCTTTGATCGCGCGCTTACTGCGTTACACGTAGCGCTCGCTGTCCGCGCGGTCCGTCGGAGTCTCTGAAAGGATTTTAGTGACTGTCTTGCTCTTCGAAGCTCGTGACAGCGACAAAGACACTGACACTTGGCTTTCACCGATGTTGTCGGCCGAGCTCGCTCCCCGGTCGCTGATCATCCACAAGCAACGGCGGCAATCTCGACACTGCTTCGAGGATCAATATTCATTCGGCACGTCTGACTCTTGGTGCGATGTGTATGAATTGGGGTGCTTAATCTTTACGATTCGTTGATTGTATGTCATGCTCCATTTTCGCAGGATCCTTCGGCTACGGTCTTCAAGCTTGGAAGGCCGAAATTGAAGGTTATAATCTGAAACGTCGAAGCTAGGACAACACTCTTTCCATGCTCAAAGGCGACCGCCTCCTATCACATTTCCCTGGGTCGTCGTAGCATGGGATTCGACACTGATGGACGCATTGACCACGCGGAGCGATATGATGTGAATACATGGATTCTCCTACAATGGACGAGCCGCTGATGGTCGGAATAACAGATTTTCTGACGAACAGGTGAAACGGGATTCGCATGATCTCACGAGTTGGCGAATCCATCATTCTCGTACGTCGACGTATTCTTGCTCTTTGACCTGCCATTCTACGTGTCGCTCGAAGTCGTACCTCTTGTTCCGGCCAGGAAAACCGTCCTGGCAATTGAAAACCCATGATATCTTCTTTCCGACTCACGCTCCGTCAACCAATACGTCCAACGATATATCGCTCCCTCGTGGAGGGTGAAGTCGCTGGATGGCATCGTTCGCAGACCGTGATTCTGAAGCCTCTCGTGGTCTTTAGGCTGACGCGTTGTCGTTGAAAGTCTTTTGATATCATTCTTGTTCTGCCAATGGCCCACGGCGGCTGTGAGAACAAAATAGAGGACTGAGAAAGATTGTTCCCGAATCCTACTCGCGAGATGTTAGTGATCTGTCCCATGTTCTTGCTTTTTTTTTTTGCTGTCGCATTAAAACGTCGCCTTCTTCTCGGGCTAACTAAGCATTACTTCCCCAGTCTTAGGAGATCCGTTCTTCACATTTCTCCGAAATGGCCGACGCTCTCAATGATTCGATTATTCGTCTTGCTTCAGACTTGTACGTCATTCTTACCCTTCGAGTCATTGGTCTGTACTGAAATCTACTAGGTTCGCCCAGAAGGTAGCCGCTTTACACATTCATCAGCACATTAGCATGACTCTAGCTTTTTCCAAGTTATACTATGTCGCAACTTCGGCTCTTTGGGCATATGACTACTTCCTAACGCTGGGTGACGAGGTACGTATCGTAGTTCGAGTATTCATATGCTGTTCTTATGTCGGCGTCAGGTTGCGTATGCGTATGAGGGCAAGAAGTCATACAGTAAGCCTCTACCTATTCTCAAGAACGTGCAGATATTAATCGTGTTTTAGTATTCTACCTTTACCTTGTAGTAAGCATGTTCATCCACTTCTAAGGGTTCAACGACTCATCTCCCGAAAGAATCGGTACTTCACACCGGTTTCTATCATTCTATCACTCTTCGGTCAGTTGGTATCATCGAGTGCTTATTGAGATATCGGCTGACGTCTCCGAAGCATACTTCCTCAGTGCATGGAACTTGGATGTTAGCCAATTCTCAATCACATCTTCGCGTTTCTGACAGTTTTTCTAGGTGTACGTTGCAATGCCGTCGAGGATGTATAAGTGATCTTACACACAGATGTAGGTGCGCGCGATACGGGTTCATGGAGACCTTCGAAACGACACTCCTTACCACAGTCGGGGAGATTTTCTTGGCTCTAAGGTATGCTCCGACTTCCTTCAACATTGACCAGGTTCGCCAATTTTGAACAGGGTCTACGCTATCACGAAAAAGAATAAAGCGGTTCCAGTGTTTACGGCTTTGGTAATTCTCTGGCAGTGGGGGATTGCCGTCTATGTCATGTCGCAGGTAAGTGTATCGTCTCGCTCGTATATTCTTACACTAAGAATCTGGACTCTGTAGTCTTCCAAGGGGACTGATCTCCCAGCCCTATTGTTGTCTCGGCGAGGTGTCAGCATTCCGCCCCTTCCTACATTACCTAACATTGATCCGTTTCATGGTGAGTATCTGAATGGGACCCGCCTTGACCTATCTCTGACGATCAATCGGGTTTAGTGTGCATCTTTATATCCGCGCTGACTGTGCAAGTGTCCATCATGTGCCTCTTTTCCGTGCCATGGGCGTGCTGACTCCCGTTCTAGCACCCCGTGGGTAGAGGCGTTCCTGTGCATCAGTCTCGCTTTCGATATCGTGGTTTTCCTCATTATCATCGTCACAACCACGAGAGCACTTAGGCAGACACAGGTGAAAGGCATGCTTCACATTATCCAGAAGGATGGAATATTGTACTTTTTTGTGCTCTTCTTTTCGAACTTGGTTTGGCTGCTTCTGGTGCTGCATGCACGCGTGAGTCGACCGCATTTCCCCTATACCGATGCTGACCTCTCCGTTCGTTCCAGTCCGGCCTTAAATTCCTGCATAACCAGTAAGTCAACGAGCGGGGCGCCCACCAAAAGCTATTTACTAATAAATCATGTGACAGGTCAGCGATGATGTACGCCTGGAGTATCTTCCTGACCATTACGTTGAGCTGACAGTCTTCGCAGTATATCATCTATCATGGTGAACCGAATCACGCTGAACCTCAAGCGTGCCAGCCACGTGAATTCAGTGATTCCTTGGAGCATCAGCACATTTGAGGAACATCGGGGGATGGTTCACGGGCACCCACGGTCGCCCTCAGACGATTTGTATGAGCTGAGGAATTTGCAAGAGGATCCAACACTCTTGGTAGCCTAATTCGATGCATGATTTGGAAGAACGATCATCTAAGTTGTTTTGTATACTTTCTTACTCTATACATCTGCCGTTTCTTGCACAGGTGACATCCGGAAGATCGGGTTCAGATACTACTGCCATTGTCGTGCCATCACAGTGTGTCAATCGTCGCTCATCGTTTTTGAGTCCCCAACACCTCGTGCCCGAGGTTTGATAGGTACGTTTGGCGCGCGGATGTCCCCTTCCTAGGAAATCCAATAACGAGACAAGTTGAATACAGCAGCGCCGTGTTCAATCCCTCCGATCTCCGCCGTGGAACTCTGGTGAAAGGCGTATATAACCACAGACAACGAGTGTGAGCGACCCATCCACCATCGGAAGGCCATTTCGCGCGATGACGTCCAAACAACCTTCTCTGCTGTCACTGCCTACTCTCACGGAGCTTCGGGGATGCTGGGATTTATGTCGACTGTCAAATCCCCGTCTCCCCGGATTCTGGGCTACGTGGGCTCCCACAGGTAAGCAAGATTGTGCGTTACCTCTACAGAAAGTCCTAATCCACCGTGTCCTTTCCAGCCTGGTCTGTTTTCACAGCCTATCGTGTTCAGTATGACATTCCCATTCAAGCGGTGCTCAAGTGCCTCGCCCGATACATCCCCCTTTGCCTCGGTATTCAGTCGCTTGTATGTTCTCAGCCAAATTCTAAATTCCAGTGGTCTATGGGCCGCGAGAGCTGAGGTATGCGTATACATAGGTAATGACGGTTGATGATATTATGGACTATGATATCGACATTCGAGTGGCCCGCACCCAAGCCCGTCCAATCCCCCGAGGCGCGATCTCGCCTCCTCGCGCATGGCTGTTCCTTTTTATACAGGTCACACTCGGCGTCTACTGTGCGAGAAAATTCCTCGATCCAACATCGTAAGAGGCCTGTCTGCTCGATCGTCCTCTCGCTTACATTTGACGGCAGCCTGCACTTGTCCATGGTAACTTGGCCTGCGATTGTCGTATATCCTACCTGTAAGGTTAGTAGAAAATTTTATATCGAATTAATGTCAGTACTAATATTTCCATCACTGCTCGTATACGTAGCGTTGGACAAATCTTGCGCCCATTCCTCTCGTGAGTCCGTTTGCTAAAGCCAACACGTTCACACGCTCACCTAACATCCCCAGGCATTTATGTTTAACATCGGCACGTATATGGGCTGGAATGATATTAACACGAGTCCGCATATGGACTGGACCACTTCCTTATTGCTGCACATCGCGGCCTCACTCTGGACCATCTGTTACGAAACCATCTACCAGCATCAGGTCAGTCTCGCTCGCGGCTAAAAAATTCGCTATCTCCCTTAACAACTTCCTGCGCCCGCTAGGATCGCTTTCAGGACGAGCAGATGGGAATATATTCGATGGCCCGCCTCTTTGGAACGTGGACGATCTCTCTCTGCACGGCTGCGGCGATGGGGTTCTTCTTGATTCTTGGATACGTGGGAGTCAGGGGCGGGTACGGGCCGCCCTTCTATTGCATGATCACCCTTGTAGGTCTGCTGGTGTTGCGTCGCTTGTCACACACAGACATCAATAACCCTAAGACTTGCGGCGAGTTTTTCTTCGGTATGCCATCCATCTTTCAACTTGTTGCGATCTGTTTCGCTATGGACGCTATGTACCACCGACTGCTCCTAGGCATTCCGCTGTAGTTGTGTTTGGCGCTTATACGCATCTTGTAGGACGATTGTATATGGATTACTCTTATGCATGCTTCGCGGGGATTGCAAAAGGGATGCTCGTGATGAATTGCCGGAAAATCACGGCAGTGCACAAGCATCCGGTTTTGATTCCATTCACGGCCCAGATACCAGTGATGTTGGGATGGACGGTCAGAATTCTGACGAGTTCCACAATCATGGCGGGAGTCAACGGCCAGAACCTTCCAAGACATAAATTAGATCCAAGATGAAAGATGTGATTGCGATTCGCAGAATGGGATTTTGTCTCGGTGTCAGAGACTCTGACGACAAAACCAGAAGAATGGTCCGGGCCCGTGACTTGCTCATGCCTGCACACCGCGGGAGTCAAAAATTTCGCGATTAAAAGGCTCTATTTTTATCAAGGCTAATCGTCGCGCGAAGCCTCGGACAAGACCCGAGTCCTTTCCAGATCTTCGCGAGCCCTCTGCGCATGCTCTCCGTGAGCCTTCTTCGCTCTCCGTGAGCCTTCTTCGCTCTCCGTGAGCCTTCTTCGCTCTCCGTGAGCTGTCCTGCTCTCCGTGAGCCTCCCCGCTCTCCGTGAGCCTTCCTGCTCTCCGTGAGCCATTCGCTCTTCACGAGCCTTCCGCTCTCCGTGAGCCTTTCGCTCTCCGTAACCTTTTCGCTCTCCGTGAGCCTCCCGTCATACCAACGCAGCGCTCTCAGCGAGCCGTTGATCATCGTTCGCCATGGACTGCGAGTCCTCCCGTGGGCTATATTTCCCTTTTCCAGTTGCATCCGCCAGCATCCGCCTGAGCGGATACGTCGCGCGCCGGCGAGGTCTCCTCCTCGTTGACGAACTTCGTGTCCGCTCAGGTACGTACCGTGCCTCATACTTTTTATGTCCTTCGGTGGACGAACTTCGTGTCCGCTCAGTAGCTCTACTTTTCGCTTACCCAGCCCTCCCTTCCCTTTCTTTACGGGGTTCGTTTCTTCTCTTACAGTGGCATGTAACCTCAAGAAATACAATTCTCTTCGGGCCTGTATGGCCGCGACGCGCTACAGAACGTCCGATCTTGTCCATCCATCCGCCTTGACGCGCGTCGATCTTTCACTCCGAGCGCGAACGATTAGTCGCATTTCAAATACAAGCCCCCAGTCATGAGCGTGACGCGTGACGTGTAAGTGGCTTTCTCGCTCGAAGTTCAGTCTGAGTCACACGTACGCGTACGGGGTAGAACCGTTGCAGTACCTGTACTACTAGTATTACCTTCAAGGTCGTCTGCTTGCTCTGCTTCAACTTCGTTCCCTTCCTGCACTTGTTCCTTAAGCTCAATCAGAACGCCTGGAAGTTCTCTTGAACCGTTCCTTCTGATCATCGGTGGATCACCAGCATGTGGTACGGTGGGTCTCCCACCTCTCCAAGCCATCACTGTCGCGCGGTCCCCACGAGATTCTCCCGGCTGACCTTGGGAATACGGCTCACTGTTTCTGTATACCATTTTTCGGGTGACCGTGGTGCGGAAAGGCGTTTTTCGGGCGGTCTCAGGTGTCCACATCCCAAGGATACGGGCTGTACGTTGCAAAATGGGCTGATCGGCGAAGGTGCGTTTTCATTGTTCTGAAGTTTAGAAGGTCTTACATGTTATCTACGTGTACTTTGTGGGGATATGTGGAGCACGAATGAATCCACTCATTCAAGAAAAATGCTATCTTTCGTATCGCTATCGCGGCGGCTATCATGAGATGGCCGTCATGAAACGCTCGCACTCGCGATCCTCGGCGGCGCTAGGATTTCTCTAGAAGGTGACGATTGCTCACATGGACAGAAATAGAAATATCACTGCCCATACATCGCTCTATAGAACATCAGCGCTTCAGCCGCTGACGGCCTGTATGACTTGTCATACGGGTTCAGAAAACGAATGCATCTAATAAGGATGTCGCCATAGCATGACAACGCCGAGGCTCCACCTGACCTGAAAGCTTTCTTTTTTGTTATCTTCGCCCCCAAATTTTCCAAACCCGCTTCAGACGGGGAATACGACGTATAAAGGCCTCTGGCTTATTCACTGTCGTTGTCCGTACCACCTCCCATGCCATCGCTTGCGTTGACTATCGCTGCAGGTGCCTTTTTGGGTCTCATTCTTTGGCGCGTTCTAGGACGCGGATCCTCCCCCTTACCACCTGGCCCACCTGGCTTGCCGTTCATCGGCAATGTTCTCACTATGCCGAGCACCCAAGAATGGAAAATGTTTGCACGCTGGGGTGACGAATATGGTACGCCTACTCGTTCTCTTTTTCCGCCCATCTCAACCCCTTCAGGTCCAATCATACATGTCTCTCTTTTCGGCCAGCCCGTCATTATCCTCAATACTTTCGAAGCCGCCTCTGCGTTGCTTGATAAGAGAGGACATATATACTGTGACCGCCCGATACTCCACTTTGCTGGAGAGATCGTCGGGTGGAAATCGTCACTCACTCTTGCACGATATGGACCACACACGCGCGAATCTCGCAGGTTGTTTCATCAAGTTTTTGGAACGCAGGCTGCGTTCCGTCCATTTCACGAAACAATCGAGATGGAGACCATGCAACTCCTTGTCCGTCTACTCGAAACACCTCAGCTTTTCCGCCAGCATCTTCGGCTGTGAGACTAACAACTTCTGTATTTCTCTTCTTCCTGACCTGAACGGATCTTACATAGGAACGCAGGCGCGATCATCCTGAAGATATCACATGGATACAATGCCCAGGGAAACGATGATCCATTCATACGTCTCGCTGCGCTCGCTGCCCACCAATTTTCTCAGTCGATGCGCCCTGGAGCGTTCCTCGTGGATATCTTCCCGATGCGTGTGTCTTAAAAAAGTCCTACAATTTCACGAACACTCAATAGACGATTGATCAAGTGCGCTTCGTGCCCGATTGGGTCCCTGGGACGGCGTGGAAGCAGAAGGCAAAGGAATGGAGTTTGGTCTTGAACGACATGGTCGACCTCCCGCATTCGTATGTCAAGGAAGAGATGGTGCGTTCTGTTTCTTCTTTTCATGATTCATTTTTGCTGCAACCTCACGTGTACAGGAAAAAGGGACTGCACTTCCGTCTTTCACGCTCACTCATCTATTGGAGAAGAGTGAGAATATGACCCCGGAGTATGAGTATAGCATCAAATGGACCGCCTCAACGATCATGTCTGGTATGTTGTCAGCACATCACCATATATCCATACCTTACGCTCTCGCTCCTGTTGTGTCTCTGGTTCATGAACCCCTAGCCGGAGCTGACACCGTATGTTCCCTTTAAAACCTCTATGACGCCGTGAAATTGTGACGCGTATAATCCTTATAGACAGTCTCGGCGACCTCATCGTTCTTTTTAGCCATGATGCTACATCTCGACGTCCAGCGCAAAGCACAGGCTGAGCTCGATGCCGTCATTGGCAATCACCGCCTACCAAGCCTTGCTGACCGTGCGCGCCTCCCGTACATTGAAGCCCTCGTTTCTGAAGTTTTGCGCTGGAATCCCCTCGGGCCAATAGGTAGGCAGTCACCAGTTGTTTCATGCGTCATACTGAGTTATGTACAACCTTGTGCGCAGGCGGCCCACGTCGTGCCATGAAAGATGATGTTTACAATGGGTATCATATCCCTAAGGGATCTAATATCGTTCCAAATGTGTGGTATGGGCTCATTTCCACCTGTCATATCTCCATTTTCTCATGATTCGTTCACAGGAAAATGTTACACGACGAGAAACTGTACCAGGACCCCGTGGCATTCAAACCTGAACGGTTCATTAACACCGCCGAGAAAGTTTCGGAATGTGATCCTCGTAACATTGCATTTGGTTTTGGCAGACGGTACGTGGCTTCGTCCGATGCATGCGCAGCAAGTTTCGCTGCGGCGTACGAGATGTAATGGTCATCGTCTTCGGCTAATCATGAATTCTGTGCTACTATAGGTCCTGCCCCGGTAAGTGCGCTGCACTCGTGATCGTGTTTCGGGATGACAACGTTCCCATGTCTTGCGTTGCGTAGGTTTGCTCCTTGCGGATACTTCGCTCTTTATGACATGCGCGATGGTGCTGTCCGTTTTCAATATCTCTCCCCCACCTGACTGTCCAGCATCTTTCGAGTATACGGACGGTTTGATTAGGTGTGATCAATTTATCAAGGAATACGACATTGAAAAAAGCTGACTGAGGCTGTGATGTTCTATAGCCATCCCCCTCCATTTAAGTGCAACATTGTGGCGCGGACGGAAGCAGCGAGAGCACTGGTGGAAACAGTGCGACGGAATGGAGATGCATAGCTGAGTATATCCTACGATTAGCAGAAGAAGAAAAACCATGCTTTCCTTCGAAATGACGAGCCCGTGCCGCGAGCATAATGGCGAAAACAATGTCTTGTAATTATAGAAGCATAAACTCTTCGACCCCGCGACAATGTGATTGTATATCTCACGTTTATATGACAATCTCAGCGAGAAGTAATCTTTTGGCTATTGCACAAACGAGGAATGGCCAGAGACTACAGTGTTCGCGTTTCAAAGAGGAATCCCCCGCAAAAGCCGGTAATGTATGGCGTCGGACGCTAAGCCAGCTATGACAACCTGAGAAATGAATGGCATGCCTAAGAAGAACGTGCGGCAGCTCTCAGGGCTATCAATATTGGTGCGCGACAAGCGATGCACAACCAGCCCCGTCGCAAAACTAATACTGAAAAAGAACGGGAGCTCGAACTGATACCTGACACCAAGATAGGCGAGGATCGCGAAGAACCCCACTCCTGCAGCTCCACAGAGAGGGATCGTCGCTGTTCCGAAAAGGCGAGCCATGGAGTATATTCCTATTTTTTCGTCGTCCGCTCGGTCCTAACAGGTATACGGTACGTAGGCATTAGAAGCGGCACAAGGAGACGCGGTGATCACCTACCTGATGTTGGTAGATAGTCTCGTAACAGATGGTCCATAGGCATGCCGCAACGTACAGGGGAAACACGGTGCCCCAGCTCATTTGCGGCCGCATGCTGATATCGCTCCAACCCATACAAGTGCCGATGTTGAATACGACACCCTAAGAAGCCGGGGTGAATTTACGAATGACCCAACGCGATGAAATAGATTACAAGTGGAATGGGAGCAATGCTCGTCCAACGCTACCGAGAGGGTGAGCGCTAGGATTCGGGATCCGGTTAGTGGCTCACCTTGAGCGTCGGATACGAAAAAAGTATAGGCCATGTTGACATAGATAGATAGAAGCTGAGGTGAGTTCTTAGTTGTGAGCTCGACGATCGGAATATCCGAGAGAGGAAAACGCTCACGAAGTTGCGCTAAGAAAAACATTTGCGCAGTAGACGCCGATTGCAGCTTGTATGGAAAAGAATAGCCAAGCGCGTGGAAGCGATATCGCGCCTCGGGGAATTGGGCGCGTCCGAGTGCGCGACACTAGAATGTCAATGTCATGGTCCATGATGTCGTCGATCGTCATCATCTACGCCAAAGGAAAAGTCAGTAATTAGTAAGCACCTAAATACTGCAACTCGATTGACTTACAAGAGACTGAATGCCAACACAAAGAGGAATGTACTGACCGAGACATCGAAGTACGGCTAGAATCGAAATGCCATCTTGGACATGGTACGCCATCAGAACAGACCAAGCTGGTATGAGAGTGTAAGAGGTATATACGCAACAGATTCAGCAGGATCAGCTTACCGGTTGGAGCCCAGATAGCCCAGAACCCGGTGAAATTATACGCAAGCGAAAGTCTGCATAATTCCAGACATGCTTGAAGCTCTGTACAAGTCGGCAAGGACAGCAGTGTGAAAAGCTTGGGCGTTGCCATTCCCATTGCGGTGAGTGAGCGAAAGTAGAGAGCGAACAGTCCTGAGATCGCGATACAGCTTCGACATAAGCTGTATTTATGGGATCCTTTCTCGGGAATCATATGGATTCCGGCCATTCTATGCCCACAACGGAGCAATGAGATGATGCACAGAAGTAACTGATCGATGTGTGTCATACAGCCCAGCGATAAGTAGGAGATTCCTCGCACTTTTGGCTGTAGTGGGGCGGATGCGGATCTTGCGGTAAGCTGATCATCAAGGGGGAGGTTTCTAAGTGATACTGCTAGAACCTCTCGCTAGACGAACGTCGAAACGAGATGATTGTTCTCATCTTTGGCCTGTCGTCCGAATATTTGACGTGATGAAAGGGTGGATGTATGCTGTACGCTAGGGGCAATCCAAGGAGCGAGGATAACCAGATCAGATGTCATGTAAGTCAAGCCACCTGATGCGTACGCAACTCAACAGCACGATTGAGGCAGCCTTTGGGATGAGAGACCGACTCGGCCATGCTAACTGTATATCGCTGGATCTTGTTCGTTCCTGGCTGTGTGTCCTCTATATGCCAGCGTGTACTCCACCAATGGAGCCGCCTGAAATCTTTATTTATATTTTCACACTGAAAATTGTAGACACTTCCGGTAGGCATGAGTTCGGGAGCTTGCCTGACGCCATTAGGGACCTGGAGAATGACTGGGATAGTGGGAGCTTTGACTGTTACTCCACTGGTGTTGATTCTCGTCTAATTTTCTATGGCGGCAATTGCGAGATCAATCCGGAGATCTACGCCTCCCGCTCGAAGGCAGTGGGCTAAGAAATGGACGTCGAGTGAGCATTGTCCATAATTAGTCAGACAATATCAACGTACAGCAGGTGTCGCCACAAAAGGCTAGGAAAGATAATTTGGTGAGACGTAATGGACTGAGAGAATGTCACGGCGAGTTGCGTGTAGGCCATGCTCTGACAGAGGACGAACGTTGGGAGTTGATCTGGAAACGCAGCTTTTCGTTGAGGGCGAGTGGTCATCATCGGCGCGCAGTAGGAGATCGTCAGACATTGACAATTGGCCCCTCGTCAGAGATGCTTCTGTATGTCGAGTTCTTTGTCGCCAAGCATGGAGTGAAGTAGTGATGAAAAGAGTGTCAAAACATTCGAGGATTACACTGGGAGCGTGGACCGTTTCCGGCATCTTCCGAAGAGGAGCGCGGTGAGACTGAACCTGGGAAGTAAATTAGAGTCTTCCGAATTGTAAAACCAAATTATTCTGCTATGAAAACGTGTGTATCGCATTCTGTTTGCATTCTACGTGCTCATATGCATAACTTCATACAATAGCGTCCGGAAATTTAAGGTGAAGTTCTCGTGTCAATCGTCGGATCACGATTTTGTATAATTCTGGCGATGTGCCCATGCACTGGTTCTCCTTTCCTCTTCCCGCCCGATACCACAGAGACGGTAGATTCTTGCACGTGAAGGCGCGCCTGACACTCACTCTTGAAGCGATTGTTGGCTCAGATTCCGAAAACTATGGAGCTGCGGCAAGTGCAAACTAATTGCAGGAGCAGGGAACTGGTCCGAGTTTACTATTGCGGATGAAGGTGAGCCATAAAAATCAAAGTCCTACTACCATAGTCAACTAATTAATCCAACGCGAACCCCGTATTAGGCTATACCGCGATGAGAGGCTAACACAAGTCTATATTACCCAAACCGTACTCGAGCATTCACGGAGCGAACGGAAAAGGTTGCTAGTGCTGGTTCGACTGCGATCGGTTGTACGCCGGGCAGAAATCCTTCCATGCCTGCGTGGGTTGATCCACGGTGCGGACATTGGGAATATCCTCGGCCAGCACGACGGCGAAACCACTAGCGGAGAATCATGAGTATCTGCAGCGAGGAGAATCTGGATGGATTACCCTTGCAGATGCCAGTCAATGTGGCTGAGAGTCTAATCGTTAGTGAGGACGTCCGAGGTGGGCAAAAGTTCTATTGGGCGTACCAATGCAGGAACCAGGGGCCAGTGTTGTCGGTGACGAACCTGATGGTTGCGTTGTCGGAGGCCGTCGAGCCCATATTGAAGGTGTCGCGCCAGACAGGCGTCTCGTAATTCACAACGTCGCTGCCTGCACTTCGAACAACAGCGAAATTGTGCTGTAGCAACCCATTGCTTCATTAGAATCCGGTGCGGAACTGATAAAAACGGAATACTTACGCCGTGAACATGGATGGGGTGCCCTCCACCGACGACGCCGCCCGGGATATTGAGCTCGACGGTCTTGCCCCGCGGAAGTTTGTAGATGCTCCCCGATGGCACGATCTTGGCGGCCTGCTTGGCGCCGCTGAGGAGCTGGAGGAGTACCGGGACGGGCGGGGGCATGAATGTGGCGCCGTTGATGGCGAATCTTGTTTGGTCGTCTGTCAGAGTGACGTTCAATTCGAGTTGGATATCCACAGCTCCTGGTTCAGCGGCCCCAGGCTGGAAAGATAAAAATTGAATAAGCACAATTTTCCTTGATGTTCGAGGAATGGTCACGTACGGCAGGCTTGGCTTCGAGAGGCTTTTTGATAGGCACTACTTAGATGTGGTTGGGGCAAGAATCAAAGTACGGCAGCTTACGTGGAGATTAGTCTCTAGCATGGGCCGGACACTGGGCGTGGAAGGAGTTTTCGGCTCAGCATTTGCTGCTCCAGCATAGCGCAGGATCGCGGAGTTGATTCCTCCATCAAACACCTGAGCCCCAGAATTAGGAACCGCGCGGATCCCTGTTTTCTCGCTGTCAGCGTGGCGAGACAGCCATGAGAAGCGTCGCTCACAGTAGTTGCTGGTAGTCTGATTGGCATTCAACTAGGGACCTTCTCAGAATTTGGACAATTCGGGATATCAGAAGTCAAAACTCACGACGAACGAATAGCGTTGACCTAATACTCAGTCTGAGCGTCATTGAAGAGCATAGAATAAAGCCACATACTAGCGTATATTTGAATAGAGTCAACAACGTAGGGCTTGACGCTGACACCGTCCGCTTCGATGATGGTCATCGAATGGCCGTCGATGGTGAAATTATAGTTTGGGTCACACGCCATGTTCAGTAATCGGAACCGATAGCTGGTGACATCGAGAGGCGTCAGCTCTGGTAGGAAAATGATCGGGATCGCATACCGTTTTCCATGCATGACCGATACAACAGCCAAGGGCGACTTCGTGCCGTTCACGGAGCGACCTAGGCCATTGATGAGAGTAGAGTTGAAAGCACTGAAGAACGTCAATGAGTTGGCATGGTATTGATCTGCGTGTGAGGCGATACTCACGGGCGAATCCCGGCCTCAGTGGAAGATTGCAGATAAGTCACGGTATGTCGATAGACAAATGAACTCACCTTTTTTGCCTTTGATTATGGGGCCAGGGAAAGTGCCTTCAGCGACGACGGCGCTATCATTAAAGGACCAGCAATAAATAAATATAAGTGATCGCAGATGCATACTCGCGAAGAAAGCCATCGGGAGAAATTGGTGAGTTAACAATATGCAAGTCCGTAATAGGGCCAATGGAAGCGAAGGCCATCGTAGCCCCTACAAGGGAGAAAAGAGCAGAGGTCGGGCTTGAGAGAAACATCCCAAGAACGTGGACTGTTGCGACAAGATTTAGAAACGGCAAATATAAGGTCAACAGAGGAGTTAGGGAGGCGCCACGGCAACCCAGGTGACTCTTTATAATTATTCCGTCTTTAAAATTTCATGAGATTGCCGCTGGACTTGATGCTGAGAGATCAGCGCGAGGTAGTCAAAGCCCGAGCCAGACGGTTGCACATTGGACGTGGGTCAGCCCGCCAGAGTAAATGCGAAGGAGATCAAGGTATCAGAGACAGAAGGCTAGATGCCTTTGACAGGCGATACTTCAGAGCACACGATCTGTCTGTGAGTATATGGAGAAAGAGTCGCACAGCCAAAGGAAGGAGATGGATGTGACTCCCGGTCTAAGGCGATTTGACCATGATCGACTCGGAGTGGAGAACCGGGACACGCGGCGTATACAAGCAAGCCGTGAAAGATGCACTGAAACCCACTTCTCCACGTCGTAAGACGTAGATTCTGAAGCTACATGACAAGACTGTCAGCATATTTTCTCATGTGTATTGAGTATACCGGTACGATCGTAGCACGCGCATTGGAGTGTCCGCTCCTCAACCGCCCTCGCAGACCGTAGAGAAGCATGAATACATCTCAAACTTAGAGCCATCGTCTTGTTCGTAGCGCTGCTGGATCGTCGTTGGCAATGCGGCGGCGATCACGGTGTACGAAACTTGTCGCAGATATCTGCTGTCTGGCATGAGAACCGTTACCAAACAAGGACGATAGAACATTTTCTAGTTACCAACTGATGATTCGGGGAAGCGTTCGATATCATTGCCGGTGAGCGCCAGCGTTGGTGTTGGGGTCTTGAGGCGTCGACAACGCCGGGACCTACGTGACGGTCGAGGGTGGAGACCCATGCTGTGATTCCGTGATGATGGCTCGTGACACCGTGACACCCGGCCACCGGTTACTCACTTTGACCCGAGTAAGCGGCTCCTCTGTATTGCAAGTTCATCTTCCTCATCGGGTTTGCTTCCGGCGGCCCAAAGCCATCCTTTCTCTTCTTTCGTATCCCTTGCATGTTCTGCATCATAGCTTATGTCTATGTGAATGTAGTAAGTATATGTAGCATATCTCCGCGGCTGACACTACCAATCAAGCACGGAATGGAATGTGCGTCTGGAAGGCACAGATCTGATCAGCCGCGGCGCTAGACACGCAACACCAGGCTCACACAAGTCTCTTCGAAGATCGGTAACCGATGTATACGCTCTATCACCTCTGATGATTTTGGTCGCATTGGAAGCTCACGAGGCCTGGTGCTTTATCGTGTGACATCTCATGCCTACAGGCGCGCACAAAGGCGCTTTCGGGTGAGAGTCGGCGGTTGCAGGCAACACAGGAGACAGGTGAGCCATTTCAGTTACACCTAGAGAGAGTCCAGAACGAACCTTATGAATAAATCATGCCGTTGCCAATGGTCCAGGCACAGCGTGCCGCGGAAGGCTGAGCCACTGCGTGCTTCCAGCGCTGTACTGGCATGCTCAGAAGCGCGCATGTTGGTTCCTCGAGTTGTACACACAACCCCGCGAACACCGTATGCTCCAGCCAACCCTGAACGCGACTGCGCGCTCCCTCGGAAGCCGCACTGTATCCCGTACGAGAAGCGCGCGGGTACATGTACGGAAGTGTTGGATCGAGGCGTCTGGTTTCGCAGCAGGCACGGCTCCGAAGAATGCCCATTCGAATGGTATTCCACGCCCGGTCGCGCACACAATCTAGGCACCCATATATTTATACGTACCTCGCGGGCATCTTGATGCCTGGGGATCCATCGCCATGTGTATTCGTTTCGCTTCAATTGTGTTCCGCTTCATTCTATCTTCGCTGACTATCCGTGGCCGCACTTTCCTTGAGTTCCTATGGCGTGGCATGTCATGCATTCCCAGCGTTCGTCTGCACGGTGACAGCACTGAAAATGAGGTGAGCTGCTCCTCTGTCGAAGAAGCCGATATACTCCACTCACCTGTCTCGTCCTCACACCTCTTGTGACAGTTCGTTGCATCCTTGTAACACTATGCATGTAACTCGCTCTGTGACTGCTTCAGCGCCAGAGTGCACTTCGGGTTCCTTGTGGCAAGTGGATCGTAAAGCTGGTTGGAGTTATCTGTAGTGAAAATCATAATTCACGAAATGAGACGTACCGCGACACAAATGCACCTCGCACCTCCCGACTGGATGCAGGACACGAAGAGATCTATATATGCCACGGTCGTGGGAGATTGAGGAAGACTGACATTTCTCGCTGATGCTGCGCAGGAAGGTCGTGTGCTGTGATACTTGTCAGCATGAATACATTGTCATCGAAGAAAAAGCGATACTCTCGGGCTATCTAGTATGCTTCAACCTTACAGAAACGTCCTTTCTTCGCATTCTCGAGAAAGTCAGGCTGTTCTTGACCGACCCATATCAACCTGGAGAAATCTCACGCGAGCGAGAAGGCAGGTGATCCAACGCATCCACCGACATCGACTACGAGGGAGTCTAAGGCAATATCTCTCGTATCGAATGCAATAGGTAGCACAATGAAGTCATCAGCCAGTATATATACTTAGACATGGGGGAACCACAGCGCACCGGCAACAAATAGGATCTGCAGGCTGCAGCGCCAAGGTATGCTGCTTTCCCGCGTCAGGGTGGGGCTGGCGATACGTTTCCCCAGGACGTTCGTAGAGATCCCAAAGAGTTCCTTCGCAAGCGAATCCAGAAGTGATAGGGTCGTACGTTGCGTTGATATACTTTCGAATCACGCACACAGCGATCCGGGATCCCGCCTGCTCTGAGATGTGATGGTATTCAATGTGTACAAGTTCGAGCTTTGCTGAGCACCTCTGCGGCATTCACTGCATAAGATAATTAGATGAGCGGTGTCAAAAATCTGCGATCCACGAAGGCCTACATTCAGGGCAAGCCTGCACTACTGCGAATGTGTAGTGCTGCATGTTCGACGATGTTTGGTAAGTACACGCAGAGAACACAGATTGAAGCCAGATACACGCACCAACAGCATGACTGCGGAGACTCGCAGAGCCACCGGTTCCTTGACATCTGGACTCTGCAGTCATTCGTTGGCAGAGGCCTTCTCCAGCATTAACAGCTGCCTCGAAGTCGAAGTGTGAAAGCTACAGGATGAGCTACGCTTGAGAGGAGATGTGGGTCTGTGGTAGTGTGAAGATCCGAAGAGCTGAACGCCACGAAAATGGATGTTAGTAATTGTTGGGCACAGGACTTGACACCGACGAGAAATTCATTTCAGATCGGTTCGAGTTTCACATACCATGCGACTCGAAGTGGTTATCGAGAACTCCTTCATTTCCATGTGACCTCGTCCGATCGATTGTCAACCTGAGATGTATTGATGTGGTTTCGTGCCGTTTCCTGGACATGAATCGCACCCGGCGGTGATGAATCCAGTCGAGTAAACTTCGATGTTGATGCTACATGTGACAGCAGTGGTCCTAAAAGGATCGGTGAATTTCTGTACGAAGGAATATGATCCCAAGGCTTACATCCCGTCAGTTGTGGGTTTGTTGAGAGCGACAGGTCGGGATCACAGATCGAAGACTGAAACAATATACAATGCGTTTCGTTGGTCTGTCATGTACTCCACTTCGCCGCATTCTACTAGCAAGGGACTGTTGCTCCTATATCGAGAGTGATTGTGAATGCAAATAACGCTTCAGCTTCAGCTGTCGAGTCTTACTGTTGTCAACTGCTGATAGCCAATCTACTTCCGTCGGAACTCCATCCCGCTTCTACAGACAGAGATCGCAGAACCTGATCAGCGTGTATGCACATCTTGAGGGTATGTCAACGAGTCGCATCCTGCCATGGTTGTGAGTTAAGCCTTTAGCGCTTTAATGCTTAAGCGTGCAGACGGCAAGGCTCGGCCGCACTCTCCCTCGGGCCGGGCGCGCCCCGGCCACCCGAAGCTGCTGCGAACCAAAGCTCCGCTCTTCAGTCGTCGCACTCATACTGTATCCTTCCCATGGTTTATTTATGCCTTCACGATCGCAGCGCTGGCGGTCACAGTCTTGAAATAGCAGACATGTCGTTTATGGAGGACTCGTAATCGAGATGATCCGTCTTCTCAAAAGAGGTGAGCACAATAGGTACCATTCCTCTTGGCGCCACGGGTCTAAAATGAGAGAGATTCTTGTGAGGCATCACATCGGCACTTGAACCGAAAGCATTTGGTCCAACCTACAGGCTCAGCTGTCCGCTACAGCGCCAAACATCCCCTTTGGTCCTCGGTCGATGGTCGGTCGATAAGTGGGCGAGCCTTGAGCGACATTGCCGCCTGAAGTGGTAAGGCCGAGAGTGGGATTGCATCAGTCGAGTGTTTCTAGGCTGACGCCGTTACAGGAGGGTTTGATCCCATACAGTGCATTTGCGGCGTCGTTTGGCACGCAGCACAAAGGGGTCTGAGGGATAAGAGCGACATTGCACTGCTTGTATTTAATCAAAGTGGCGTCCCTCGAGTCTCTCCTCTTCGTTTGATGTTGCCTTAATAAAGTCGACACGGTTTCCCTGGAGTCGTGTCCCATCCCTATAATCTAACAGAGCACTCACCCGCACACCATACACCAGAATGGCAGATCCTCTGAGCAATTCGGTAGCGCAGCTCGCTTCTGATCTGTGCGGTGCTCTGTACTTCATACCCATGAGATACGCTGACTAAGTTGATTAGTTTCGCTCAGAAGGTAAGCATCCTTGCTCTCAACGTGGCCTCGTAGCTGATCTTGACTTCGTACAGTTATATTATGTCGCAACATCGGCTCTTTGGACTTATGATTATTTTCTGACGCTGGGCGACGAGGTGAGAATTTTGTCTTGGAACGCTCGGTCTTATCCTTATGCTTGCGTGAGGTGGCATATGCGTACTCCGGCAGGAAGTCATATAGTAAGTCATGTTCAATTCCTGATAGTCCAGCTGCTAATTTTTATCGCAGTCTTCTACCTTTTCCTTATGGTAAAGCTCTATCCGTGCGTAAGAAGGCGATATCTCATTCATTCGTAGAATCGATATTTTGCTCCAATTACTATCCTACTATCACTCCTCTGTCAGTCAAAGGCATCACCTCGCCTGTGTCGAATTGAGACTAACTTTCTTGAAGCATATTTCCTCGATGCGTGGACATTGGATGTAAGTAATATTTCTATGTGCCATGATTATTTCTCACATATTTTGCAGGTGTTCATGCTAGTCTTCATTGCAACAGTTCTGGTAGCCTCACTGATGCTCTAGGTGTGCGCGATACGGATTCATGGAGACCCTCGAGACGGTCATTCTTAGTACAATAGCGGAAATATTCATGGCTCTACGGTAGAATTTCGTAAGATATATCACGCAATCAGGCTAACAGCGCAATAGCGTATATGCTGTCACCAAGAAGCACAAGGCAATATTAGTATTTGCAGCTGCAATAATCTTATGGCAATGGGGGATTGCGGTGTACGTCATGTCGCAGGCAAGTACGCAGCCGCGCTCGAGTATACCGGTACTGAACTATCTGCAGTCTTCGAAGGGAACCGACCTTCCAGCCCTTCTGTTATCTCGCCGAACAGACAGCGAGCCACCGCTCCCTACCTTGCCTGATATTGATCCATTCCACAGTACGTACAAAGCTCGTTTCTTCCCTCATAATTCCTGACAGTACGGTTTCAGTTTGCATCTTCATATCTACGCTGACCGTGTGCGTGCCGGCGCGCAATCATATCGTTTCTCGTGTGCTCCTGCTTATCAGCTGTTTTTTTTCCAGTGAACCATGGGTAGAAGCATTCCTGTGCATCAGCCTTGCCTTCGATATTGTCGTATTCCTCATCATCACCATTGGGACTACGCAAGCAATTCGAAATACTCACATTAAACGTATGCTTCGCGTCATTCAGCAAGACGGGATAATCTACTTCTTCGTGATGTTTTCCTCGAACTTGGTCTGGCTACTTTTGGTGCTTCATGCACGCGTGAGTTCGCTTATTTCTATGACTATCCTCCCATGACATCTGGATTTCACTCTAGCCGGGGCGCAAGTTTATGCATAATCAGTAAGTCAACGCACCCACGTTTGAGGTAAACCTACTAACAATACTATTTCTACTACAGGTCGGCGATGATGTAGGGTCTCACAGGTTCCCGACAGATTGACGCTAACAGCAGTCATAGAATCTCATGCATCATGGTGAATCGCATCACCCTCCATCTCAAACGGTCCAGCCACAAGCATTCGGTAATTCCTTGGAGCATGGACACTTTCCAGGACCGCAGCGGGAGTCTGCAGGGGCATAACTTAGCATCTCTGGAAGTGTCGTACGAGATGGGGGGATTGCGGCCGCACGCAGTAAACACTGCAGTTTCGTGAGCTTAGTCACGAGAACCTTGTTTTTCCTTTATTATTTTTTCTAGGAAATTGGAACCCCCGTTTTGAGATGACGGGCCAGTGAACGCTGTTGGAGCATGCTGAGAAAACTAATGCGGTATTCCTGTGCTTTGCGTTTCCGATGTCCTCATAATGTCTGCGCAATAACCTCAAAGGGAGACATTCCATTTGCTAGAGGCAAGCGCTGCACCACGTTGACAGTCTACGTGACGCTATCTTGACTATAGTCAGTCGAACTGCCATGTCCTAGCGCCCCCTTTTCGCAATAGTGAGTACGCATGCCTTAATCCGTGTATTATCTCTCTAATTCCGAGCTTCATGCCAGCAAGCGCGCAGTAATTGGACCGTTTCATAGCTATCATTAAATAATAATGCCGCCTTTCGACGCTACATTCCTGCGGCAAGGACTACCTCCGGAAGACGTGCCTCTTGCATTTTGATAGTTTGGCAGCTTACGCACCCTTCTGCTTCGGTCACAGAGCAATCTATCGATGATAACGAGTGGCTTTTCGACCCTGACCATGTGCTTCGCTTCCCATTCCTAGAAGATAAATGGAGCTCCGGGGAATGACAATCCAAGGTCCCCTAGACGAATCCACGCCTGATAAATGAATGTCAGCCCTCGTCAACACATGTTAGACGGCACTGATGGCTTTTTAGGGGGGCAAACATCCTCTAGAATTTCCGTGAACCGATTCGCCATCGGTCCGTTATAGAAACGGGATGTTCGCATGTCCCTGGTTTCGCGACAATAGGGTTATAAAGAGACGATCAAGCTCCGAGTTGGTCCACGAAAGTTACCATCTTCCAAAGGCAGTCTTACGGGATGGTTTTCCAACGCTCTGCGCTCTTCACGCTGCCCACCTTCACTGAACTACAAGCGTTCTCGGACCTATGTCGACTATCGGGATATGATTTGACCGGGTTCTGGGCGGTATGGACTCCAACAGGTAAACGTTTGCGGCCAAGTTTACGATCAGTGGGCTGTACCTCACGCGCTGCGTCACCTTCAGCTTGGTCCATCTTTATGGCCTATCATATCCGACCCACCATCTCGATTCTAGCTGTGTTGGGCTGCCTTGCGCGATATATCCCTCTCTGCCTCGGAATCCAATCGCTTGTGGGTCTTCTACGTTAAGCGCTGAGCTGTTTGCTGACGCTCACTGCAGATGATGACGATCGATGACATCCTGGATCATGATATCGACCTTCTGGTATCCCGCACTCGAACTCGTCCAATTCCCCGAGGCGCAATATCACTGCCTCGGGCATGGCTATTCTTTTCTATTCAGAGCGTCGTCGGTATCTACTGCGCCAGGACCTTCCTCAGTGCGACTTCGTGAGTGCTTCTCCTCCTCAGGTGTTTTGTCTCGAGTCCATAGTCGGTATTCTGTAGCCTTTACCTGTCTATGATGACATGGCCTATACTTCTCGTATATCCTACGCTCAAGGTCAGTTGATAGACGTGATACCGAACGATAGTATCACTGATCCTGGTCGTAGCGTTGGACAAATCTCGCACCTATCCCACTCGTAAGTCAGTCCCCCGGCATTGAAGCGGTCGCATGTTCACCTGAGGCGTCCCAGGGAATCATGTTTAACGTTGGCACCTGCATGGGTTGGAGCGACATCAGTGCGGATACGCCAATAAGCTGGGCCACGACCTTACCATTGTACACCGCAGCATGCCTATGGACTATCTGTTACGAGACAATTTACCAGCATCAAGTGAGATTTCTCCATTGCCATACTGTTCATGTTCCTAACTATGACCATACCAGGACCGATCAGATGACGAAAAGATAGGAATATACTCAATGGCTCGGCTCTTCGGAACCTGGACAATTCCTCTCTGCGCCGCTGCGGGAACGGGATTCTTCGCGATTATTGGGTACCTGGGAGTACAGAATAATCACGGGCCGCTGCTCTTCGGTAGTATCACTCTTGCAGGTTTCCTGGTATTGCGCCGCTTGTCGCACACCGACATCAATCACCCAGAGAGTTGCAAAGCATTCTTCTTGGGGATGCCCTTCATTTCACAGCTGGTTTTGGTCGGCATAGCGGTGGATGCTGTATACCACCGCATATCCCAGAGCATACCATTGTGACTAGATATATAGTGAGGATATCGATGCAGTACCATTACCACACCTTCCAATGTATCTGGACCCAGTCCACCTTCAATTTCGCTATAAAGCCTCGATCAATGTATACATGTTCCGAACACGGTTCCTCCTACAAACTTGTTGAAAGTAATCTTTGACTCCTCCTTTGACTGCAGGTAGCATTTCAGTTAGGGACAGCTTCGATGCTCTGCAGGAACGTGCTGTCTCCGTGATTCCGTCGCACCACATTCAACTTCCACCCAGCTTCACGAAGCAGACTCTCGAAGTGGTGGAAAGTACGCTCCTGCGAGTTGAACATCACCAACATCTGAAATTATCGTCCTGCATCAGCTCGCACCCTCCCGCACAATCCGCACTAGCACGTACCGTCATGTCTGCATTATACCCCATCTCATTCACGGCACCGAAGTTCGCCAACAACGGCGCAGGCGCTTCCAGGGGCACTGCCCCCGGGATGCCCTTCCCGCTATCCGCAGAAGGGTCGTGGCACGCATACGGCATGATGCTCTCCACGAGAATCAGCTTCGTCTTCGATCCCGCCGCCTGTCGTAGCTGCTTCAGGATCTTCGCGCAATACTCGTCAGACCAGTCGTGCATGATCTGCTTCAGCAGGAAGATCGACACATCCCGCTTCGGCTGCGCGACGAAGAAGTCGTGCGCTGTGATCCTCGTCAGCTCAACCCGCACCGCATATGGGAACACTTCGACGGGACACTCACCCTCGAGTTCCACACGACCCGACGTCACAGCCTCGGGCATCTTCGTCGACCACAGCTGTCCCAGCACATCAGCAATGCATTCGGTGCGCAGCTGAACTCGACCACGCCCACCTTCTTCGCGTCATTGACGACGTCCGGCCGGTCCTGGACAACGATCTTGAGCTCAGGGAAATCGCGAGCGAGTGGGAACGCCGACGTCCCGACGCCGCCGCCGACATCCACGACCACCGACTTCGCCGGAAGGTCCTTCCAGTCGTAAACTGAGCAGCGACACGATGCACTTAGTGAAAGGCGACGTCTGAGTGGGGTGCATGGACGCACCGGCCAAGATTGCATCCGGAGGCTGCAGCGCCTGGATCCCCTGCATGCCCGCATCGAACCTGCGCTGCCGGTATTTCTGCTCAGGGTGTTCGTAGAACTGCCACAGCGTCTCGTTCGTCTTGAATGCGCGAGCGAACGCGGACGCCGTCGGGTCACCCGAGTGGCCCGTGCTGGGATCGGAGAGCGTCTCCCAGGAGTAGGCGGACGCCTTGAACGGCTCGTCGAGGCTACACGCACATCAGTGAGACCCAGATTGGAGCAATCGGTCATGTAACGCACTGATGACTGGCGAGGGCGGCTACACCGACTGTGCCATCGTACTTGTGGTCAGGGCTGCAAGAGAAGCGGTGAGTAAATCTGACGGCGTGTGAGCACACGGCCGGAGACTGACTCAGAGAACACCGTCTCGGCGGACTTCATGGTGTCGAGCATGCTCGAGATGCGGGTGTTGGCGAACACATCGGGCGACACCTCGCGGTACACGTGATTCACAGCGAGGAACCGGATGAAGCGTCCTATTACACCATGAATACATAGTCAGCGCTTCAGCAGAGGAGCGAATAAGATGACGGACTGCTGACCGAGCTTGTCAGGATCCAGTCCGCTCCTCGCTGCAATGTCCTTGATGTGCAATCCCTACGATCACCGACACATGTGAGTTTGACTGCCTCATCAAGAAACCAGCAGCGACCGACCTGAGGTCCGGCTTCGCGGAGTATCTCGGTGACATTGGCTATGCAGCGCGAGGCAGGCACGTACTTGATAAAATGAAATTCGAGCTAGACGATAGTATGTTACTTACATTCGAGGCAGGCTCTGACTGCCGCTGATCTGTAATGCTGTACACATAGCTCTATCAGCGTGCGCTGAAGGCAGAGCTCATTACTTACGCCGCCGACAACGTGATATAAGGACACCTGAGGCGGGGTCAAGATGGCCGCAAGATGCAGGGCCGCAGCGCTGACGGTGTGGGCAGCAAGGGCGGCTGTGGGATTGGCGCGAAAGGCCTCGGATGGCGGGGCGAAGGGCTCATTGAGGTCGGGTATCTGGAAACCGCCTTTGGCGCAGGCAATTTCCAACGTCGTCAAGGACGTCTGGATGACGTCGAAAAGCTGACGAGGAGAACTCATGATGAGCAGGAAGTGTCTGAGGGTGGTTGCGGGGATGAGGTGCAGATTGGGGTAACATTGTCCTGTCTTTAAAGCAGCGGGAGCTGGAAGCCCAGTGCTGAGAATAGTAAATGGAGGGTGCGTGAGCGAGGAAAGGCGGTGAATGTCAAGGACGAACGCAAGAAATCGTCAAGATAACCGGAAGCCTTGGCGACAGTATGAATTGAAGATGATCATTCAGAAGGGATGCAATAGCGCCATATAGTAATCGGAGAAGAGCTTGGTGCGACCAGGATTTTGAAACGGTGCCGCTAGAGGCTTGACCAGAGTCCGTTGATAGTGTCCGCCAGGGGATTATTGGACCTGGCCATGTGAAGTGAAGTGCTGGCTCAGATGCCAGCTCGAGGCTGACGCCGTAGCCCTGGTCTGATGCACGGCGAGAAGTGTCGATCGAGTTGCCAGTGATCATGGATGAATAAGAACTTCTGCAAACCGCGTGCGAGGTGATGCTCGGCTCCCCGTAGATACAGCGCCTTTGGTGGATGCCATCGCTCCCACCCATGTCAGAGAGTCCGCAATTCGATCCGTAAGCGCAACCTCGTCGCAGTGCCATGCTGAACAATGAGTGGTGCTATTTCAGTCCTGTTTCGATGGAATGCAACGGGAAAAAACCCTCAATCCTGTGTCCTCGTCAGCGCAATTATCCGCCTTGATGACCGAGCGAGGCATAGAAGTACTGCTGTGATAGAGATGTCGCGCTGGGCATGATAGGCCATGAAGACGGACCAAGCTAAAAGAGAGACGACGCATGAGATATAGGATGGTGGGAGATGAGTCAAGTGACCTACCTGTGGGAGTCCACACGGCCCAAAACTCACTGAGATCGTACATAGACAATCGACACAAGATAATACACTACGCACCCACTGTACCCGATTCGAGGCGCTAGTCAAGGTGAGTTGGATGATCGGATTCTGGGCGCGGATTGCCAGTGAAATCGGCGTGCTCACAGCCTCGAGGGCTCGGGTCCTCGAGGCCTGCAGAACTGCTAACTTCAGCGACGATAATTGATCTCGCTCAGGCTCAAAGATATGCATATCTACCTGCTCATAAAAACAATGTTGTTAACCCTTGCAATCGGCTATAGTGTCTTGATCGCGCACACCGATTGCCTGCTGCTAGGGTGGTACTGACCCTCGGCCGTTTTCCCGAAAACCCTCGAACGAAGCGGGGTGTCAGCAAGTCAGACACCTGATAGCTGCGCCGTGGTCCTAGTCTGATGAGCTAAAGTTTGGTAGAATGACAGATGACCATCGTGAAGCTAGACCACGAGGTATGATAGCTGAGACCGCTCATGAGGTTGATGAGAACGGTCGTCAGCGTTTGGGAAACATCTGTTGGCATCGAGGTCCAACACGTGGGTAGTTTCGCCTTTTGCCGAGAACTGGGAGCGCGCTCCGCCTCAATTATGTTTTCTTCCGCGGCTACCACAGACCTAGAACAAGAAGAACGCAGATCCCAACGGTTGCCCGATTGTGATATTTGTTTTGTTGCGCGTATGTGTTGGTGACTAACCTTGGAAGGTCCAAAGGCCATATCGCCGACTGTGTTTCCCGATGTCGCAAGGGCCAAGTGCGCACTGCCAACTTACAGTCCATGCTTTGGTATCATATGAGTACTCCTGTGAATATGTAACATTCTGTGAAGAACACTCCTAACGCCCTGTCTAGATACACAACACCAGAACCCATTCTAGACCTAAGTGTGTCTTCCATTGCTCGTATCGCTGGACAGATCGTGCGCGTTCTTCCAAGTCAGAGGGCTGCACCTCTAGGATACTACAAGAGAATGCAGGCGTAAGCGTCATGATACATATCTGACGCCGGTGACATGCGGCGTGGCGTCGTGGGAGACGCCAGCCTCGCAGTTTGCATAACCCAGAACAATCCCATGTATTCGAGAAGGTCAGCACACGCTCCGCCGCTCCGGATGATGCACGGTCAGACCTTCTCTCCCAGGATCCGGAACGAATATGTACGCTCAATGTCCGACAAAAACTTCCGACGTCTCCTGTGCTCTTTTACGACAGTCGTTGACGAAATCGTTCCCTTCTCGTACACATTCCACATAGAACCCGTCATTCCAATAAGATAGGAGCTACTTACTGGATACAAGGTGCCGATGACCAATATTCATCCGTCAAGGACATCAAAGGTGCGGACAATAAGTAAATTTGTCAGAGTCCATGTAGGGGTCTGCTTCCTTTCCATATCCGCTCTCGTATCTTGCCAGGCCCAGATGCGACCAGGGGAGCGCTGGTGCGTCGTTCCCTTTATGATAGGTCATAGGTCATCGCCTTATGAGGAGAGCCTGATACCATCGCTGTCCCACAGCCGAGCACCCGCACAATGATGGTGGCGGACGACTCGGGTGAGCGAGATCATCTCTGAAACACGATTGGTTAAAGACGCCTCGTCTCTTCCTTCGAAATGTCCGTCTAAAGGTAGCCCCTCTGCTATTCTTTCAGAATGGCAGACGCTCTGAGCAATTCGGTGGCACAACTTGGTTCTGATCTGTACGTCATTCTTGGCCTTCAAATCGGCAGTCGCGCTGACGCTACAGGTCAGGTTTGCTCAGAAGGTAGTGAATCCGACCGTCCTGTACCTCGATGCTAACCTCGCGCAAAGCTGTATTATGTGGCAACCGCAACGCTTTGGATCTATGATTACTTTTTGACGCTTGGTGACGAGGTGAGCACTGTAGCAAGGGTGGTTCGGACCGGTTCTAACGCAAATAAAGGTGGAATACGCTTACAGTGGTGGAAGGGCGTACAGTAAGTTATCTTTCACGGTCGAGAACTTGCGTTCATCATCCTTCTGTAGTCTTCTGCCTCTTCCTTGTGGTGAGATCCTTCGCGAGTCTGCGGATCGAACATTACTCACTGACTCTAAGAATCGATACTTCGCTCCAGTTACTATTCTGTTATCGCTACTAGGTCAGTCGGTACCACTGAACTGTCAGAAAAGTATCAGCTGACATTTCTGAAGCATATTTTCTCGATGCATGGACTCTCGATGTGAGCGATCTCTTCCAAAAGATGCTGTCTCTGTCGCTCATTTAATTTACAGGTGTATGTCCTCGCGGTGTCATCGATCTCTCCGAACCCTCACAATTGGGCCCAGATGTGCTCGATACGGATTTATGGAGACGTTTGAGACGGCAGTCCTCACCACGGTTGCAGAAGTCTTCTTGACTATACGGTGGGTTTAATTACCACATACGACCAATGGAATATGCTCACTATTCCGCGCAGCGTTTATGCGATCACCAAAAAACATAAGGCAATAGTGGTCTTTGCGATAGCGATAATCCTCTGGCAGTGGGGGATCGCTGTATATGTCATGTCCCAGGTGAGTATGCAGCCTTTCTCGTCTTCGTCTCGCATATGAATTTAGCGTATGCTTCAGTCCTCGAAGGGAACGGATCTGCCTGCTCTGCTGCTTTCTCGCCGAGACGCTGGCCTGCCTCCACTCCCCACGCTCCCCGACATCGATCCCTTCCACGGTGTGTACCAGGGTCCATCGAATCTGCATCACGACGGCTGATCCTCCGGCTAAAGTATGCATATTCATATCCACGTTGACCGTGTAAGCCCAAGGCTCAATTCTTGCATGGCCTGAACGCTGACCCCAGATCTCAGCACGCCATGGGTGGAGGCATTCTTGTGCCTCAGCCTCGCCTTCGACATTGTGGTGTTCCTCGTAATCATCGTCACGACTACGAAAGCTATTCAAACCACCCACATTAGGCACACACTTCACGTTATTCAGCGGGACGGGATACTGTACTTTTTCGTGCTGTTCTCCTCCAATCTGGTCTGGCTCGTTTTGGTGCTTCATGCTCGTGTGAGTCGTCTGTGCATCTCCGTCCTGTCTGCGCTGACGCCGTTCGTTTGCTCCAGCCCGGTCTCAAATTTATGCATAATCAGTACGTAGACATGTAAGCACCAGCGAACGATTACTCACATACTGTTATGCCACAGGTCCGCGATGATGTATGATTACAATCCAATCTCTTCAGCCGTTCGAAGCTGACTACGCCCACAGCATATCGTCCATCATGATCAACCGCATTACGCTGCACCTCAAGCGTATCAGTCACAAGCATTCGGTCATCCCCTGGAGCGTACAAACTTTTGAAGAACGAAGTTCGAATTCCCGGAGGCACCTCCCGTCCTCTTCGGATGAGAACTACGAGCTGAGGAATATATCAGTAATTTCCATAGGGCCTGACGCTGCATAAGCATTTTCGCGCAGGGATGTAGCAACATGTACTCTTTTGTTTATTTATAATGTGATTTTTTATCAGCCCAAATGTCAATTGATGTATCATACACGACCACAAGTATCCGACGAATGAGTTTATGAGGCGGTTGGAAGGTACTCCGGTGCCTCTTCGACGAGTCGGAAAGCCAGGAGGTCAGGGGCGCATAGTGTCAATATCACAGCGGGATTCCTTGAGAGAGTCGGCCTGCCACGGCGTCTGCGGCGATACCGACTAACACGATCTGTGAGATGGATGGCATGCCAAGGAAGAATTTCTTGCAAGTGTCAGGGCTGTTGACGTCGGTGCGCGACAAGCGTCGCAACACCAGGAAGCCTGCGAGAAATATGCTGCAAAAGAAGGGCACCCCGTATTCGTCCTGGAGCCCCAGGTAGACGAGGATCAGGAGGAACCCCGTCCCTGCCGCGGCGCATAGTGGGATAGTCCACGACCCAAAGAGGCGGGCCATCGAGTGAATCCCCAATTTCTCGTCGTCAGATCGGTCCTGATAGATGCGAAGCGTTTAGCATAGCTGGGAAACGATCACAGAGCGGCGGACATACGAGGTGTTGGTAGATGGTTTCGTAGCAGATGGTCCACAGGCATGCCGCAACGTACAACGGAAGCGTGGTAGACCATCTGATTTGCGAACTGTTGCTGATATCACTCCATCCCATGCAAGTGCCGATGTTGAACATGATGCCCTGAAGATCCCAGGTGAGTATGGGAGCACTTTTATTGTGAGGTCCGAACTTACGAGAGGGATCGGCGCAAGATTGGTCCAACGCTACGATGGGCGGATAGATGGGTTAGTGGTCGGGTCTAATGCCCGTGACTTTCAGCCATCGACTTACCTTGAACGTAGGATATATAATTATCACCGGCCAGGTCATCATGGCGAGGCGGAATCTACGGACAGGTCCAGAATGTAGGGTATAATTATATCAATAGAAAAAGATTTCTTACGAAACTGGATCAAGGTAATTTCTCGCAAGATAGATGCCAAGGGCAGCCTGGACGGCGAAGAAGAGCCACGCGCGGGGAAGTGATATTGCACCACGAGGGATTGGGCGAGTTCGAGTGCGCGTCACCAGCAAGTCGATGTCATGGTCTAATATATCATCAATTGTCATAATCTAAGAGGAGATCAGCAGCCAGTAACTGTGAATTTCGGAATTGGAGACAGACAAGACATTGTATGCCGAGGCAAAGGGGTATGTACCGAGCAAGACACAGGAGCGCTGCTTGTATCGAAATGTCGTGCTGAACGTGGTAAGCCATGAAAACAGACCAAGCTGTAGGTAAATAACACGTCAGTAGAATATGAGTGATGAGCGACGAATAAAACCTACCTGTCGGTGTCCAGACGGCCCAGAATCCGGTGAGGTCATATCCCGATAGCCTGCATAAGTCCGAACAGGCTTGTAGTTCGGTACGAGTGGGAAGAGACCAAAGCGCAGGTGGCTTGTGCGTCATGGTATGGGCGGCAATGGACCGAGACCCTCCGGGAGACAATATGCTTATATATGCTCTTCTGAGAAGTCTAAAGACATATCGGGATATCAACCAGAACACTGATCAAGTTAGAAAACAAAGTCGCACCAGACTTAGTCCGTGTATGTAGCCATCGGGCGACTGTCAGCAAGGTCCATCCGAGTCTGATCTTCGACGGCTCATGACAATGGGGGACGATCACTAGCTATGGATGTGCATCAAGGACCGCCTACAGTGACCTGGGAACAGGGGACGGCATCACCTCGCACCCGGAACATTGCGCGCATAATTTGCGCAAGATCGTCGATGCGCCCGCCGTGCCCAAGGTTCTGGTGCTTTGCCGCACTCGTTGAAGAAAGGATTGAAGAACACATAGGATTGCGCTTGCTTGGTAGAAGGCCGGTGAGACTGAATTTCTCACAGATCTACATCTACAAGCGCTGCATTTGATGGCCTGACCGTAGGGGCGCCTATAGGCACAACGCTGGGGTTCTCGGATTTGTGGGTCACAGGAACGAACAGACCTTTACGAAAATTCTTTCAGCGGCAGCAGTAGTCCGGAACCGCGTTGACGTCTGGTATGACGCTCTTCCTCTATCTAATAATCGTGATGCACGTTGCTCCGCATGAGTACGGCGCTAGATTGTGATCTCTACTCTCGCGATATGGTCTACGCACCGTGTGGAGAAATTTGGAACTAGCAGTGCGCGACGGGTTTCTCCAGCGTTTTGTCAGTGGGCCAACCAAAGTTCGCGACCAATAATCGTAAATCGTGGCGGCCGCAGCCGGGCCGCCGGCTGCCTTACATATGTAAATAACTTGAAGGAATTCTCTTAGGCGCTCGTCCACGGTCACCACCTTCTTTCCCTTGTCAGTGCACCAGGTATTTCTCGATCCAGCTGCAAATGTAAACATGCCTTTCAGGTTCTTAACGTGTGTCTCACTAACAGGAAGCCATTGAACGACGTGCCCGAAGCAATCTAAGCTCGGACTCAAGTACGCTCTCAGTGAACGTCTTCTCTCCGACATGCTCCTAACCCAGAAGGATCACAGTGAGTACCGCCTGTTAAGCTGGGAAGCTTCATTTATGAGATAATGGCAATAACGTGAGTCCATCCAGAACCTCGCTGCATGCTATCTATGCAGTGCTCGAGAACAGAACCTTCCATTCTTCTGGTGGAACAAGCGCGACCAGCTGGGCAGCGTTTCCTCACACAGACGCTCCTGTTTATCCCTTTGGCACCGTCGACCATTCCCACATTGGTCCAGGCCAGGACAACAGCGTCAAGCTCGAGCGGCAATCTGATCGACTCATCACTTCGCACAGCAAGTATCAGTGATCTCCACGGAAGACCTTGCGATCACGAACACAAGGAGAGCTCTAGAGGCGCCATCTAGAAATCTCTATAGCGTTTCCCTGCTCCACGATCCCGGTATCGCGTTCCTCCGTCGCTTCTTTCTCGAATACACACCGTTGCCGAGGCACCCATCCGCCTCAGACGACCTCCAGTGACCGGGCTTAGTACTGCTGATCTCGCCTACTTCACACACTATCCTCCCGGTTCCATTCTGAGCACTAGGAGCAGCCTCTGCTCTGCTGCTTAAAAGTATGCGTAATGTCATCTCATTCCCCATCCCATCGACTCTTCGACCCACGCAGGCGCATTCAACTCTACCATGGTTTCTCCTCGTCAATTCTTCGACATTATCCAAACGTCCTTAGAGACGCTTGAAGATGCCTGCGCCAAAGGCGGTTTCCAGATCCCCGACCTCAACGAGCCTTTCGCCCCGCCATCCGAGGCCTTTCGCGCCGATCCTGCAGCCGCCCTTGCTGCCCACACCGTCAGCGCCGCAGCCTTGCAGCTCGCGGCCATCTTGACCCCGCCTCAGGTGTCCTTATATCACGTTGTCGGTGGCGTACGTATCTATGTTCTCCTCCGCTTTCTCTGCATGCTGATTCGAGTTTTCGACGTACACAGCACTACAGATCCGCGGCGGTCAGAGCCTGCCTCGAATGTAAGTAGCTGCTCATGATCAGGTTTGAATTTTTTTTGCTAATTGTGTACCCGTGCCGCGCTACTCAGCCAATGTTACTGAGATACTCCGTGAAGCCGGGCCTCAGGTCAGCGTGGGGTACTCCTTCATGAGGAGGAAATACTCACATGCCTTGGGATCATAGGGATTGCACGTCAAGGACATTGCAGCAAGGAATGGACAGGATCCCAACAAGCTCGGTGAGTCTCGGACCGCCGCTTATGACACTGGCTGTTCTGCCGCTGACCGTCTCGCAGGACGCTTCATTCGGTTTCTCGCCGTGAACCACGTGTACCGCGAGGTGTCGCCCGACGTGTTCGCCAACACCCGCATCTCGAGCATGCTCGACACCATGAAGTCTACCGAGACCGTATTCTCTGAGTCAGTCTTCAGTCAGGTGCCCATACGTTGTCAGAAGTACTCATCTCTTTCTCTCGCAGTCCCGACCACAAGTACGATGGCACAGTCGGTGTAGCCGCCCTCGCCAGTCATCAGTGCGTTGGATTGCCGCTTGCTCCAATCTAGGCCTCACTGATGTGCGTGTAGCCTCGACGAGCCATTCAAGGCGTCCGCCTACTCCTGGGAGACGCTCTCCGATCCCAGCACGGGGCATTCGGGTGACCCGACGGCGTCTGCGTTTGCTCGCGCATTCAAGACGAACGAGACGCTGTGGCAGTTCTACGAGCACCCTGAGGAGAAGTACCGGCAGCGCAGGTTCGATGCGGGCATGCAGGGGATCCAGGCACTGCAGCCTCCGGATGCGATCTTGGCCGGTGCGTCCACGTTCCCCACTTACGGACGTCATCTTTAACTGAGTGCATCGTGTCGTTGCTCAGTTTACGACTGGAAGGACCTTCCGGCGAAGTCGGTGGTCGTGGATGTCGGTGGCGGCGTCGGGACGTCGGCGTTCCCACTCGCTCGCGATTTCCCTGAGCTCAAGATCGTCGTCCAGGACCGGCCGGACGTCGTCAATGATGCGAAGAAGGTGGGCATGGTCGAGTTCAGCTTCGCACCGAATGGATCGCTGACGTGCTGGGACAGCTGTGGTCGACGAAGATGCCCGAGGCTGTGACGTCGGGTCGTGTGGAACTCGAGGGTGAGTGTCCCGTCGAAGTGTTCCCATATGCGGTGCGGGTTGAGCTGACGAGAATCACAGCGCACGACTTCTTCGTGCCGCAGCCGAAGCGGGACGTGTCGATCTTCCTGCTGAAGCAGATCATGCACGACTGGTCTGACGAGTACTGCGCGAAGATCCTGAAGCAGCTGCGACAGGCAGCGGGATCGAACACGAAGCTGATCCTGGTGGAGAGCATCATGCCGTATGCTTGCCACGACCCTTCTGCGGATAGCGGGAAGGGCATTCCGGGAGCAGTGCCGCTGGAGGCGCCTGCGCCACTGCTGGCGAATTTCGGTGCCGTGAATGAGATGGGGTACAATGCGGACATGACGGTACATGCTAGCGTGGATTATGCGGGAGGGTGTGCGCTGATGCAGGACGATTATTGCAGATGTTCGTGATGTTCAATTCGCAGGAGCGTACTTTCCACCACTTCGAGAGTCTGCTCCGCGAGGCGGGGTGGAAGCTGACTGTGGTGCGTCGGAACCACGGGGACAGCACGTTCCTGCAGAGCATCGAAGCTGTGCCTAACTGACAATTATTGCGGAGACTGCGACGGAAAGTCTCGGTCACCTGGTCGTTATCGTTCCGTAAGCTTATGCACTAGCGATGTACTTTTACGTCTTTTGTCGCGAGACTGCTATAGGCAGTGCATGAGAGTGATGATCAATGGTTATCATATTAGAGGGTTTTGGAAAGTCCATCTGTAAAGAGGCCTAATTGCAAATGCGGTGGGCAGCCTTTTCGTTCAGAGGACGGCCTCCCATTGGACGAGAATGTGCTGAATTACCGAAAAAGGCAGGTAATGTGCGATCGAAGGGGTTTTAGCCGGAGCAGGTATGAGCAGGTATGAGCTGCTCATACCTGCTCATAGCGATTCTGTTTTGCTGATGTCCTGCGAGTTGTCAGCTCCACGGTCCACCGTCGCGAACCTCGATAACCGAGAGATTCGATGAGATCCATACTTTATTTGGGAACTTTTATGAGAAATTTGGAGCTATCGTGGAGCGGATCTCTCGGTTATCGAGGAAAAGAAGAGCGGAGCTCGCACTCGCAGCTGTTTCCAAAACTCTCTATTCCAGTCTGGGCTGCCGCTGCTGGCTTTTCATTGGATCGCTGAAGATTACTGCCGTCCCCCACTTTCGTGACGCTCCGGAATGGCTCGACGGCACGGTGCGAACTGAATGAGGTCTCTCTTGTACAAGGGAGGTGGTGCCACGCCGCCTTTACCGGTAGGTCACCGTGCCAATTTCGAAGGCGTACTAGTATGTCTGAATACAATACTTCTTTGCCTTCATGTACAATAGTACGCGCAGTATTTGACGACAGCGTAATTTGTTCCAATCATTAATATGCACGCCGGTCTCTTGGACATGCGAGTTAAAGATGTTGAAACGTGGAGATGCAAACAATGTGCTCTTGCTGGTAGCCTTCGCGCGACCGCAGATGGTTGCTATCAATAAAAACTAGTCGTGCAGGGAATTTATGCGCCCAAAAATACAGAAAGCGTAAGTCATGCAGTACACTGCTGTGCCACCCATGATAGGCTTCCAGCTGTGATTAGGACACACCCATCGTAGGTAGTCCGTTCCAATCACCACCCATGTAACACGTGCAGATGCGCCCAACGATAGACGACCTGCACGGTCACCCCTGGGAGCGAGGCCTAAGCGTGTGGCTCACACCCATCATAGGCTGATACCACCGGGGTCTTCCCTCAGTACGGAATCAAATATTGCCCATGTAACACAGCCGTAGGATGCGTTCGCCCATAATAAGCCACGCATCCCAGACCGCGGCTGACTGTCACGAAACCCCCAGCGATGAGTGCTCGTCAACATCAGAAACCCATCGCCAACTACGATTCTAAGCAACAAATCAGATGGCCGCAGGCGTCGGTAATGTCTTGTGATGCTTACCGCTCGCACTGGTATTATGTTAACACGTTGATGTCGCATCTTGCGGACGACGATACGTGAACGTGTCTAAAAAACCGCGATGAGTATATCAGGACAAGAACACGCCACACACTGTAAGCCTGCCTTGACCACTCGTCGGGGCCTTGGGAGCATTCACCGGTGCCTCAGAGTGGGGTATGCGAATACCACGACTTGCGAGAGCGTGTAAGATACGAACGCAAAGAGAGGAGAGGAGGAGCTCAAAGGGAAGGAAAAAGAGGCGGGAGTAAGGAACGACGGGTATTCAATGGCGGGCCGCACATTGCACGAGGGGCACCAGCAATACCAACCCTACACCCCTAGCTCGCGAACGACATAGTACAGCTGATGAGCAGACTAGCGTGCAAGTTCGCTTCATCCAACCCTCTGCTGCCTCGAAACCTGGCGGAAGGCCGACAGGGTCGACGCCAAAGCAACGCTCGCACGGCGCTTTGGAACTACCTCGAGAGGCAGCGTCGACGTGCGCGGGCCCACGCAACATCGACTTCGTCAAACGCTGAGGACGCAACATGCAGGCACGAGACAGGGGAAAAGTCAGACTAGGCCTCCAGGTAAAGGAGGACGGGCGGCGCACCTTATATACTGCGGCGGGCAAGGCCGCCTTTTATTGTCGAACAAGCGAGACGCGTCGCGTCGCGTTCACAATCAACGGACAGCCACGCAGTCACGTGCACTACGCTCGTCCTCCTCTTCTTGTCAGTGCCACAGCTTGCGCAGACAACCCTCACACGAGCTTGAAAATCGACTTCGAGCAACGCCGACGTCGAAGCATTGAAGCCCCCGCTGCTCTTCTCGCTCCCAAACACCGCCTTCAACACGCCCGAGAATATAAACGAAGTCCTTGAAATTCCGCACATCGCTGGCAGCACGCCGCCGGTTTTGAAGAACGACCCAGTACTGACCCATCCAACCAGCCCCATCACCCGGTGCCCCCCTCTTCTGGCCCGTCGGCGTGCAGATGGCACACACGAAGGGGGTGCGCAGCCTCATGAACGGCTTCACCGCGGGCATGCTGCGCGCAAGGAGGCGTGCTTGTGCTCTACATCTGCTTCGGATTCGCGCGGCGAGCTGATGCACGGACACCCACAAGATATACGTGCTTGCTCCGGTGTACGTTAGGAACGATGGGCTCGCGCTGAAGGTGCTTGCTGGGACGGTTCCGTCAATGATTGGCTCGTGAGTCTCGTTCATCTTCCTCAAGGACCCAGTCTCACGCACGCACGCGCCCGGAGGGTAATCGCGAATCCCACCGGCATTATCACAGGTACTCTTTCCCGTCTCTCTTCCCACTTGGTACCCAGAATGCTGACACGCGGCGCCGCCACACACAGTGCGCATGCAGACATTCTACGTACTCCGCAGGCAGCCCGTACCGCAACTTGTGGCTCGCCTTCGCGCTAATCTGCGCGACCAGCGGCATGCGCGCACTGTACTGCGGCGTGGACACGACGACCGGGCGCAGCGTCGTGCTCTCCGTGTCGCAGATCCGCTAAATGTTGTTGAGGATCCACTGCTGCTGGCGCACAATCTCATCCGACCCTGCTCACCGATGACCTAGCCCAGTGGCGCTCGAACGTCTTCTTGTGCAGCTGCGTGTTGCATTCGTCCTGCGCGAGCTTCCGGATTGTCGCCATGCTGTTCTCATGGTCTTCGTTGATGCATACCCCCGTGGTCTCATTGCGAGCGTCCGCGAAGGCGGAGTCGTGCGCCTTCTTGGCCTCCTCGATCATATCCCGCAGGCCGTCCTCGATGCGCTTGTGCAGATCGGTCCTGCGCTTTCCGTCTTCATCACAGTACTGCAGCTCAGCACACGGAAGCACGGGGGGTACTATAGACGACAGGGAAGAGGGGTAATAATCTTATAACATCGCTACGAGTATAGAGCGAAAAGTTACAACGTAATGACGTCGAAGAAGTGGGCACATGAGTACTGCGCACGAGTAACTCCGAACAAGGACCGGTGCGGTTCGAACAGAAGGTTGTCTTCCGTATCCCGCAAGCCAATATCTGGGTCAACGCAAGCTCTTGCCAGTTGCCATATGGTATGCGGCTACGTGCTGGAGCCGGGCTTTTCGAAGTCTTAGTAATACTCGAGGGAGTTTGCAAGGCTGGTAAGCAGCTGGACATATTCCTTTTATAATACGCCACAATTCACCGCGAGAAACCCGCTCTTATCTATGTCTTTCCATCTACATCAGCACATGCATAGCCGTTTCATTTGTTGCCCGTCATCCGCCCTGTATCTTCCAGAATGTCGGCGAGATCGGACCAGCTATTCTGGGCATACGGCTTCCCGTAACAGATGTCTAGATAGATGAAAGGCTTACCATGGTCTTTGTCTTGACTTTCTCGACAATAGGATCTTTTTGTGCATTCAACGCATTGCCACCATCTTGAGACTGCTAGGACCCAACAGATCATATCAGCCGTCAAGTGGACGGCCTCGCTGGACCAACTCAGTCGATGGGCCCGGGATCATATCGTGGCCTCTTTATTTAAAGGAGCATCGTCTTCTACGTTGTCGTCAGGCATCTTCTTTCTCCACCATGCCAGACCCTTCCGTGTCTCCAGGCGATCCTATCCCGCCTGAACTTGCAGAAATCCTCCAGGATATGTACGTCCACCATGTCTTCCCTCTGTGCGGATGTCTGCGCTCACAGTTGCTCTCAGTTTAGCGACGAAAGTGAGGAAAAAGGATGCATAACGGCGTTTTCACGGCGTATTCTCTAAAATATCTTGGTAGTATTTTACCGCGGCAGCATTGGTACTGCTTCTGTACGACCACATGTTGACCCTTCCGACAGAGGTGAGCTATTGTGCTTCGGCTTCTTCGAAACTGTGACGCTCGTAACCTCGCCGGCAGGTGCGAACAATTTGGGAGAAGAAGAAAACATATTGTACGGCCTCGACGGTTCATCGGCTCTATTAGCTTTTTGCTGATTATCGGTTTAGTCCTACTCTTCTTCTTGATCGTAGGTCCCGCGGCACATTCCCTTATTGGCTTTCCATTCATGAGGATACTCTCAAGCTTCGATATTACGCCCCTCTCGCCATGATAGTGATTTCTATTTGTACGCATCCTCCACTTACGCGCAAAAGGACGCACCAAGCTGACTGTCGAGCATCTACAGGTTACTTCTCAACCGTGATGACTATTGAACGGCAAGTACCCCCCGCAACGGATAGTCGTTCGTGTCCTGATTTCAAACTGCTAGCTGTCGACATTGGATGCTCTTCTTGCCACTTGGCATGACAATGATGTTCACGTTGTTTCCCAGTATCATCATGCTCATCAGGTCCGTGTACCCGTCGCTCGTCCCCGCTCAACACAACGACAATTTTCTCCTGTTCTTCTAGAGTCTACGCCCTTTATAATCGGAATAAGCTTGTATTGATTGGCCTCGGTACAATGATCGTCGGTCAGACGATGGCTGGGATCTGGCAGGTCACCGTTCCGGGCGCCGCTCGTTCGTTAATCTATGTCATATCTGGTCAATCCGCGACTGACCAGTCAGTCTGAATTAGCTGCACAGGTTCCGATTAAAAACCACGAGTTCGAATTCCATTGTGGGTACCACCAATAGTTCGTTGCATTTCACTGACGCATGTCGTCTCTTGCAGTATGTGTTTATACTCCGTCCCCAAGACTGTGAGTATCGTACCAACGAGTCTTTCTGTTTACTGAAAGACTACTACGAAGGCAAAAAGCATCAGGAGTGTATATTTGCATCTCGCTGGGCTACGATAGCATCGTCTTCTTCCTCACCCTCGGCCGTACGTTGTACATGTTCCAGAAGCATCAAGGACGGGGTCCCAGGTCCCGCAGTATCGTGAACAATTTAATCCGAGATGGCGGACTATATTTCGCGTGCGTACTTCGACAGACATTTCGACCACTTGCATGCTGAGAGTCCGTGATTGTCAGATCTATTTTTTCAATAAACTTCATATGGGCCATCATGATATTCTACGGGCCTGAGGGGCTGAAAGACCTTGCCGCCATGTATGTCGTCCGCTCCTTCAAAACCGCCTTTCGCTGACTAGAACGTTTCCCCAGTCCGTCCAGTTGGTTCGTTTATTCTTTGCCAAAACTTCTTGTGTTCAGAGGTCCATGACCCTGACCTTGCACCGCAGCATCACCGCCGTGATGATCTCCCGCGTCACTCTCAATCTCCGTATAATCGTCTATAAGACCGTCTCCGAGGACGAAGATTCCACTGCGACCTCGAATGACATTCAAATGTCCCAGCTGAGGTCCCTTCGTTCCCCTCGAGTCGCCGTGCCTGTGATCAAACTCTCCTCGGCATCCCAGGCTCCTGCGCGGGCTGAAACGTTGGCATCTGTTTTGCAGATCGGCCGCCCGCGTTCGTAGCTTCCGCCTTCGTCATTTTCAGCCCGAGGGATACTTGCAGACAGATGCGCGGATTGCGTTTGATAACGACGTTGGAGCTGGCACCGGAACAAGACCCCATGTATACTATTGTATTCGTATTGGCAGATCATCGCTCCGCACCGTGCTGTGTGATTGCCCCTGAGTGTAAGTTTTCTCAGGACAAAATTCCGATGAATTCACTACTGTGTGAAGGTCGAGGTCGAGCGTACATAGGATTTCGTACTTCTCTTATATTCCGTAGGGCTCTGGACCGGAGAACTCCTCGTACAATGCCGTACAGATATTCCCTCTTACGCCGTTCAACAAGCGCTCAAAATATCTCACTGGTTGCTCCTGTACATTGTTTACAAGAATCTACGATGAGCAGTCGTGTGGTGACGCTCGGGTGTCGTGAAAGCGCTGTCACATCTAGAATGGAAAAGAGCCCGCTCAGTTGTTCAGAATTCAGGATTCGCCCGGAGAAGATGGTCGGTGGCCACGCCGCGTACAGGGCGGCCGTCAAGAACATCGTGAATTGCAGATGATCACCCGAGGGGCTGATGGTGTCAAGAAATACCAACCTCCGAGCATCACGCGTACGTTTCGGCCATCTCGGTCGACCACAGCCCTAGGAAGATTATGGAGCCATTCGGCGATGTATGAGCTACATACAAAAATATCAACATCAACAGACCTTGTGTAATGGGCGCGGGGTAGAGTAGTTTAACGACCTCTTGCTCACACGGGCACAATACACCAGACTCAGTTATTATTGAG
>NSJX01000067.1:0-126283 GCA_002286715.1 Dentipellis sp. KUC8613 | reverse complement strand
CCGGCATGTCTTTGCTTGCGACAGTGGGACTTCGGCAAGCCGAACCTCAACGCCATCCAGCCGATCACTGTCGTATGCAGGGGTCGGAAGGAGCAGCGGGCCGCCGAGAGTTCGTCTGAGTTGGAGGCTGTCCAACCGCAGGAGGCCGAGATCAAAACGTCGAAGCGCCGGGACCGAGGGAGGGCCAAGCGCGAGGCCAGAGAGAAGCTGCAGCGCCGTGCTACAGACGCAGAGGCGGACGAGCCGGATCCCGAGGACTCCAACCTGGTCCCTTGTACGAACGTCATTGTCTGTGAGCCTCCTGCGGCCGGGTTCAAGTGGGTCAAACCCGTCTCGGAACACGTCCAAGGAAAATGGATGATCATGGATGCGTAGTCGGGCGATTGGCCCTTATATATCATGTTTGAATGGCTTGCAACGTGTCTGTTACCGTCATTTCCCCTCTAAACGTACACTATCCCCTCTGCGCACTTAACACTTAATATAAAGGCTGAACCATTTCACTCGTGTGTGTTTAGCCTGCGATAACAACCGCCGTATCTTCTGGACCCGTCGGTCGATGTGCTTCATAAGTGAGTAGCCGACGCCATCCGGCTTTGTGGGCGGAGCGGTGTGCTCACCGGTATCGCCGACGCGGTGCTGGAGGGGTTCGTAGATTGATTAGATTGATCGAGAGAGATCAGCGCCCAACAGGCGCCATACTTAGTGTGTTCCTGCAGTCGCGCGTTTTCGGCATGTTCCGTACGGGCGCTTATACAGGCACGATGGCACCCGCAGGTAGCGCTCGATACGCACGCGTAGTGCACTGCCGTGAATATTGTCAGTATGCCACACGCCCACCCGTCCGCGTTTAGAAAATGACACCTTCTCGCCCTCCAGTGAATGAAGCTATACATTGCAATATTGTACGGTACAAAACAACAGAGCGACACCAACAGAGCTACACAGAGACTGAACATGCGATGAAAGGATCACAGATAGAAGACGTGGCACAGATCGAAGATGTGGCATTGCAAGAGCAGAGAGAAAACAGTTAGTTTGGGTTTTGCCGAGCGCGTGGCATGCGTAGGCTCTTGCATTCTCGCATGAACGCAGACCAGAGACCCGCTGCTGAACGCCCATGGTTCTCGTATCGTAAACGAACGTGTTCTGGGGCCCTTTCCCAGCGGTCCCGATGTTGATAGAATGTGGATTTGACGAAACGAACACCGGGGAGCCAAGCGTTGAAAGTTTCCGATACACTTTGTCCCTGCTTGACGGCAAACTCACAGGCCTTGAAAACGTCGACGACGTCTACGGCAAAGTAGTCGCTAGGCCACAGCTTGGGGACTGCAACCCCTTCTGAAGCCCCTTCAGCGTGACCCCCTACAGTAAGACCAAGACCGTACAGGGGGGGGGAGTTTGTATCCCGCTCCGAAGGCGAGGAGGTTCCTGGACTTGCTCCCAGAGAGCGGGCTTCGGTCGTGTCCTGCAGCGCTGGGTCTAGCGGGAACAGGTCCTCAGCGGACGAATCCGTCTGGTCTGGACGCGGACGACGAGTTGGGGGGGGCAGGACGTCGTCGGCCTCACGAGAACGCATGCGTTTGCGACTGCGGATGGCGGACTCCGAGTCCTCCTGGTACAGAGATGATGCGGGGCCGTCGGAAGAGCTCCAAGGGGACAAACGCGGTTCTATCGCCCGCCCCTTTCCTTTATCGCGACGGGGGACGTTGAAGGGCGAGGATGACCGATCCGAGTGAAGTTCGCCTTCGCCTGTAGCCAGGGGAACCGCTGGGGACGAATTCCGCGAGCTCGACGATTGGTATTGACCAACACCCGGCAATGGCTGGAGCCCGGCTCCCGGAGACGGGTGTGTCACCCGCGGTACAGGCGAGACGATACTCTGCATCGCCACCACCTGCGGTATATCAGGGGACGGCGACGACGATGCCAGGGATACGAGGGCTGTGGATGCTCGCCTCACAAGCACCCGTTCTTGTGCCTGTCTCTTGTGAAAATGTGGGCCATCTTGCTCAGTGTCCAAGACGGAATTGAGGACCATCTTGAAGTCTGGGGGTTCTTCGGTGACTGCTTTGGACTTGAGCATCACAAAGCGGTGTCGGCTGACGTCGACCGCGAACGCCTCGTCCATGGACCCTATCCACCTACCATTCTGTGGATTGTATCTGAGTGGCTGTGAGTCGAGCCCGACGCGAGAGAGAGCATCGGGAGTCATCAAGAGATTCGGGTAGCTGTAGACCTGCTTGGAGAAGGAATTGCATTCTGCTTTGTTCTAGAATTTAGGCCGCACCGTTAATCACAGTACAATACGGCGAGCAACCGGTGCTTACCTGCGTCCAGACGTAGACGGCGACCTCCTTTTTGGTCATGTCCGTGGTTGCCTTCGTCTCCTCGTCTTCACGACGTCTCTGCTCCCGTAGTTCCTGCTGTTGGAGGCGTAGCGGGGTGAACGCCTGTTTGAGCTGACTCTTGTACTGAGGATCTGAAGATGAGCCACCACCAGCGGCATGCCGATTCCCGGGTGCCGGAGTCTTGCCAGGCGCAGTGGTGTTGGCCGGCTCGGGGGCGGGCAGAGGAACGGCTGCGGTGACGGGCGAAGCGGCAGGCGCGGAAGGCGCAGGCGTGTCAAATGCCTCGACGACGGGTGTAAGGGCGGGCGGTGTCGACGGGCCAGGGATGGAACCATGGCCTTTAGGTGGGTGCACCGAGCATGCACCGGACTGCCGACAATGCGGAGCACACATGGTGTTCGCGCATTCCCTTCTGATCTTTTGTGTGCGGCAGTCAGGAGAGAATGCACACCGCAACTTGATGCGCTGCGGCGCCGTAGACGAATGTGCCATCGTTTGCACGACTGCAGGCCGGTCCGACTCGTCGTCGCCTGCCATTGTGTCCGGAACCGGGTCTTTTACCCACCTGAACCACTTGCAGTCAGGAGATCGTTTTGTCGGACACTGGGACATCGATTTCAGGTAAAGATGTATGCACGAACATGAAGAGAAACACAAAGAACATACGGTGAGGTACCACTTGCCCGGGTTCTTACTGCTTAGCGAGAGCCGTGGGTGACAGATCACCCCACAGTATATACAGGTAGTAGAGATTGTCCTGGAAGTGGGCATAACTATCCGCCATAGTTGTCAATATTGAGAGAGTGTTTGTGTTATCGTACTCACATAGAGGCCTTCAAACGCGAGGGGACGACCAGGGAGGCGGCGGTATGTTTACGGTGTTAAGCAGTAGGTAGGAGATGAAGTGCGCAGAAGAGAACGACTTACAAGATGTGCTGAAGAGCGGGCGAAAAAGAATAGAGGTCTGGCGGGAGTGGGGAAGGTGCAGATTAGCATATGAACAAGCGGACGGCGGACGTGCGACGCCGAGTGTGGCGGGTAGTTCATGGTGTTCAGAGGCAGGTAGAAAACAGAGTGGAAAGGTCTAGAAGACTTACTTCTCGGGCGGGAGGGCGGGCGGGCGGGCGGGAGAGAAGAAACGAGTGGAGTGGGGTGGGGAGAGAAGAGAGAAGAGCGCACCAAATAGGCGACGTGCAGGCGCGGCGGGCGCACGTGCACGGTTCGATGGGTCATGTGCCCATCGAAGTAGAAGAAGCCCAACACGACCCAACACGGCCCAAACACGAGTTTTTTATGAAGGGATATTCAAGAGGTGTAGAACAGGAATACGTGACGAGGAGAGCTCAGATATTACGGGAGGCTGTGTAGCAGTCCACACTCTGCGGATTCCCACGGCAGTATGCGGCGCGTGGACCGCGGATTAATTCAACAATCGTACAATCTGCCGAGTCCGAGCCCGCGTCAGGTCACGAACTCGAAATCATGTGCCATCGCCAACGCCAACGTCTTCCTCCCGCTGGCCGACTCGGATTCACAGAATTACGTGGGTGGGTGTAGCTGTGACGACCAGCAGGTTCACGCTGAGGCCATTTTTTAGTAAATAAATGATTAAACATAGTCCGAGTCCGCATACTGCAATTTGCACACCAAACACCACCACTTCGACAATCAGAATCCACAGACTAAATAACTCAAAAAGCTCAAACCGACAAACAGACACTCGGGACGCGGGACGTGCGAGATCAGAAACGAGGCCGGACCATTGCCACAGACGATGTGAGAGGAGAGGTGCTAAACGAGAGGCGGGGACGCATTGACAACAGCTGGAAAACGGGGGTATAACTTAATAACGCTAAGGTATCTGGAAAAGTAGGAATAACTAACGAGGGGTGCAGGATAGGTGGGAGGGGGTGGGGGGTGGGAGGTGGAATTAATTAGAGTGCGGGTGCTAGCAGCTTCTCGTCCTGTCATGGTCTTCGGCTCGTCTCGAGGTGTCCCATACATACAGTATCAACCGAACCACTAACCAACCAATCGCTCCACCCAAGCACCCGCCGACGCGGCACGCACGGCGCACCATGCATCTACAAGTGGTGCCCGGGCACGGCCCAGAAGATCATCGACAGCGCGGTGGTGCACGCCGCGACGAGGACGGAGACCCACAGCGCGCGGCCGAGGAGCAGCTTCTTGACGTACGGCTCGCGGATGGTGAGCGTGCGGAAGGGCGTCGTCTCGGACTGGCCGAAGAACACGAGGATCGGGTCGAGCTCGTACTGATGCGAGATGAGGAACAGGATCGCGAACGTGAACGGGAGGAAGAGCTGCATCGCGCACACGCATCAGCCATCGTGTCCACAACCTCAGCCGAAATAAATAAGGAGGGGACTCACGAAGAAGCGCTTCGACTTTGGATGCACGTCGAGGAAGATCAACGAGAACCCGACCGCGAGCCCGATCCACAGAATCACCAGCCCGGCAACCAACCGCACAAGCGCGGACACGGGCGTCAGATTCCCAAACGCCTTGCTCCTCAAGAACCGCGGAAACGCATCCTGCTCCATCGCCCTAAAACAATACTCCTTCTGCGCATGGAACATATCCGGCACCTGCGCAAGCAGCGCGAGGTCCTGCTGCGAGCGCGGCTCGTGCGTGCTGCTGAGCGGGAACGCGTGCACGCGCAGCGACGGCGGGAGGTATATCTCGTGGCTCTCGCCGCCGCCGGGCGCGGCGCCCGCCTGCGAGAGATAGCGCAGGAAGATGCGCTCCGCGCTCGCGATGAGGTCCAGGCGCGAGATCGCCGCCGAGCGCGGGATGATCGTCGGCGCGCGCGACGCGCGCTTGTGGAAGAGCGTCGGCGTGCGCCCGCCGAGCGAGAACGGCGTCGTCGAGCGCGCCTGCTCGCGCTCGTGCTCCTTGTCGTGCCCCACGTCCGTCCCGACGACCGTCCCGGGGGACGTCGACGCGAGCAGGCGCGGATCCACACCTGGCGACGGCGAGCGCGGGCTCGTCGAGCGCACGCGGTCGTCCGGGTGCTGCTGCTTCTCGTGCTCGCCCATCATCTCGCCCGTGCTTGCCGTGCTGCGCTTCGTGCCCATGTTCGGCTGCCCGAGCCCGACGACGGTGCCGTAGATAGAGCCGCGGCGGCGCGCGTAGTCCCAGTACTGCGGCCAGTCGTCCTTGATGGTGCGCCCCGACTTGCGCACGTCCTTGAAGTATGCGCGGCAGAGGTTCTCGTGCTGCTGCACGTCGAGCCAGAAGTCGAGGATGTCCTCCGCGCCCTCGCGCTGGAGAAAGAGACTGTAACACCCAAGTGCATCAGATATTCGCGATGAGATTGCGCATAGCGTGTGTGCGAGGGCATGGTCAGAAACGCGTCCGGTCGATCACAGCAGGCGGGGAGCTCACTAGAACATAAACAGATCGACCGGCGGCCTCGTTCTCCTCGACAGCACCTCCGTAAACGACGGCAGGCGGTCCTTGCGGCTCGCCGCCCATTCGTCCTGTTGCTGGTCGTTGTCCATGGTGGTCGTCGGCGTCGAGCAGTGGTGGACACGCGGATGCTCGACGGCAGACACGATGTGCAAGGCGTTGTCAACGAACAAATGCTGACTAAGCGCTCTTTCCAGCCATTCGGTCACAGGCTCTGCGTGGAGGTCACGCTTGCGAGCTTCATCTGTCTCTGACAAATCAGAATAAAAATCAGAGATCTGTCTGTTCGTAGAGTGTAGCAATACAGTCGCTTCGAAGAGATCCTTGAGTAAATGACGAACAAATTCTGTTGCAAGGCTGAGTAAAATCACGATTTTCGTGACGCCGTCACATCCCGAGCCGCGTCCGAGTCCACCTCGAGCTCGTCAACCAGAGGCCCTACACCGACCCTCCCGGCGCACGCACCCCCGCCCCGCCCAAATCATGTCCTTCGCCCGCGCGTTCTCCCCCGCCCTCCGCGAAATTCGCATCCTCTGCTCGCAGTCCGGCCCCGCGTCCGCCGGCACACGGTCAGCACCCTCCCTCTTCCCGCCTCAATTTCCGACTAATTCCTAGTGCTCAATGTGCTCATTCGGATTCTGTTCGTACCGCACACAGAGAATTTATCGCATCGCACTACCCGACGCTCAAGCAGCACAACCCGGACCTCCCGGTGCTCATCCGCGAGGCGACGGGCACGCCCGCGCGTGCGTTTGCGCGCTTCGGTGCGTCTCCCCCGTCCTATCTACCACCTACACCACTGACCTGTCTTGTCGCTGTCGGTGTCTTCGCCTGGGATACAGAGCGCGGCGCGGAGAAGCACGTCGAGCTCGACGGGCTCTCGTCCGCGGACGTGTCGTCGCGCATCGCGCAGCTGCTGGGCTCGAGCTAGACGTGGACATGGAGCGGATTATTGACCGTAGATGCTGATGTTGGGTATTCAATACGCATTGCTTTGACTGTCTGCCATTCGCCAGCTTGCACTTGAGCTTGGAGTCTTTCGGACCCGACTTGAGGCAAGGATGGCATTCGCATTCGCAGCTATGGACGTGCACTCGATTCGCCTCATCTGCAGCTCCAGGACTCAGGTGTGTTTTTCCTGTGTTCATTTCTCTAACGTCTCGAAGAGCATCTCGCACACCCCACGTTCCCGACCGTACTCGCAAACCAGCCTTACCACCCGCACCCGCTTTCACTCACCCATCCAGCAATCCCCACGCTATAGAGTGTATCACCCACTATTTATCTACTCCAAAGCATACACCTAGCATACACTGCATCCATTCCTCTCTATTTAGTAGATCCCCAGTCCCTCCGCCACCCATCTATTATATCAGCGCACCCCCTCCTCTTCATTCCACCTGCCCGCGCGCTCTCAAGTGACGCAGGCTCCCGCGCTCTCGAGCGACGACCTCACGCGATCTCGGGCGACACAGGCTTGTCGACCTGGTGCACGCTGCCGGTGTCCCACTTGACGGTGACGCTGCCGTCCTCGTTGCCGAAGTACGCGGCCTTGACCATGTGGCAGAAGAGCCCGACCTCGACGACGCCCGTCAGCATCTTGATCTTCGTCAGCAGCTGTGTGTGTGTGCGCCTCCGCGTCAGCGTGTGTCCGGTGTGTGATAGAAGATCGTAATGCGAAGAGCTCGAAGGCGAGGTGGGATGGTATGGGATGGGATGGTATGGAGCGGGAGCAGGGATATCGAAAAGGAGGGGCGAGGGAAAGGGAAAGAAGGGCGGACGCACGCACCGTATACGGGTCGCGCATCTGCTCCTCGGGGAACGGCGCGTCGATGACAAAGTTGCCGTTGTCCGACACGACGGGGCCCGCCTTCTGCGTGGCCATGCGGAGCGCGGCGGCGGGCGAGCCGAGGTTGTGCAGGTTCTGGAGCAGCTTCGCGTACGCGAAGGGCGCGACTTCGATCGGGACGCCTTTCTTGTACTGCGTCGGCGTATAGAGTGATGAGGATGAGATAAATGGCAGGGAGGAGGGAGGCGGACGCACGTTCGTAGCGAGCACCTCAGAATTCTTACGGTAGTCCGCGACAACAACAAACCTACACCACACCCACACCCACACCAAGCCCATCAGCTCTCTCACTAACACAAAATGAAAAAAGAACACACGTCACAGCCGCCTCCGCAAGCACCTTCTCGCGCAGATGGCACGCGCCGCCGCCCTTGATGCAGTTCAAGTCCGCGTCGACCCTAATCCGCACACGCACATCACATCGCGATCAACACCCTCAGGCAAGACAGGGAGGGAGGGGGAGGGGAGGCGCACTCACTCGTCCGCGCCGTCGATCGTGACATCAATAACAGGATACTGGTCCACGTCGCCCAGCCGGAGGTTGCCCTTCACGATGAGCTCTTTCGACTGGAAGCCTGCGTCCCGCCGACACCCGCACCAATACCAATACCACCATCAACGTCAACATCAATAACCAGCACCGAGTTTCCATCAATATCATGAAGTTGCAGCATAGGGCAGAGAGCGGGACGCACCAGTGGGCAGAAACACGCGATCGCGGTTCACGTCCTCGCCCTGCGCGATGATGCGCTCCACGACGTACGGCACCGTCGAGCCCGAGCCGATGCCGATAACCTGCACGCGGACCGGAATCGAAATGAGGGGAGCGCGGCGGGGGAAGCAGAGCGCAGACTCGCCTTGTGTTCCGGACGGATGTGCTTGTCGACGGCGGTCCACGCTGCGAGGCGCTTCGACGCCTCGATCACGCTCAGCTTCTTCTCCACTGCGTGCCAGTGTGCGTCACATCAACGCGAAGTACGGAATGCATTTCGACGACATGAAGCGAAAGGGTGGCCATGGATATACGTGAGAACACCGCTGGGAGGACAGGGAACGGGAGGGCAAGGACAGACCTGGCTGCACAGCGGGCGGCGGCGCGAGCGCCGTCTGCGACGCGAGCGCGGAGAGCGTGGTCGACGGCGAGGGGCGCATGGGCGCGGGGCTGACGGGGGTGCTGGCGAGCGGGACGGTCATTGCGTATTATCGTCGATTTTGTTAAATTTAATTTCAGATATGACGGGGAGGGAGACGGGTTCGGCGATGGGTTCGGCGAGGGTGAAAGTTTAAGGGGCGGATGCAGATGTCGATGTCGATGCAGATGTGAGTGGTATGCAGGTGATAATGCGAACAGAAACGGATGTTAGTATGGCTGTAGATGCAGGTGCAGGTGCTGTGTGCGTTATATACACGATGGGCCAGTCGAGCGGGCCCCTGCGGCGCGCGTGGAGGCAATGTGGTGTGGAGCCGCACCACGACCTCTGGCGCTGGACGCGATGGGATGGGACGAGATGGGATGGGACGAGATGGGATGGGAAAGTACGTACGCGGTGCTCGGGACGGCGGGGAGCGGCATCTTGGCTTTGGACTTCGGGGGCGCGATGAGCGATCGGGCGAACGATGCGCGCAAATTTCTGGAGAGTCGGGGCGCGAGGGCGGGGCAAGGACGGAGGGAGAGGGAAACGCTCATGGACTCACGGATCCCGCGATCTGAATCCCGGGTCGCTGCGACGCGGACACGGTGGACCGTGGCCGATGCCGCGGATATGGACACATGTGAATGAGCGGCCAATGAAAGGAGCAGAAAATGTCCTCCAAACGCATTTTTCATACTGCACTCATCGCGAAAAATGCAAGACAACATCGAAACGAAAGCAGATGGCATTGCACAGGAAACTATACTACACATGAAGCACCCAATACAAAGCTCGTGAACAAGACCTAGGAGCAGAAAGCAAGACTATCAGCGTCACATTCATCTTCTCGATCAAAAGCCGCGCTCGCGCTCGAAAGGATCAGACATCCATAGGAAGGTCGTTTCAACTCGCATCACGCCGACCCCCGCCTTGCGCCCAGCGCACCGCCCAAAAAAAAACGGCGGCCCACGCCCAGTCGCGTCAATGGGTTCAACGGTTCCGGGGGGGATTATAGACGGTCGGCGTTGGGGGAGTACTCCCGCAGGAGGGCGCTAGAGTGGAAACTGCGAATTTCGGCGTTTTTTCATCATACGAGCCGCGCGAGCGTTGGGAATGGAGTGTAGAATGAAACAGAGACTCACGGTAGTGAAAGATCAATTGAGCGGAGAGAAGAGGAAGGAGAAGACCTGGAGGAGAGGTTGTAAGCGAAAATCGATGGAAGGATGGAATGAAAAGGAGAAAGCTCAGACGAAATGGCACTGGCAAGTACACTAGCGCCCCGAAGGACGCGTGTCCGTTGCGAACGGACACCTCTATTCCTCGGCATGGTCGTGTAGGACGGGGAAGAGAATGAAGTCATCACAGCAAAAGACAGAAACCGAAACCCACAAAAAAGAAATAGACAACTCACAATAAGCAACAGAAGAGACGAAGAGAGAAGAACGAGGAGAAGAGGAAGACGAGGACGCGACAAAACTTTATAGGGCGCACGTGGGGCCCGTGCGCCCAATGACGTAATGCGTGAGAAGTAGTTGCTATAATCCAGACGCGCCGCGCGCCGTTCGCCCCGCCGTGTGGTTTGCCAGTACCAGTACGAGGTGTAGGACAGCATGCGGGCCATTCGCGGTGAGTCCTGGCCCGTGTTTCTGTGGAAACATTGACTGTATTGAATATTCTGATATAGGTGTCCTTCTCACCTGGTCCGTTGCTCTCCGCAGGCATACGCACGGCTGACGAGCGCTGAGTACTGACCGGATACTGCACAGCGATTCGGCAGTGAAGCAGATCCTGCTGACGATGAACGAGAAGTACAGCTTCATCATCGAGGACCTGGACGAGTTCCACATCGTCATCAAGGCGGACGAGGAGTACCGCGTGCTCAAGGAGCTCGAGGCGGAGGTGCGTTCGCTTCTTCTCTCATAATAGGTTTGCGTGCGACGTCGATGTTGATGTGTTGCATGTGGCAGCTGGAGAAGAACACGTATAGCTTGGAGTAGGTTTGACAAACGATGAGCAGGCGGGCGCGCGTGGTTGCAGCGTGTTTCCGTATATTCGCGTTTGGCTCGTCTCGGATGCATATGTATTATGCGTGTCATCGTACGTCTGCCCGATGCCCCACCCACGACTCGAAACTTGAGCAACTAGGTTCGGTTGTGTGCTTCATCCTGGGGTACAGTACACCACGAATTCTCGCTCTCAGGATGGTCGTACCACGGCAGAGGACCGAGGATCACGTCTAGTATTTGTTGTATCCTTCCAGTTTCCGGAATACAATTACAATAATTAACAACTATAAACCAAGAGAAGCAGCCCGTTCCCGCCAACCAACAGCCCATCAACCCGAAATTCAACATCTATGCCCCACACGCAGGCGCAAACCTCACAGCTTACCCTTCGTCTTCTCCACCCCCACCCGCCCGCGCCGCTCCCACTCCTCCCTCGCAACCCGCCTCAACGCCTGCTTATCCACCTTCCCCGCAGCATTGCGTTCTACCCCACCAGCACCCACACCTAATCAGCCCCACCCCACCCTCCCAAAAAAGTCAAACCACTCACCCAGCGCGTCCTCCACGACCACAACCATCACCGGCACCGCGTACTTCGGCAACCTAGCGCAGCCGGGAACCCAATATCGACATCCAGCATTCAACCATCAGCATTCCCTCCCTCATCACCACGAGCAAAAGTCGGAAACGCGAAACGCACCTCTCTGCCGCGCCCTCAACAAGCTCGGCCTCGCGCACCCCGACTCCACCGGCAACGCGCACGACGGCCGCGGGCAGCTCGCCGAGCCGCGCGTCGGGCACGCCGACCGCGGCCGCCTCGAGCACGCGCGCGTCTGCGTAGAGCGCGTTTTCGATCTGCGTCGAGTGCTGCCCGCCACATAGTACACAGTTAGCTTTTGTTCCTCCCGATGGGCGCGTGGTGAGAGGACTTACGATGTTCTCCCCGCCGCGGATGATCATGTCTTTCACTGCGCATGTCCGCGGTTGGGGTTAGCGGGGGGTAACGAGAGGGGGGGAGGAAGAGGGAGGGAGGGACGCACGCCGATCCTTGATGTACAGAAACCCGTCCGCATCCAACGCCCCCAGATCGCCCGTGCGGAACCACCCGTCGCGCGTCACCGCCGCGTCCGTCGCCTCTGTTTTCCCCAACGCGCCCTTTGTCAGCCAGCGTTCCCACCGAGCGAGAGTGGACAAGGAAGGGAGGGGGGAAGGGAGAGACGCACGCGGGTCGTTGTAGTAGCACGTCATCACGTTCGCGCCGCGGCTGTCAGCGTTCAATATCGGTGGGTCAGCGGAAGAGGGGTGGAGGAAGAACGAGGGGGAAAGGGGGGAGGGGAAGGGAAGGGAAGGGAGGAGAGCGTACACCCAGATTTCACCAACACGATCGGGCGGGAGGACGGTGAGCGTCTCGGGGTCGACGATGGCCACCTGCGTCACGGGCGGCGGGCGGCCGCTGCTCGTCCTCAACGCGTCAGTAATCATCCAGACCAGTGCAAGAGAGGGCGGGCAGGGACGGGACGCACGCGGTGGTGGGCCGGAGGAGGTAATCGCCCCCTGCATGCACTGAGGTGAGTACAATATATAGGGAACAGCTGGACGAGGATACGCACCGACGGTAGCGGTAACGATCGCGGACGTCTCTGTGAGGCCGTACACATGAATCCTACATTTCACATCCGTCATCAGCATATACATACTTACCCACACCCGCACCATCCAGAACGAAGGGAAAAGGCACTCACAGCGCCGCGCGCGGAAACGCCTGCCCAAAGTCGCGCTTCATATGCGGGGGCATCGGCGCGGCGGCGGACGTCGCGCCCAGCAGGCCGATGCGGCCCGCGAACGCGCGCGAGCGCAGCATGTCGAGGAGCAGCGCGGGAACGGCGGACGTCTCGGTGACGTTTTCGGCTACGCTGAGGCGTGCGGCTGCAGGGGCCGGTGACGCGTTGTAAGTGGTATAATTATAAAAGGGGGAGTGGATGCGCACCCTGTTCGACGTCCCACTGGTCACGGTGCAGTGTCTGAGTTACGCAGATACTCAGTGCGAGAGAAATATGCGTACCTTGCGCAGCAGCACGATCTTATTCCCGCGAAACATATTCGTCATCTGCAAAGCAACCCATTACCACCCCTCCTCTCAAACCTCTGAATCCCCTCCTCCCAAAAAAAAAAATACCCAAAAAGCCCAAAACACAAAACTCACCACATTCGTCGCAATCCCCGCGACATGGAACAACGGCGCCGTCATCAAAAAGCCCGTGGCCGGCGGCGGCGCGCTGCCAGGCGCAGGCAGGCCGTGCCCGTCGCGCAGGCGGCTGAGCAGCCCGAGGTACACGCCGCTGTACGTGTTGGACAGGAACGCGCGCTGCGAGGTGAGCACCGCGCGCGGGCGCGCGGTCGTCCCGGACGTGAACAGGATCGCGGCCGGGTCGTCCGGGTGCGCCGCGGGGGCGGTCTTCCACGTACCCTTGCTTATCCCTTGTTCGCCGGCGAAGAGGCTCGCCCAGGTGCGCACGGGCGCAGATGCGGGCGCGGCCCAGGATGCGGGGAACGGGCCCTCGTGCCGCGCGACGACGACGCCGGCGAGACGCAGGTCCGCGAGCAGCGTGGGCAGTTGCGGGAGCAGGACCGCCGCGCGCTCGGCGTCGAGGACGAGCAGCTTCGGCGCGGTGAGGCGGATGCAGTGCGCGAGGCCGTCGGGGCGCTGCCACGCGTTGACGAACGTCGGGACGGCGCCGAGGAGCGCGAGCGCCCAGAAGGCGAGGATCGCCTCGGGGATGTTGCGCGTGATGATTGCGGCTGTCGTGATGTGTCAGTGTTCGTGTTCGTGATAATGTCTGACGCTGGGCCCTAGGGCGCTTGGGGATGGGAACATGGTGTGGTGGCGGATGGATGGAAGGTGATGAGATGGTGCGTGGTGGGAATGGGTGCTTACCGCGGTCACCTTTGCGCACGCCGTAGGTTTCCCAGAACGTATCGGCGAGCTGCTCCGCCTGCGCGCGGACCTGCGCGTATGTGTAGCGCTCGCGCTCGTAGACGATGTATTCCCTCTGCGCATACGCGGTCGTGAACTTGAGAAAGTAGCTGCGCAGATTCTGCAGTACATCCAATTGCAAGTTCACCGAGTCACGAGCAAATTTAAGAGGAGAGGGCAAGAAAGGGACGTACCGGCTCCATGTGCTTGTACACCGTGAGCAGACGCCCGTGCACGAGTTTCTCCTCGAGCTCGAACGGCATCCCGGGCGCGGTCAGGATCGCTCTGCATTCCGCAAACGTGCGCTTCGGCGTCCACACAGGCTGGGACTGCTGCTCCTGCGACATGGCTTCCGCTTGGACGAAGGTAGTGGTGAGGGTGAGGTTGAGGGTGAGGTTGAGGGCGAAGACAGGAAGAGATCTATGCCCAATGAAACTTGCGTTCCCTGGCGTCAGAGGGAATATAAAGAGTACGCGGTAGACGCTGAGTAACAATCACAGCTCCCAAGCGCTGTGCACACTTGTGTGCAGCACACAGCGCCAATCCGCACGCACATACGCGGTGTCGGTGTCGGTGACTAGTCATCGGGTCACCGGCCACCAGCGACTTACCTGGAACTTCTAGCCAGGGGTATTGACGCCATCACCTCGAAAGCGCTCGGAACGAATTTGAACGCACTGCAATAGCGACACGATGCGGGGCGGCTGGGCAAAAGGGAGTCACGGTTATGTGCGTGTTCACAGCATGCAGTTGAGGCATTAGGCAAGGACGAGCTGGCGGCGTGGCCAGCATCCAGTGTCGGCCCGGGAGCAGATTTGCAGCCCCGCTTACGGCCAGCCAATCAGACGGAGTCGGAGCGTCAACCTGGCAACGCGGCCGTGGTGCCGAGTCGCATGTCCACACGTCGTGGTGTGGAGGACTTCTAGGCTGCGCCGCCTTTGGCGAGACAAAGGCGTGGTCTGCTTTTGCTATATGAGTGGGCGCGGAGGCTCAAGCGAGACAAAGGGGCCCCAGGGTACGGCGGGAAGCAGTTTATTAGGTAGGTTGAACAAGGAAGGAGGATGGGTAGTATCTATAGGCCTAGGAAAGGAAAAGTCGTGACGACGCGAAGCCTGCGCATGGATGGAAAGTGATACAAACATTGCAGAAGAGGAAGATTTGGGTTACGTATACCTATATCATGGAGGGGTAAAATGTGAAAGGGGAGAGCTGCCGAACCAGGAGAAAAGGCTACAGTGTGCGGTATCGATACAGATAAATAACACCAGGATGAGAATCGAAATCGAGCAAACGGGAAGGACAGAAAATGGAGACGAGTTTTCAAAAAGAGCGGCAGTCTTCCGGTGATTATCTGCGAAGGAGACGAAACAGGTGGCGTCGGGTCGTGACTGGTCGATCGTATAGGTAAGGATTTGCTTCACTTGCGGCGGGGACGCTCTGAAGCGTTGTTAGCGACTACTGTAACGGAATGGTACAAGACTCTACTCACTCCGGATCCCACCAGTCTCGGCATTTGCGCCCTTACTTGGGGCCTTCTTTCCCTTCTCCGCGCTCTCGACAACCTCGACAGCGCTACCACGTTTCCTGGCACAGGCACCCTCGTGCCTATGCCTTGTAACCCTGCATGCACCGGCCCGGGCGATAACATTCTCGCAATGTGTACACATGGCCTGGTTGAACTTGCAGTGCGGCTCAAGCACGTGCCGCGCGAGGCGTTCATACAACCGCCGGAAGAGGGTCTCCAAGCTCGAGTAGCTGTACAAAGCTACGCCATTCTTGTCGCCTTCGCAGCCCGGCCAGTGGCACTTGTAGAAAATCTTACCGCCGCGCATGTAATAGTGCCGCAAGTCGCTATGCACCTCCTTGAGGTGTTCAGCGCAGTCCGTGCGCGACCTGCCGAGTCCCATGCCGCAATTCCCGGGGAGCTCGCATGCTACCTTCATGTGGTCGTGAACTGAAACGTGTATCCAACCTGGGACCACCGGCAGCATTTCCGCTATCGCGCGGGCACTTGGAGAGACTACGCGTGCCTTCTGAGGGTCCGCCTGCAGCTCGGGCACCAACGACATTTCGGGAGTGGTCGCAACGCTCGACGGGTACAAGGTGGCGTTGTCCTCAAAAAGAGGAGTAGGCAGGGGCGTGATCGCCGATGCGGGAGTGGACATCGCGGGCGGGAGGTTTTGCGCTTCCGGATGGGCCGGGAATGGGGCATAGGGCAGCTGGAACTGTGACGGTGTCGCGAAGGACTGAGGGTAGATAGCCGCGTGAAAGGACTCCGGATGGGTCAGCGTGTGGACTGCCTGGAAGACGGACATATCGGGGAGGGGGATCGTGGTTGGCTGGGGTGGAGGGGGAGGCACGAGCTGTTCCTGTTCCTGACGGTGGCGCGCGTCGACTGATCGAAACGTGGTCGTCGTTTGGAACAGCTGAGATGCCAACATCGGCTCTGGCGAGGACTCCAATCCGCTAGGGCAGATGTCAGCGGCATCGCTCCAGATACAATACGAGACGTCGCGAAACGTACCCATACCCGAAGGCGTATGGGGCAGACGGCATTCCGAGAGCAGCCTGCTGCTGGAAATGCGCGTTCGACGCGTTTCTGTATCCGCAGAGCGATAAACATCGTGTATACGCGTCGAGCAACGCGAAGTGACTCACGAAGCAATGCCAGTGTACTGACCACTCTCCTCAAAAGGCCAGACGACATTGTTGCCGGAGAAAAGAAGGCTCTGGGGTCCGTGGAAAGGCATCGGGCCATGTGGGTGGCTCATCGCCGTCTCGGGGTGGCTCAACATGCCCGGGAGCACCTCGCTGAACAAATTCGGGTGATGTGAGAAGGAGCGATGGCGCAAAGACGCTACGCGACCTACTCGACGTGCATGACGTTCGCGTTGTCGAACTGCGGCCAGCCGGGCTGCATCTCTACGTTGTTCATCGGAAGATTGTTGCCGAAGCCAAAGTCGAGGCCGGGCGGATACAGCTCCAGCTCGGGACCGGGGGAGAGACTGAGCTCGCTGTGAGAGATCCCTTTAGTGAGGTGGACACAACGAAGAGATGAACAGAAGCGCGTACGGGTATATCATTTGCTCAGAGCCAGCGTTGGGGCTGAGGATGAGCGTAAGGAACGGCGACAAAGAGCTTATTAGGTAACGACGCGATCGACGAACGAACGAACTGACCCGTTTCCAGCAAAGTTGTACACGTCGTTGGAGGACATTTCAGAAAAAGTTCAAGGATATACAGAGTCCAGTACACAAGAGCACGATGGTGGGGAGAGAAAGGACGCAGGAGGAGGAGCGGACGGCGGGAGACTTTATAGATGGAGGGACGAACAATGTCTGTAAGAACAAAGAAGCTGCCATGAGGCGCCTTCGGTTCCTCCTATTCACTGCGACGTGCTGTCGGGAAAGCGTCCCGTGTCGGGTATGGGCGGAGGGGGAACGTACGAGGGCGCCGCTCATGCCGCAGCTCGGCAGTGCAGCCCATAGACCACCTGGAGCGACAGGTTTGGTCACATACCGTGCAGACTGTGAGGCAATGCTGAGCGGACGTGGAACAAAGCAAGGTGATCATAGAGCGTGCCGAATTGTGGCTATCTGCTGGGTGATGAGCGAAACACGTGTCTCCAGATTGGACATCGCCAAAATGCGGCGACACGAGGCAGGGTGAGGGTGAGAACGTCGACTGGGATGTTTCAAGCTGGAGCAAAAGGAGAGAGAAAGGAAGGGAAACTCGGAGTCGGTACTTACCTTGATTATGTATCAGCCAGCGATGGGCTGTGAGGCTGGAAAATGGAGACGATTGCTACGATGGGTGAGGATTATGGGTGTAAGAGACTGATCAAACAGCGTGCTAGCTCATCGAGCACCATCAGGCCCTGCTGGCAGACCGAAACTTCAGACTAACGGTAGACGGGCCCTCCAAATGTCGGGACCGACGCCCTGAACGTAGCGAAAGGTGTGTGCGCCAAGCGCCGCATGTCTGATAGCAATGGAGAGCCTACGTAGTAAAAACCCACGGCCCCAGGGGCGTGACCGATGTCCTGCTGCCGCAGGCAACTTCCGGCATGGTATCTTGCGTGTCGTGTGCACGCACGGCCGCCAGCCGTCGCAGGTTTCTCTGTCCTTGTCGGGACACGAGGTCAAAAGTTTTGAGCCACTTACTTTATTCGCACTAAGGTATTGAGGAATTTCAATTTTTGTAGCGAAAGACATGAATTTCCAACTGCTACGTAGCAAGTGTCAGCGAGGTCGGTGCGGGCAAGTCTGATGGTACATACCTCTGGGGTTGGAGGCCCCGTTTGCGAGCCTGCTAGGAATTGATAAAGATGCGTATCAGCCACCATAGGAGGATTCTTCGCCTTTTATACGAAATCAATTCGAAACAAAGAAGGCCGAGGCAGGGCGAGGAGTTTCGCGCAGCCGGCCGGGTGATGCATGATGGACGTGCCAAGGCGCCTAATTATCGCGTGGAAGAGGTTCAGGAGCGCGGGAATGACATACCACTTCAGGCCTACGCGCCATCATTCGGCCCGGCTTGAAGAGTCCCTACCACTGGCTACAACTACTCTGCATCGCCAAAATACAACGGCATCGGTGAGAGATTTTCGTATCTTTGGCCTGAGATTGTACGCGTTTTTCTGAAGAATAACAAAAGAACACGTTCACGCTAACTCAAAGTCAGGACCTTACACGAGCTTCCGCCGGATACCCTGGTACGTGGAGCACTCCCAAGGACACAGAGGTGAGGTCCTATCTGGCGACGGCTGACGAGACTCTTACATCGTATATCACGGTCAGAGAGATACCCCAGTCGTCTTCTCTTCCCTCAACCACCGAAAGAACGCGTCAAACCACAACTTCACGCGATGTCCCAACAACCACAGGCGCCTGGCGCCCCAGGACCCTCTACCTTGCCCACTCTCCCTCCATCAGGCCCGCTCCCACTTTCACACCTCGAATCCCTCAAATTCAAAGCCTCCCAGCTCATCGACTCCATCCAATCGCTCGCATTCACCCTCGAGCACGACATCAGCCCCGCCATGCCGCTCCCGCCATGGCCCGACATCCTCAACAAATACAGCATCCTGCTCTCCCAGACGCACACCTTCTCCGTCTCGCTCGCCAACGTCCCCGGGCTCGGCGCGGGCCCCAACGCTAATGCGCACGGGGAGGGCGAGATGCTCGTGGGCGGGTCGGGCGGCAAGAGCGGCCTCGCGCGGCTCGCGCTGCACCCGAGCGCGCCGCTGACGGACGCGGCGCTCGACAACGAGGTGATCCCGCTGCTGCGCAACCAGCAGACGACGGACGTGCTCAAGCAGGAGAGCGCGACCGTGCGCCGGCTGTCGGAGCACATGGCCACGCGCGGCATTCTGGGCGTGCTGGGTATGGAGGGCGGCGGCGCCGCGCCGCAGGTGGGCAACAGGCGCAAGGTCGAGTACGAGGATGTTATGCGCGAGTGTGAGAATATTCGCGATGAGCATGATCGGAGGGTGGATCGGGCGGTGCGGGCGGTGGGGATGCTGAGGGAGAAGTATGAGTGGAGGGCGAGGGTCGAGGTGGAGGTTGAGGAGCCGGAGGAGCTCGACTTTGGTGAGGATTCGTTCATGGGTGGGCCGGATGGGATGGACGTGGTGGGCGAGCAGAAGGATGAGAACGGCGGAGAGTTCGGCTCGGAAGGGAGCAGCGATGGGGATGAAGAGGAATTGGAGAACGTGCTGGGGACTGGTGCGGATGGGACGCCTGAACCTGAGGATACAGTCATGACAGGATGATCACGACTTAGTCTGCTATGTGTGTTCTTCGTCATTTGTTGTCTGTAATACAACACATATCATACATCCGCATTACTGCTACAGCTCATCAACCGATCCTCAATAATTCCGCGCCTCCTTCAACGCCGCAACCGACCTCCCCACCGCCTCCTTCGCCCACTTCACCCTCTCATCTTCCTCCCCCGCCCCAACCCTCGCAGCACGCACCAATATCACCAACGCCTCATACAAATCATACCACAGCATCTTCGTCTCCTGCTTCCCAAACACGACCGGATCGCCCCCATACCCCTCCCACACCGCCGCACTCGGCTTCGGGTGGCGCAACAGCCGCTCGAGCAGCGGGTCTCCCCACAGCGCATGCGGGGCGTGCAGGAACGCCGCGATCTCGACGTCCCCATCCCGGTCCTCCGCGCCGGAATCAGAGGGGAGGGTCAGCAGCACGTCGTCCTCGGACCCCGAGGCCCACACGAACGACGGCACCTCGACGTCGTCGAAGATGAACCCGCCGATCCCGCGCGACAGCGCCGTGCGGATGTCGTCCGCGGGCAGCTCCGCCTCCAGCCCGAGATTACCTCCGCGCGCGAGGGCCTCTGCGTCGGTGAGCACCTCCTCGAGCATGAGCGTGAACGCCTCCTGCCACGAGAAGAAAGCGTCGGACGCGAGCGCGGGCGGGCCGAACCAGTCGTTCTCGATGGCGTGGAGCTGCTTGAGGTGCGCGCCGAGGCGGAGGTCGAGTTCGAGCTGCTGGCGGGGGGTGAGGAGGCCTTGTTGTTTTGCGGTGGAGAGAGGGGTGAGGGAGTGGGAGTGGGGAAATGGGGGAAGGGAGAGCAGGAGGTAGTGGTAGGGTATCGCGTCGGTTGGTGAGGTCGATAGGGAGAGCGGTTGAGGGAAGGGGAGGGGCGGGATGGACGGGGTGGAATGGAGGTGGGAGAGGAGGCGGTGTTGCGCGTCGAGGGTGTTGGGCTCGTAGGACGGGGATGGGTCGGGGCCGGGTTCTTCTGAGCGAGGTGGGTGGCTGAGGTCGAGTATGTGCGTCGGCGCTGCTTGCGCGTCTGATTCAGATGAGGACTTGAGCCTGATCAGGTAACTCGTAGTACCTGGGCTAGCAGTTTCGGGCGCGTGTCAAACGGATCGACAACATGACAGATCAGATGTCTTCTGAGGCCTCTCATACTGAGTAGAATGCGTACTTGTACCCGTAATCCAGGCGTTCCAGAGACTCGATGGGAGCAGATTTGTCTCCGTGGTACGCATCGACGATCGTTTGTGCTTGTGCGATCGTGAGGTCTATCGGTTCTGCCATGTTGATAGGGTGTCTATCTAGAGCTTGTAAGCTGAAGAGCTTACGCAGATCACGCGGGCCAGTGCCTCGATGGTCATATGAGAAAGGAACGTCACCTATACTAGTGGTGTTTGAAGCATGAGGCATGATCGACTGGACAGACCTGAACGCATAATGAACCGTGCGGAAGAAATGCTCACCTAGAGAATTAGAGCTGACTGTCAGCCGCGTTCTAACTGGTGTACCGACTAGAGTTTAGAGGAACCCTTTCGGATTTGAGTTCGTCTGCACCGAAGATGACGGTGGCCTGCTGCAACCTGCTAGCCGGTACCTTATTACCCTTTTCGGCCACTACCACATATCGATCCACGGGATCTTCCGACGAATGCGTCTATTGTAAGTAACTTAGCCTTTTCAATTTGAGATCATCTAGCTTGGGGCATTCGTACCATGGCCGTATAAAATGGCAGGCCCAGTAAGCTACGCATCTTTGCCTTACCGGAGGAACGTACACAAATTTTGAAAGCCATGTAATAAAATATGCGCAAAGCAAGAGGACAGAAGATCTCGAGTACATTATCATCTACAGATATCAGCACAAAAACAGGTACAAAGCGTACAACAGCGAACACTAACAAAAAGAATATCCAAAGCCAAGAGGAGACGTGTATGCTCCTCAACCCTACTTCACGAGCTCCGCAACAGCGGTCCGAATCCGCTCATCAACCTCCCGAGCGACCACGGCTTCAGTCCTTGCGCCCATACAGCCCGTCCTTGGCAAGCCGTCGTCCACCCACTCGTCAGAAGACGAGTCATCCCCGTTCTCCTCGTCTTCGTCGCTGCTCAAATCGTCCGACCCCGCCCACCCATCCGAATCCGAGTCGAAATCGTCCTCACTCGGCGACTCGTACACATACGCCTCGTCTTCGTCGCTATCATACGCAAACGGATCCGCCCACGTCACCGCATGCGCCGTCTGCGCGATCTGGAGCCCACCGAATGTCCATCGTGCGTACGGCTCCGAGGGGGCCACGGGCAGGTGCGGGGCGATGATGGAGGGCAACTCCACGAACATCCCGAGCGAGATGTCCAGCGTCCGGCAGCACTCCAGCGCGGGGAACGCCGCGTCCTCCGCGACGAATATCGATCTGGGATCGTGCGCGTCGTCGAGGCCGTCCAGCGTGAACGGCGGCACCCACGCGTCGATGTACTTCAGCTTCGGATGGTGCGTGAGGCCGAGTCCACCCCCAGTATACGTGATGAAGTGTTCCAAATTCGGACACATGTCGACGAACGCCTGGTCGTCCGCGTCCTCGAGCCTGCTCCAGTCGTCCGTCCACGCCATGTAGTTGAACTGCAGCCGGCGGAGCGCCTGGCCGTACGACGAGAGGAGCCGCGAGACGACCTTGCGCAGCTGGCTGGTCTGGTTCTGGCACTGCTTGTCCGTGACGCAGACCGCGAGGCTCTGCAGCGCGGGGAGCGAGAACGTGAGGAAGTCGTGGTGGTACTTGAGCCCGACGATGATGAGCGTGAGGTCGCGCAGGCGCGGGATCGCGACGGTGCGGTTGTTCGGCGAGAGGATCGGCCAGGACGCCGTGAGCGCCTCGAGGGAGATGCAGCTCGCGAGGAACGCGTAGTTGTTGAACGGGCCCGCGAAGTCGTCGAGCCGGAGGTGCGTGAGGTTCGGCGCGAGCGCCGCGGCGAAGTCGATGTGGTCGTAGCGCCGCCAGTTCCACTGGTACTCCTGGCTGAGCGCGAGCCGCTCGAGGCGCGGGCAGGCCGCGAGGATCTCGCGGAGGAACTCGTGCACGAGCGCGTCCGCGCTCGCGTCGACGAGGCAGCTGACGGACAGCCCGCGCACGAGCCAGCCGTAGTCGCGCGAGGACGTGGTGAGCGTGCGGTGCAGGGCGGGGAACTGGAGCACCGAGTCGAGGACCACGTCGCCGTAGAGCATCTCGACGCCGAGCGCGTGCCACGACTTGCAGACGTGCGTCAGCGCGAGCGCGGTGCGGACGTAGGCGCGCCAGCAGATGTCGGCGCCCCATTTGAGGTGCGGGTTCCAGGAGACGGCGGGGCGGCGCGCGGCGAGGGAGAAGATGTGGCGCATTATTTCCACGGGGATGCGATGCAGCATCGGGGGTTCTGAATCCTAGGATCCAGATGCAGTCAGTTACAGCTGCCAGATGCGAACGTCCCGACAATACCTGTGTCTCGCGGGATGTCTGGCTTCCTCCATCCGGCATCACGCTCGCAATCTCAGCGCTCGGAAGATCAACAGAGCCTTTATCTACGTCAGGAAAGCACATCCGCACCGTGAGTTCAGCAGCATCTCGAGCTGATCAGCAGGAGCAAGTACCTTCTCGGGCCACGGCCGGGCTCCTCAGCTCGTACATATCGGATGCGCAGTGTGCAGATGTGCAGATGATCACGAACAGCGTCTGTCGTCCAAAGTGAAGGAAGAGTAGTGCATCGAGCAGCTCGGCGCCATTCCCATTCTCAGAGTGCAGCCCACTGTGCACGCGTTGGGACAATGCGCCAAAGATCCGAGTCAAGATGGCCGCGCGGTCCAAGCGTGTCCGCGACTTGCCGGCGCGTGACCCGACCTGTGACTCTGAGCTGCCCCGTCACGCCGTTACGCGACTGTCACGCTCATTGTTCTCTGGATTCAGCCACCAGCGCGACACCGACGCCGACACACGCTCTCCGTCGCACCGACCACGACGAGCAGCTCGCAAAAGGCCCAGCCGCGACGGCGCCGACCATGTCTTCCTTGCTCTCGGCACGTATCACTCCCCCTGTTCCCCCGGCATCGCAGGCCTACGAGCCGCTCGCGCGCCATGTCCTCCGCCACCGCCTGCAGTACGACATCCTCATGCCCTCTTTCGTGTTCTCGTGGATCGTGACGACGCTGTGGGTCGGGTGGATGCTGGGCGGCGTGAGCGCGATAGGGATATCGGGCAGTCTCGTTTTGCCGTTCTTGCCGAGGACGATCGCGTTTGCGTCTTTGTTTTGGATGTCGAACATGGTGCCAATCATAGTGCTCAGAAAAGTATATCTTACCGGTGAGTTCTCCATCAACCTGATACCAGACAGCAGGATTTTGCGTGGCCCGAGTTCTTCCCTCATGCGCGAAAGTGCTGCTTTGTCCACGAGCATGGCAGGACACCATGTCCGTCCATTTTCTGCTCAGCCCCCAACGCCAACGAACGCGTAAATATTGACCTTATGGTTCTTTTCTCAGCCGAATCGAATACCGCATCGTCTCCCTTGCAAACAATCAAATCCGCATTCTCAAAATCCACGACATTCCGCGTTCTGTCGGTCTACACCGCGTGCGCCGCAGCAGCAACAGCTCTGCACGTTTCTATGACATACCTCATGACGGGATCTGACCCGCGTCTCCACGTCTTTGTGAAATCACGGTACGTTCTCGCTCTTAATGTCTTGAATGAAACTTTTGAACGGAAGGTCAGGAAACACCCATATTATCTGAACGGACGTTTTTTGTTTGTGGTCCTGGCACAACTGGCCCTCGCTGCATCTTACCACTTACGCAACATCATGCTCGGCCGGTTCGCAGTGAACTGGAAACACGCCCGACCCTCAGTGCGTAGCCCCCCATATTTTTCATAAACCCCACTCACACCCAATTCTTACACACAGTCCGCCAAAGGCAGCGCCCTGTTCAACCACTTCGCGCGGACCTTCCAAGCCACCATCATATCCGCCATCTTCGCCCTGCTCGTCTTCAGCACCTACGTCGCCGCATTCGGCCTCGCGCGCACGCTCGTCCTGCCCCTCCTGTTCAGGATCCCCGTGCTCTCGCTGGCGCTGCGCCCGTTCTGCGCGCACTTCCTAAGGGGCCCGTGGACGATCGGGCTGCTCCCGAGGCACTTTGCGCTCGTCGCTCGCACGTGCGTGCTCAGTTTCACCACCGTGCTCAGCTGGGAGTTCGCCGAGAGCCTGTTTGACGAGAAGATCCACGAGGTGCGCCCTCCCTCCCTCCCTCCCTCCTCTCTCCCTTACCACCCCCTTACCTACTCACCACCACCCACCACCCACGCCAGCCCCTCTCCACCACCCCCCTCTCCCCGGACGCGCCCACGAGCCTCGTGGCCGGCGCGACCTCGCTCGACCCGTACTTCCGGTACCTCGCGTACTGGGAGCTCGACGACCTCGCGAAGGACGACGCGCCGCGCCGCGCCGCGCTCTTCGCGGACCAGAAGCACGCGCCGGCGCTCTGGCCGACGCTCGTGCGCGAGGCGCTGCTCGTGCTGGGGCGCGACTACCAGCGGCTGCTGCGCCGCGGCGCGCCGGCGCCTGCTCGTACGTCCCTCTTTACCTCTGCCCTTCCCCCCTCTGCCCACCCATCCTCACGCCTGCCGGATACTGACCCTGAACCCACAACCCCTCACAGCCGCGCCCGCACTGACACCCAAACCCCACACCCCCGCCGTGCCCACGACCCCACTGCTGCGCACGCCGATCTTCAAGACGGGCGCGCCGCACGCCTCGCCCGTCGCGCAGGTGCTCGACGCGCTCGCGGCGGACGGCGCCGTGCCGCAGGCGCTCGAGCGCGTGCGCGTGCCGGAGATCTTCCGCGCTGCCGAGGGCGTGGTGGCGGACGCGGTCGCAAACGCAAACGGGCAGGCAAGCTCAAACGCAAATGCAGGCGGGAACGGGAAGCAAAACGGGAATGGGAACGCAGGCGCAGAGGGCAAGGTGGATGAGGGAAAGGGCAAGGAGGGGAATGGGAATGGGAGAGGCCTGCTGGCGAGGCTCGCGGTGTGCGCGGGCGTCGGTGTCGTCTCGGACTGGTGGTGCCGCGAGCGGCTCAGCAAGCGTGCGGAGGTTGCGCTGCCGCACCGGGATACGGATGCGCTGATTGTCGAAGGTGCGTGTTCGTTTCCCTTGTCTCACCCCTTTTTCCACTTCTCCCACTCTCGCTCCTACGTCTCCTCCCCCGCCCCTACTTCGACTCCTAATCATATTTTGGCTCCTCGTTTTGTTCGACATGCACGAAACTGACGTGAACCGCCCCACAGCGCTATCACACCTCGTCTGCGCGTCGCTCACCGAGGACCGCTACGGCGTCGTGCAGCGCGACATCCCGCGCATCCTCGAGGCGATGCTCTCGTTCCTGTCCGCCATCGAGGCGTACCAGGCCGAGCTGCACCAGTCGCAGCCTCAATCACAGTTTGAGTCACAGGTTCAGTCCCAGTCCCAGTCTGAGTCTCAACCTCAGTCTCACGTTCAGGCGCAGTTTCAGGCGGAGAGCGCACAGCGGGAGGAACTCGCGGCGGCAGACGACGTGCTCGCGACGGTCGGCGACGGTGCGTGTTGCGTGTTTCGTGTTGCGCGTTTCGTGTGGAAGTAGTGCTGACTGGTTGCTTGTCATGCGTGGTTTGGATTTGTGTGCGGGCTTGGGTATGGGTTTGGGTGCGGATTCGGTTTTGGATTGTGCGCGGGCTTGGTTTGAATTGTGCGCGGGCTTGGGCTTGGGTTTGGCGGGCACAGTGCTGAAGGAGGGCGTGGTGCGGATCGTGCGCACGTTCGGGGACAAGCTCGGCGCGTTTGCGTTCCCGCCGCATGTGGCGAGGAAGCTGCAGGGGTTTGTGGATTATAATTGAGTGTGTGGTGTGTGGGTGTACGAGGTACGGTGTAGAAGGGTGTCGTATCCACTTTGCTTCTTCCTGCAGTCTACATGATGTCAACGCCAATGCTGCCAGTTGTCGGGATGGTACGTTAGTGGGTTGGAAAGATGTATGATGTAGCCAGTCTGAGTACTGCGGCTGCGCGCGTGTGGACCCTGGTCACGAGCGCAGCGCACAATCGGGGATCCAGTGCAAGGGCGCTGCGCTCCTGCATGCTACGAGTGGGCGCATGTTTACCTGAGTGTATGGGAGAGTCAGTGGTCACTGGCGCGTTGGAGCCCCAAGGCGTGCCACTTCCAGAGTGCGCCCGCCAGTGGTTACCGGTTATGAGTGGAACGCCGGCGCGGCGCTTGTGTATATTGACGACGGAAGACCCGCATGCTCGCTGCAATGCATATGGAATGCAGGCGGGCTTTCATTTACTTGCAGTTACGCCCATGGGGCAAGTCATCGATGCGTCCGTGTCGCAGACTCAGCCATGGTGGCCGTGGTCGGGCTGGACGGTAAGGCCGCAGGCGTATACGTACGCGTGTGGCCCACCGGCACGGCGCTGGGGTGGGTGTGCGTCATGGAGCGCGACGACGCACGTACTGAGTACACACGGTGGCCTACTAAGCCCCGCACGCACGCCTGCTCAGTAAGGGCAGATTGGGAACCCCAGGCGGCAGCGACACACGGCCGCCCCGCTGCGGCGCGGCCGATGCCCCTCGAACGGGACCGGTGTGCTAGCGCTCGGGGCATGGCCGAGGCCGGGTGAGACAGCGCTACAGCCTAAGTATCGCGGCGGCGCGCCTTTTTGTCAATGTGCGCGTGGAGGAGACCCCTGCGCGTCCGGCGGGGTGTTGCCACTTGCAGGCACAGGCGAGCGAAGGAGGCGTCGTCGCGCGCTTGGCTGGGGAGTGGAGTGGTGCACCCGCGGCCAGGAACGGCGTCGAAGATCCGGTGAATGCAAAAGGCAGATGCGCACCGCCACCATCTCGCGTAACTTTTCGCGATCTAGATACTTACTTACTCGTTAATGCGCCCTCGGAGAAGCCCCGTCGCCAGCCCTTCTCCCGCTCCCATCATCGCGCGCGCACACATGTGTTTATTCTAGCGTCCGCGCCATGCCGCCTGTTGCTCAAATCCGCCTCGCGACTGTCAGAATCTGTCAGCCTGCGAGGGTGGGTGAAGAGATGTTGGCCGGATGAAGTGACTCACGGCGCCGGCATCCGGCAGATGTCGTACCCGGCGCGCGCCGCATGCCCGTCGCCCGATATGTTTTTTTCTGACTAAGGCTCTGACCTCGTCGCGAACATGCGCGCGACTCCCACCAGCCGCAGCAGCTTCATCAGCATCAAGCTCATACATGTATGTGGGTCGTGTTTCGCACTGTCCAGCATCCGTGGTGGCAACGCGTACGAGGCGTGCACTGGTCCTCGCGTATCGCGACGCGGCTCGGAGACAACGTCACTGCTGGCGCGCTTTATTGAATGGATAGCGATATCGACCTGGATCCTGCCGCTGGATCTAATTCACGATAGATCTGCCGAGTGCCTTCATTCATGCTATCCGCCCTGCCGCAAGCCGCCGGCAGTATAGAGCTACCAACGGTTTTTGACATGCACCGCGAGCCACCGGATAGACAGGGATGTGGCAAACGGTATGTTTTTTCCTTTTTTTTTTCTCTTGCCGGGATTTTGACTATGCAGCATGTATCCTGACGATGTAGGCGTGGTGTTTAGGATTGCTATCCCGCATGTCGTGAGCGCACCGCACGGGGATATCATACGTATCTCGCCCTAGATCCAAAGAAGCTCCCGAGTCGGGGAGCGTGCTCGGCTTGCCGTTCCCGAGAGGGCCGGGCTTGGGTGCACCGCGGAACCAATTAGCCGGGGCAGCTTGTCTCGAGCTTAGTTTTTCCTCGCTCGTCAACGCCTGGGGCTGTCAACCAGGATGACCGACATCAGCGGGCGCGCGCGCATAAGTACGCAAATGCACGGCGCAGGCGCGGTATCATCGATTGGCTCCCTCCCCGCGTCCTGCCTTTTGTGCGTCCTCGAATAATGGCCGGCCCCGCCATCCCGAGACCGCGGACCATGTCCTCGACGAATCCGTCCTCCGAGACGTCGACCATCGTTGATCCCCCCCAGCCCCCGCACGCCCCACATTCCCCGCGCGACCTCCTGGAGGAGGAGATCGAGCGTGACGAGCGCCTGATTGAGAAGTATGGTGCTGATGACCCCGAGGACCCGCCCTCGAAGACCGAGCCGACACCGGTGGAGGAGGAGAAGGTAGACCCGAACCTCGTCTCGTGGGACGGCGCCGACGACCCCACGAACCCGCAAAACTGGTCGTACGCGTACAAGATGTTCGTGACCATCTCCTGCGCATTCCTGACCGTCAACGTGTGCGTGCACCCCCGCCTTCCTTTATTCCCTATTTCCGCACCACTAAACCTAAAATTTCAGTACATTCGCCTCGTCGATGCCCTCCTCCGCGACGCTCAAGATCCAGGCGCACTTCCACACACAAGCCGAAGTGTCCTACCTCGTGACCTCGCTCTTCCTCATCGGCTACATCTTCGGGCCCATCTTCTGGGGCCCCGGCTCCGAGCTGCTCGGGCGGCGGCCCATCTTCTTCTGCACGCTCTCGACCTACACGCTCTTCATCCTCGGGCAGGCGCTCGCGCACAACATCGAGACGCTGCTCGTCACGCGCTTCTTGTCTGGCTTCTTCGGCTGTGCCCCTTTGATCCTGAGTGGTGGCGTCATCGCCGACATCTGGGATGCAGCAGGCAGAGGCATGGCGTCCAGCTTGTTTGGTGCATCCGTGTTTTTGGGTCCCGCACTCGGGCCTGTGGTCGGTGGATTGTGAGTGATTCACGTGCTCCAAATATTCCGTCGCTGATATCTCTTCCAGCATCGTCCAGAGCAAAGCCTCGTGGCGCTGGGTCTTCTGGGTCATGTTCATTTTCGCGGGCGTGTGCAGCATGCTCGTCGTCGTGTTGCTCCCGGAGACGTACGCCCCGGTCATCCTGAAGAAGAAGGTATGCACCGCGGCGTGCTCCCATTCCGTCCTGTAATCCTTACGCTTACATGGTACGGCAGGCGATCGCTCGCCGCAAGGCAGAGAACAACCCCGAGCTGTACGCGGAGATCGAGCGCCAGGGGTGGTCGTTCCACGAGCTCCTGCACCGCACCGTCTTCCGCCCGTTCATCATGCTGCTCCTGGAGCCCATCCTGCTCTTCGTCACCATCTACCTGTCCATCGTCTACGGCGTCATCTACGCGCGTAAGTCCCCCCCCCCCCCCCCCCCCCCCCCCCCCACCCTTTCCTCGACCGCTCCCGCGCGCAATCCTGACACAACATCGCAGTGTTCGAGGCCTTCCCCGTCATCTTCATCGGCAAGCACGGGCTCACGGAGAACCAGTGCGGGATGATCTTCCTCGGCGTCGGCATCGGCACGACGCTCGGCGCCATCATCAACAACGTCATGATGAAGAAGTACAACCGTCTCATCAAGACCTGGCACGGCTTCCCCCCGCCCGAGACGCGCCTCTTCGGCGCCATGATCGGCGGGTTCCTGCTCGTCGTGGGCATCTTCTGGCTCGGCTGGTCGGGCGAGTATTCCGCCGTGCCGTGGTATGTCCCTGCGATCAGCACCGTCGCGGTTGGCACGGCGGTGAGCTTGATTTTTATCTCGTTCTTGGTGAGTCTTTTTTTTTTTTTTTGGCTGGAGCTGGGGATTATATATGCGACGGTGGCTGATTTGGCTTGGGCGCGGTTTTGCAGACGTACCTCGTGGACGTGTATCTGTACGTCCGCCCGCTCTCTACGACCCCCCTCAACATCAGCTAACTCGTCTGTCGTCTAGTATGTACGCCGCCTCCGCGTTCGCCGCCAACACGTTCGTCCGGTCCATGGTCGGCGCCGCGTTCCCGCTCTTCACCGTGCAGATGTTCGAGAACGTAAGCCCCCCCTCCCCTCTTTACCTCCTCACACTCGCTTCATCCGACCTGACCTCGCCTTGCCTCGCCGCGCAGATGGGCATCAACTGGGCCGCGACGCTCATCGGGCTCATCGGCCTCGTGCTCGCGCCGCTGCCGTTCCTGTTCTACCGGTACGGCGCGCGCATCCGCATGAACTCCAAGTTCGCGCCGTGCATCGTGAGTTTTCTTCTCCCCCCCCCTCCGTCTTCTTCTGGCTCAGGAATGGACATGATTGATTCTGACATGTGGGGACACAGGATCTGAAGATCGCGAAGATGCTCGAGGCGGAGAAGGCCAAGGCGGACGGCGCGGAGAAGGTGTAGATGTAGGCGTGGGCGTTTTTTATAGACTCTAGAGATCCCCGACTGTCCGTGCTCCCCGCCACCGCGACGATGACGACGGAGCACGCATGCACACGCCCCCCGGGCCCTTTGACCCGGATCACCCATCCACGCAGCATACCGCATACCTGGCATCTGCACCCCGTGTCCCGCACATCCACACCATACACCACACAGCACATACTACGCCTACGCTTGCACATTCTCCCACATCCGGATTGCCAGCCGCACTAACGAACTGTAGCCCTGCCCGCGCCCTATAGCTACGTACGAGCTACGAGCCGTTTCTTACATATAATTTTACGATTTTCTTTTTTGTTTTTCGCGGCGGACGTATACCGTATAGTATACCGCATACCTTATCGTATATGCGCGTGGGGCTAATGTATCCAAAGTTTTCTTTTATTTTTCTCTTCTTTTCTGTTCTGCTGGCTTGATTACGCTTTCTTTTGTGTCGTTTTCTTTTTGCGTGTTGATTTGGGGTTGGGTTGAGGACGTACTAGATGATCGATGACCGTGAAGAATATATCAGTGCATTTGCTGTCACTCTTACTTTCGGCGTGGTTTCTGTGAGAGGATGGGTGTTTCGCGCGGTAGGGCCGAGCTGTCTGATTTTTTGAGCTTGTGAGTCCAGGTACTCGTTGCGAGGAAGCACTAGTACTTGGATCGAAGTTCGAACGACGAAAGGGCCCTGAGCGGTGTCACGCAGGGTAACGACTTGTCACCGTGACCGACGCGCGCCTTCGCCGATCGAACCCTGGCTAGTAAATCTATTCACCTACAGGCTACAACAGCAACATCGCGACGACTCAATCGCTACGCGTTCTAATCCCCTAAAGGCCTCACCCCCCGCAGAATCACCCGCCTTCAACCCAGGCCCCACGAGTCAACCCCCACTCGAACCAAGGCGGACCTCTGAATCGAGGCACACATGTACTTCGACCTCAACGTCCCCATCCCCGCGCCAGCCTCGGGCTCCGCAGCCCCGAGCACCTCAAAAAAGGGAAAAGGCAAACAGGCTCAGCAGCAGCAAGCCGCGCCCACACCCGCGCCCGCGGTCATCTTCTCCCCCGCGCAAATCACCGCGATCGAGGCGCGCGTCGACATGCTCGTGCACCGTGCGTCCTCCCCTCCTCCTCTTCCTATAACCAACCCAAACGCGTGTGCTCATATGTGTAATGGTGATGTGTAGTGGGATACACGGTCATCGCGCTCACGCAGACGGTGCAGAAGAAGGTCGAGCAGAAGTCCTTCGTGAACGTGCTCGACCCGCTGCTGCGCCAGCTGCGCCCGCGGCCGGGCATCGTGTTCCTGAAGCGCCTCACGATCGTGCTCGACGAGGACAGCGAGAAGGGGTTCGGGCTGGTGCGCGTCTCCCCTCCCCCCTCCCTCTTCCCACCGCCCGTCCTAACCTCTCTTCTCCCGTCCCCGCTCCCCTCTCCCCCCCTCTCTCCCTCGTGTGGTACCCGACACACAGACGAACGCCAACGCGCCGCTCTTCGCGCCATACGACCTCCTCGCGCTGCTCCCGACGACCGAGACGACCTTCTCGCTCGCCTGCCTCACACACACGCAGCCCTCGCCGCTCACGGCACACATCCTCTCCGTCCCGCTCACGCTCCCGCGCCTCCCGTTCCGCATGAAGCACACGCTCGTGCGCGCCGCGCTGCGCAGCGGCGCCGTCTTCGAGGTCAACTACGCCGGCGCGCTCGGGCTCGGCGCGGAGGACGGGCTCGGGGACGTTGTGGGCACAGCAGGGGCGGGCGCGAAGCGCAATTGGTGGGCCGCGGCGAGGGAGGTGGTGAGGGTCACCAAGGGGAGGGGCGTGCTGCTGAGTGGGGGAGGCGCGAGTGAGGCGGAGTTGAGGGCACCGAAGGATGTGGGGAATTTGTGAGTGTTGCCGCGGTCTCTCGAGCGTGTGTTGAACATTGTTGGTTGGTAGGGCTACCTTTCTGGACCTGCCGCAGAATCTTGCGCATGATGCGTCGACGACGACGCCAAAATCACTGGTCTTGCGCGCACGTAAGTTTTGGTGTTGATTCGGTGATCCATTGGTTCTCAATGTGTTTGTGTGTGATTTTAGAGACGCGCAGGACGTATCGGGCTGTCTTCTCAGAGCCCAAAGTCGTGATTCCTCCATCATCTACTCCGAACGTGCCAGTAGCACCAGAACCTGCTCCCTCTACTGCTGCCCCCGAGCCAGCATTAGCGACAGACTTGCCATCTGCGTCAAAAGAATCGACACCCAACAAGAAGAGACCTCGAGATGAAGAGGCTGGAGGGGCAGCAGGCTCGGCTGCTGCGAACGGGAAGCAGGACGGTTCTGAGGGGAGCCGCAAAAAGAAGAAAAAGAACAAGGCCAAGGCGTCTTAGTGTACTCTGAGCCGCACATAATTATTGCTGTATTGCTTCCATGATACCTCTGCACAAGTATCTTGTTGTTTGTTGGTCGTGTGACTGGGTGGTATAACCTGAGTGACAGCGCGTCACGGCTGCTGTATTCGGTCGTTCACACCAATCCGCGCACAGTCCGATTCAGCCTAGCCCGGGACTTTCAACTCTCTTTCCTTCAGTGTCCAGCGGAACGACCTTCTCTCTCACCATCACACCCACCTGACCCGTTCTCAACGGGCACACCCCACCCCCACCGGCACCATGTCTCTCGCCAAGCTCACCTCGCTCTCAACCCAAACGCTCTCTCTCCTCCTCGAACGCCAACGGCTCGCCACGCTGCCCCCCTTCGGCGCACAGCCGACCAGCACGACGTCGAGCAACCTGCACATCCCGCAGATCACGCGCAACATGAAGCAGCTGCGCACGGGCATCCTCGCGCTCGAGGCGGCGGAGGGCCGCAGCCAGGCCGTCACGCTCCTGCGCAGCCAGTACGACCGCATGCGCGGCATGCTCGGCGCGGACGCGGAGTTCGTGGGCATCGAGGGCTTTGCGCCCGCGGAGGACAAGCCGCGCGGCCCGGTTGCGGCTCCGGCGTCTGTTGCGGAGGGCCATTTGATCGAGGCGAAGGATGGGCCTGGGGGAGGCGAGGAGGAGCGTTTGGCGGCGAGCAGCCCGTCGGGGTCGAAGGCGGGCTCGGGAGCGTCGACGCCGCATGGGGAGCATGGGGAGTACTTTGCGAGGGATAGACGGTCGCCGTCGGCGGAGCCGGTGTATACGCCGTATACTGATGATCCTGAGGCGGGCACGCATCCTTCGATTCTGCTCCAGGAGCAAAGGCGGTTGATGGATGGTACGCTCGCGCTTCCTTTCTCAACTTTCGTGAACTGAGTTTGGGTCGGGTTATAGATCAGGATGAACGATTGGTAGACCTCTCGCACTCTGTTAACCGGCAGAGAGATATGTCGTTGCAGATCAACGACGAGCTTGGTGTGCACACCGGGATACTGCAGGAGCTGGACCACGATTTGAATGGAACGGAGTCGCGCCTTCTGCATGCGCGGCAACGACTCGGACGTGTCGCCAGGGGCGCAAAAGAGCATGGTCAATATTTCTCATTGCTTCCATGCGTGGCCGTATGTACTCAACGGGGTCCTCTTGCGCAGGTTCGACAGTGACGATTGGGCTCCTCATCCTCGTCCTCCTGATTCTTATCATCATCTTCAAAACATGATACTCTCGACACCCGTCGCTGGCCCATGCACGTTCTGCTTTATTCACATTCACGACCGCAAGGGCCCCATCTATCTTCGACCCTCCATCTGTATGAGAGATCTGGGAATCTGTACAGTAGACTGCACACCGGATGGTGATATACCTTAATTATACATCTTTATCGCGCCGCGAGCGAGAGCTAGCTATGGCGTACGTCCTTAGGCCTTATGGGCTTGCTTGAAGGCTTGTCATGATCAGTAGGTTTGCTTTGATTTCGGGTTGCGGGATGCCGCGCGCGCGCGTCTACGTCAGATCTAATCTAATCGCAAAGTCACTTATCTCCCCATACTGCTACAATTCCAACTTCCGAGTCACCCGGGCTCGATATTCCCGCTTCGTACTCATTCACATCCGGACCATAATCAACACTCGCATCCCGCCCGCCCGCGACGATGTCTATCCCCCGACTCGCTCTGATCGTCTGCGACACGCCCCCGCCGTCCATCGTCGACGTGCAAGGCGAATATCGCGAGATCTTCTCGACCCTCTTCCGCGCCTCGCTCCCCGACGGGCTCACGGACTTCGTGCTCGATGCGTACAACGCGAAGGACAAGATGGAGTATCCCAGCGAAGAGGCGCTGGGGACGTATGACGCGGTCGTGATCACTGGATCTGGTGAGTCCCCTACGAACCCCCAGGCGTTATCGGGGAGGTGGTAGACTGACTGCGATGGATAGCATCCTCTGCGTACGAGGATATCCCGTGGATAAACAAGCTGGTGTCTTGGGTCGCGGACGTTGCGACTACGAAGCCTCAGATAAAGATCGTCGGTGCGTCTTCTGAATGAATCTCACAAGTGTATGCCTTAACAGGTCCTGGCGCCTCCGCGCATCCCAGGCATCTGCTTCGGCCACCAAATCATCGCGCGCGCGCTGGGCGGCTCGTGCGTCCCCAACGGCGGCAAATGGGAGATAGGCGTCACGGAGCTCGACCTCACCGACCTCGGCCGGCGCATATTCGGCGTGGAGAAACTAGTGCGTCGCACGCTCATTCCCCGTTCCCCGTTCCCCGTTCCCCGTTGCCCATTCCCAATACTCAAAGATCACATGCTTACCTGTATCCGTATCGCGTTTAGAACATCGAGCAAATGCACCGCGACCACGTCCCGGCCGTCCCGCCCACCTTCCACTTGCTCGCCTCGTCGCCCATCGCGCCGAACCAGGGCATGGTGCGCTTCGCCGGCGCCTCCACCCCGAAACCGGGCGAGCTGCTCCCCCCGGTCCAGATCATCACGATGCAGGGCCACCCGGAGTTCACGGCGGCGATCGTGAAGGAGCTGGTGGACATACGCACGGCGTCGGGGATTATTGATGCGAAGACGGCGGAGGACGCGAGGAGGAGGGCGGCGTGGAGGAATGATGGGGTCGAGGTGATTGGGAGGGCGATTTGGGAGGTTGTTAGAGCGTGATTGTGGTGTTGGGTGTTGGGCGGGAATTTGAGTGGGTTTTTGGGGAGTGAAAGTCGTGTGTGCTGAGTGCTCGATGTCCTGCGCCGGGTCATGCGTGTATGAAGAGGGCGTACTGAATTCACTTCAAAGTCACATTCCTGTGTCCAATGCACGTCCAATAGCGAGAGTCTAGGCGAAGAGCATGAGTAAGGATGGAAATAAACACTTGCGCGGAACGAGTTGAGAGAGCTGTGGCGTCAGCGTCGAAGGGAAATAGCCCTGTGCTGCTCGCAGGCGTAGTACTGGGAGCGTAAGCTTGGGTGCCGAAACTGCTGCAGCCTGTCATGATAGAGGTAAATTTCTTGCAAGAGTAAAGGGCCTGATGAGGTCGTAGTCTGGGTAAAGGCCGCATGAACGAAGGGATAAGTAGTTATCAACTACGGGCGTCTCGGAGCTATAGTTACCAAGTTCGAATCGAAGTTCATCAACTCGACTACACTGTCTCCTCCGAGTTCTTCAGTCCTCTTGGGAGGTGTCCCTCGTCCTGCTCTGCGTCAAAGAAGCTCCATACTATGCAGGGGACTCAGAATACTCTGTACGCTCGAGATCAGCGCCGAGCGGCTGACTGTTCTCGAGTAAAAGCAGTTTTTCAGCACATAAATAGGTGAGTTGTCACATACCCTTCGTCTTGAACACAGCAAGGTATGGTCCTCTGCAAAGGCTTGATCTAGCGCACGCACTAATAATTTGCTTTTCTAGGCGAGATACACGTGTCGGGATGACTCTGCTCGCTCTCCGTCGGACCACCGGGCGAGCCCCGACCGCATATGGCTTGCATTGTGCTGCAGAGCCCCTACGCTTTGCCGGCCTTGGCCCCTTCGGGCTGCATGCATTATACTCGTAATGGTAGTGAGTGTCTTTGGTGTATATGGGCAGGACAATGCAAACCAGTGGGTGCTTTTATTGTTCGCATTGATCGTGGACTGCCGCCATGCCGAAGCGCCGTCCTCCTCCTCCGGCCTGAAATTCAGCGTGGGTGGTAAGCATCCTTGCATACAGACCTCTCACTTTACAGCGTTGCTGGCTGCAACAGGCATCGTGCATTTATCGATTGGGCCAGGGAGCAACGCTTAGAGCCGGCCTCGCCGTCCGAATCCGGAGCTGAGACAATAGCCGTCCACAATCTCATCCCATTGTTCTCCTCCGGGTAATCGGAGCCCGATCAACCAATCCAAACCCCGCCGGACTCGGTCCTATATAGCCTGCCTTCTGCGCTCGCCGACCGACTCTTTCGCCCCCCACACGTATCTGTGAACCCCCCATACCTGCGACTTCTCTGCTCCCCCAGCCGCCTCTGCATCGTCCACACATCGAGTTCTGCATAGCTCTACCTGATTCTGCACCTCATCTACCCGATTCTACGCCCCCGTCCACACCATTCCGCACCCCCCCCCCGCCTCGTTCCGCACCCCCTCATCCAATCCCCCCCACTTCCGCTTCTGCATCCAATCTCAACTCCCCAAAATGGACGCAGCAGCACTCCAAAAACTGAGCCGTCGCGATCTTCAAGATTTGGCAAAGGTGAGTTCTCCGACCTTCTATTGTTTTCCTTTTTTGACGAGGGCCACACCGCAGACTCACAAGGTCAAAGCCAACGCGAAGTCTGCGAAAATCATCCAAGACCTACTGAAGCTGCATCCTCAGGGTGTCCCGTGCGTCCCACATTCCATCCTCCCCCGTCGTCCTCGCTAACCTCCCCGACAGCCTCCCCCGCGAGGACACCCCCGAGCAACCTACTCCCGCATTGCCCGCCCAAGCGCCAACGCCACCTGCCTCTCCCCCACTGGCAGTCACCGCGGCCGAAGCCGCTCCCAGCGCCCCCTCGGCCCAAGCCCAGCCCACTCAGAACGAAGCCCCCGCCCCCGCGGATCGCACCTCCGCGACGCCTGAGCCTCCCGCCCTCTCCCCCCAGCACGCCCCGCGCTCGCCGTCGCCTCCGGCCGCACCGGGCGCCTCCACCCAAAACGAGCAAAACGAAAACAATGACAAGGTTGAAATCAATTCCGACACCGCCACCGAGGACCTATTCCCGCCCCGCTCGCCCCTGCGCGGTATTCCCATCGGTACTCCTCTTTTCTCGTCCAACCCGGACGGGTTCTGGCTGCATTCGCGCGCGCGCGCGCCCTCTCCCCCCTCCGTGGCCGCGGCCGAGCCCGAGCCCGAGCCGGCGCAGGAAGTCGAAGTCAAGAGGGAGGCTTCCGACGACTCGGACGACCTCCCCCTCCGCGAGCTCTCGCCGCTGCGCGAGAACTACCGCGCGCCCAGGCCGCTCTTCGACCCCGCGGGCTACACGCGCGAGGCGCTGGCCGGCCTGCTTCCGCAGCGGCCGGCGCCCGCGCAGGCTGCTGCCGAGTCCTCGCTGCCGCCGAGCAGCCCCCCGCGCCGCTCGGAGAGCCCCCCGCCCGCGCCGCGCCCTTCGCACCAGGTCCTCCCCACTGCCCCCACCGCCGCCCCCACCGCCGCCGCGCTGGCGATCAAGGCGAAGCTCGCGGCCCTCGCAAAGCTGAACGAGGAGATCGAGGAGCTCAAGGAGGTCAACGACAGGAAGCGCGAGCTGATCCGCTCGTCCATGGCGCTGCGCGAGCGCTTCGAGACGTTCCTCTTCCGCTCGCAGCGCGTGCCGGCGGAGTGGACGGAAGCGGAGATATGGAGCGGTGTGCTCGAGAAGGAGGTTAAATGTGAGGAGGGGGAGGGGTGGAGGGAATTGCGGCCCTTCGAGGAGTACAATGGTCCACAGGGTGGACAGTTGGGGCCTGTGCAGACTCAGCAAAGGTACGCATTTTTGTCCAAATGAAAGGGACTTGAACGTAGCAACTGATGTCGCTTATAGGGAATTCTTCCTGAAAACCAAAGGCAACGATCCGTATGCAAAGTTCTTGCCCGTCCAGGCACCCCTGCCGCCCTACGGGAAGGTGTTCTCGAGACCAAAGAATGATCCCCGCCCGCAGCCGACGGCCGCCCCCCTCCCGGCGTCCGCGAGCCACTCTATCGCAAGGCCCGCAAACCCGTCCCCGCCGTCTCCCCCCGTGTTTCGAGGCCGCCTGCATGATTTCGACCGAACGTACGTGGAGCCCAGCCCGGAGGAAGACGATGAAAACGAAGAAGACGTGCTCCCGACGCTCCTCTTCAGTGCTCCCAAATCCGCCCGTGCCTCTGCCCGTGCCTCTGCCCCCGCGTCCACCAGCCGCCGCCAGAGCTTCGGCGAGGACGACCCCTTCGTCGACTCTTCTCCCTGCCCGCCCCCCACTGCAGGTCCATCCAACAGGCGTGCTGGCAGCCTCCAGCCGCAGACGGGCACCGCCCGGAGCCGGAGCGCCCCTGCACCCATTTTTGCGCCAACGCGTCCCACTTTTGGCGACATCCACCCCGTCCCGGTAGAGCGCGAGGACACAAACCCCTTCCTCATCGGCCCGTCCAACGGCCAGCCGCAGCGCCTGGTCGCCGAGGGCCAGAAGCGCAAGCGCGATGACGATGGTCTGGTGGGCACCCAGGGTATGATGGAGCGGACGCTGGACCCGCGCAAGCGTCCGCGAGTGTCCACGTCCGACGCGCCCCCCGCGAACCCACTGCCGAGCCGGATTGTCGAGCTCGCGAGGTCGCTGAATATCCCCGTCACGACGAACTACGACGAGGACACGACCGCAGAGCTCGACCGGCAAATGGAGAATCCCATCCCGTACGTGATGGACGGCGATTTTCCGGAGGACGACTTTGCGGACGACGACTCGTTCGAGAATTAGGCGTCGCGGTGGGCGGTCTTTTTGCGTTCTATGCTCGTCTTAATGCATTACGTCTATACACATCTACGCACTTACGCATCTACGCATCTACTACATATCAGGTCAGTGGTTTCCTCCGTCGTCTGTATATTATCGCATATTGTATGTTACCCTGGGACTTTTGTTTGTGGACTTTTCGCATCATGCACAGAAAACCGAATATTTTCTCTTCTCTTCTACTCTCTCATGCTGTATGTACTTGTTTGCTGGGTCATTGTGTCTTCGAATTCCATACCATCGATTATTCCCTCAAGTTACACGCTAGACTTGAGTCACTTGACTGAACAGGCCTGAAATAATCCCGAAATCCAAATTACCATAAGACGCGTCTGGATCATGTGATGAGGCGCCGACGCCGGGACGCCACACCGCCGCTCCCGCCCCTTCCAGTCGAGTCCACCGCCACCACCACCAACGCCGTCGCCTTCCCTGTCCTCCTCCACCCCACAAACCTCCAACAGCCTGCACCTGCAATCCTATGGGAGAAGTCGTCAACGCCGTCGTCGCGCTCGCCGTCATCGTCTTCATCTTCCGATGGGCAACCAGCTCCAGTACGCTCTGCTTCCCCCTCCGCTCGCCTTCGGGCGCTTTCTCACCAGAACTTATCCTACCTGCACAGAAGGAGAACCCTCACCGGAGGCGCAGGCTGCGCGGGCGCTGCGGTTCAGGCCGAAGAAGGTCACGCCGGAAATGGTGCGTCCGGCCCTGCTCACCCTTGCGCTCACTCCGCCAGCCAGCCAGCATGCTCACACCCGACACAGACAGAAACGATAAGCAACATGTTCCCCGATATACCACGGTGCGTATCTAGAGACCCGTTCTGTACCTGTGCAGCCGCTCATGCTCGCGCTCGCGCGCAGAGAAAACATCCACTATGACCTCCTCCGCACGGGCTCTGTCGAGATCACATCGAACAGGATCATCGAGCGCGGCTTCCTCGACGCCGTACGTCTCCCCCTCCCATCTCCCATTCCCCTTGCCTCCTCACCCACTCACGCGCACACAGCCCCCACAAGCATACTACACGCTGTACCCGCGCTCCGCAGCGCCGACGCCCGCACCCGGCCTGCCGCCGCGCCCCGCATCCACCACCACCGCCTCCGCGACGAAGAAGCCTGAAACGCTGATCTCGCGGTTCCACCTCGAGGCGCGCGTCTCGACGGAGGAGGCGACGAAGGCGGTCGAGGATGCGGGTGGGCGCGCGGTGTGGGAGGACACACCGGAGAAGCGCGAGGCGAGTCTCAAGGAGCGCAAGGCGCAGATGATTTTGGCTGCGCGACAGTGCGTGCTTTCCTTTCGCCCCTTTTTGACCCGTCCCACTTAGTCCAATCGTGTGCAGACGATTGCTAGCGCAGCAGCAGCAGAAGGGGAATGGGAACGGAAAGGCGGAGTGATAGCGATGCAAGGGAGGGTTGCGTTGGCTCCGACCCCGACTGCAGGTGTAAGTATACGCGGTAATCTGAGTGCCTGTCTTGCCTCGCCTCGCCTCGCCTTGCTGTTCTTGTCTCTCTTGCTTTGGGAATAGGAGTTTGCCGGGATCTCTTCTGAATATCATGATCACTAGTACTAGTCACCGCTCGCTCGCCCTTTGTGTTCTTGCTCGGCTTGACTTGGCGCTGTCATAGTCTAGGAATTGGTGAGTTTTGATGCTTGCTATGGGCGCACTAACAGCGACGTCGACGTCGGCCTTGGCCCCTGCGGGTTGCCAAAAGCACTGACATGGCTGACGTCGCTTGTCCGACTCAAAACGCGTATGAAGCACAGGACTCGAAACTCGAAGCTTTTAGGCCTGCGTTTGAGCATCGGGATGAAAGGTACGGTACCCTCTCTCCCCGAAGCCAAACCAGACAGCTCGCGGTACGCGGTACGTACGGTATCCCTGAAAATGCCTCTCCACAATAACAAACACGTTCAAGGACCAGTGCCGACAGGTCAGCGTCAAAGTCAAAGTCAGAGTTTGATCGTGACAGAACACCGAACACAAAACGCGGAACATGGAACCCACGTCGTACATGCACATCGATATGTACGGATGGCAGCGTCGCGGCCATCAGGCATCAGGCATCACGTCGCGCAAAGCCAAAGTCAGATCAAACTCAACGTAAAGTCAAAATTAGAAATTAGACGTCGGGCGCGGGGACATCCTGCATCTTGTGTCGATGAAGGGGGGCGTATGCATGCATGGTGTGCGGTGTCAAGCATGTCAAGACTCAAGCCGGTCTAGTGTCTCATGTTTGTGCTACGCGTTGGCAGGTGATTCAGAGGTGGAATGATGTATCATGCATCATGCACGGACTAAACTAGGTAAAAGAAAGTGGCAATGTACTCGAGTACTGAGACTACGCATTATGCATTACGGACGAAGCTCAAAAGTCACTAGTCGCCAATTAAGTTCAAGTTCGAGTTCAAGTTCGAGTCCAAAAACATATCAAAATGGGTGTACGTGCAGGACGTGAGTGGGTGTGGTGGGGATGTATCGGTATCGCGTACGGAGTGGGGCTCATCCTCATCGTCATATACGTATCTACATCTGCCGTACTGTAACGCGCTCTGAGACGCGAAAAGATATACATCGACAATAATACCGGATGAACGGATGAACGGAGGGGGCGTGTGCGTGCAATTGCAACAAACAAGCGAGGGATTGGGCGTACGTCTGGACCTGGACCAATGGATGGACGAGTGGATGGACGGATTCAATAATTCGGCACAACGCCCAACTGGGTTTCGCGCGTACGTATACGCGCGTGAATAGACAGGAAACGAGCAGTGACAATGGCAATGGCAGTGGCAGTGTAGGTAGGACGGGAGGTCGACGATGAATATGCACTAACTGCAGCAACACGCAAAAACACAAAAACGCAAAAAAAGAAAAAACACGCAAAAACGCAAAAACGCAAAAACGAAAAGCAAAAAAAAAGTAAAGATAATAAACACAGTATAAGCGGTAGACGGAGACGGCGCGCTCGAAGTTCAAAATCCAATAAGTAAGCAGAATACCGTGCGGGCAAGGAGGGAATGGAGCGGTTGGCGGCGAGAGTGCCATGCAAAGTCAAGAGTGCAAGAGAGTGCGTACGTGCGTGCGGTGAAGACGAAGACGAAGAAGGGGGCGAGGATGCAGAGGTGAACGTCAACGTGAAGGGCCGTGGATGTAGATGTAGAGGGAGCGCAGGGTGGCGGAGAGGGCGTAACGACGGCGCCCGGTGGATATACAGCGCCGCACGGTGGGAGGGGAACCGAGATGCGGGATATGAGAGCGAGGTGCAGCTCGTGCGTGCGCGGGGCGCGCGTGCGTCAGGCCTGGCGGGCAGCAAGGCAGCCAACCAACCCCTGCGCGTTATCCGCCCTCATGTCCCAAATTAAACGCAGGCACCTCCGCCCCGCCCTGCACCTCGCGCCCTTCCCCCACCTCATCCTCCTCCGCGGCGGCATCCTGCTCCTGCTCCTGCTCCTGCGCGACACCCGCCTTCTCCTCGGCCTCGCGCTCCCTATAAATATAAACATTGCCCATATCCGAGATCGACGGGAACCTGAAGTCCTCGTCCTCCACCAGCGTCTCCTCCCGGCTCTCAACCTCCACCTCCTCCACCACGTCCACGCCGCCCGCGCCCACGCTCGCCGACCCGCGCCGGCGCGTCTTCACGCGCAGGCTCTCGGGGCGCTTCAATATCGCGCCCGCGAGCGCGTGGTTGAGGCTGAACTCGTCTTCCTCTTCCTCCTCTTCCTCATCCATCCCGTCGCCGTCCCCGTCCGGCCCATACACGCCGCCGCCCTCCTCGTCCGCCTCGTCCACCGCGCGCCGCTCGCGCTTGCGCCCGCGGTCGGGCGGGCTGCGCGAGCCGCCGGACGAGGACGGCGCGGCGGGGCCGGGGAAGAACGTCGAGAGCGTGTGGTGCTGCGCGGCGAACGCGGGCGGGTACGAGTACGTCGGGGACGGGACGACCGGCGGGGGCGGGGAGAACGGCGGGAACGGCCCGAAGGAAGGCGAGAAGGGCGCCTGCGGGAGCTGCGAGGGCGAGAGCGGGGAGAAGGGCGCAGAGGGCGGCCCCGGGGACGGCTGGGTGGGCATGGACGGCGGGGGCGGCCCGTTGGGCTGTTGCCCGTGCGCGGAGGCGTACATGGTGAGGTTGTGTGATAAATATTGGATGTAGTTCACCATCTGTGGCAACGGACGGGGGCAAGGTGAGTCGCTAAATTTAGACACCAGCAACTAATTGGGCGGGTGAACGTAGGAGATGACTGACCTCCATCTCTCGTCGCCGCCACGAGCCGACGTCCTTGTTCATCCGCCACCGCATGACGTCCACCTCCTTCGCCAGCCGCTCAGCCTCGAGGCGGTTTTTCTCCTCGCGCATTTTCGCAGCTTCCAGCGCGCCCTTGAGGGATGCGATTTGCGTGTGGGTGGACAAGGCGGGCGGCGGTGTCTCGCCGCCTCTTGGCCCCAGCCTTGGCGTCGGCGTACGCCGGGGCCGAGATGGCCCAGGCGACGGGGACGGCGACAATGCATGGCGCGGCGGTTCGGTAGACGGGTTCAAGTATGGCAGCGGCAGCGGCGCGGCGGTAGTGGGAGATGGTGGCGCCTGGCGGTTGTGATGGTTGTGGAACTTGGCGAAACGCGGCGGGGGGTCGCGGTAAAATGTTGACTGCCCATCCCAGTCCCACGAGCCAGAGCCGGAGCCTTTACCGCGTGTGCGCGATGTGGATGAGGATGTGGGAGAGGCGGTGGTCGTGGCGGAGGAGGTGGGAGCCGAAGAGGTCGGAATGGTGACATCGATGTAGGATGACGAGGAAGACCAAGCGGGGTTCTGTGACGAACGAGATGAATGCAGGAGAGACGAGGTCTGCGAGGCTTCGGATGAGGGGGAAGACGTAGAAGTGCCGTTGGTCAACGGGGGAGGAGTGGTGGGCCGGGGATCGGTTGTGGGTGGTAACGAGAGAGTAGAAGACGAAGGCACGGCTTCATCTTGCGAGGGGTGCGTGTCTGCCGCGTGGCTGGCAGAGGCGACAGGCGCAGGCTCCTGGGAACCGGGATCCAATGGCGCGTCGGCGTCAGCGGCGTCCACGTCCCGAGATGGCGGAGACGCCTTTGGCGTCGTGTCTTCCGGCGGCGGACGGCTACGGGAGCGGCGCCGGCTGTCCGCCCTTGACGACGTGGATCGCGAGGGCGTGCGGCGGAGGTCAAGCTTGTCGGGGAGGGGCAGAGCAGGAGCTCCTGTAGTGGAGTCGTCGGAAGACGCGGTGGTTGGGCGCTTGGTCTGGGCCTTTAGCAGGTCCTTGAGCTTCTTACCACCCTTGGAGAGATCCTTGAGAGGGTCTTTTCCTCTCCGACGACGCTCTTTCGACCGCGAACTCTTGAGATCCTTGCCTGAGCGCGAATTCCCACCCTCCTGACTACTGGCCGCGCCAGCGCCGCCCTGGCTGTCGGTCGAACTTCCATCGTGGCGCGCACTGCCGGAGGGCGCGCCTGATCCCGACGCGATCCCAGAGAGATGCAGGGCAGCGAGGGTGCTATGGAAAAGAGAGGTGCCAGCGGTGTCTGCACGCTGTTCCTCCACACGCCGCTTGCCGCGCCAGAGCAGGACGGAGCCAGTGGCGAGGGAGATTGTCGCGAGGGTGGCGAGCAGAACGCGGTTGTCGTCGCGCAGCCAAGTGCGGTTGTCTGCGTCGACGGCGGCGGCGGCCATTGCGCGCTGGCAGAGAGGATGGGAGGAGGCAGGAGGTTGTGGCACTGACTGGGACTGGCAAGCAGCCGCAAGCAGGACTCGCCCCGCCTACTTTTCTCTTTCAATCTCCGCGCTACGTCTATATTTGGACAGTCCGTTACCTAAGGGTCTGTGCCTGGCCATCTGCTGGCACGTCCTCCGACGCCATTCAGTCCTCTTGTCTTCAGCACGCCGCATGCTCCTGGGTCGCGTGTGGTATCTACGGATCATCAGCGGGAGCCGTACCACTCACATGCAGCTACCACCACGGTGAGAAGGCCTGCTTAATGACTGGACAGTCATTGGACCCCACGCGCAAGATAAACTGCCCCTTTCAGCTGTCCGAACGCGCCGTCGGTTCTTGTCCTCGCTCGTCCCAGGAAAAATCGGCTACAGTCGGCGTCGACGAGGACATGTTTGCCCACGAGTCTATCTCTCTTCTACGTTGCTCGGAACGTCGCTCGCATCGGAAGCGGTCGCGCGGACGCCCACAGCAGCGCGTTCCTGGTGCGCGGACGCCAAGCCAAGAATCAGGGTTAGGCTTCGCAGATTGCACTCGTCCTGCCCGTATGTGCATCCGAGGCCCATCCAGCTACTCCGTATCTCCTAAAGGGATCCCACCTGTGCGCGCTCCGTTATCGCGATGGCAACTGTGCAACTGTGCCACCACATCAACAAACACTTGCCGGCTTTCAGCAGCATGTGGGCGCTCGCGCTCTTGGGCAAGTACTTACCCGTCAGGAGCGCAGGCCTGCGTTCTTCGGCACTGCCGTCCATTTCGTTTTCCTTCTCGCCACTGCATTCTCACCCACATCTGGCAAAACTAGTCACCGGAGGAGTGCTACGTCAGCGTATGATCCCGATGCGCCGATCAAGCGATCCTTCATTATGCTCCCTTCATCTGACTCCGAGGCCCTCAGACTTGCCTGGATCGTCGATCTCGTTCAATCTCTGGCCTCCCTGCAGCATCGACTCGTGTAGCGTCCGCTGGCAATGAGACCACGGAATTTTGTCTCTGCAATAAATCGATTTTAGCACTCGCGATCTGCGTGAATACCTATATGTGCTTGAATACATACACTACGAGGAGATCTGGGCACATCGTCAGATCTTGCTCTGCTGTGAGTTCATTATGTGCCTCGTCCTGACCGCCTACCAACCAACATCCCAGATCTGTTGCTGGAGTCGTGTATATATCTTGGCGCTTTCATTAAACTCGCACGCGAAATTCGTCCTAAATGACGCCATGTTGCTCCCAAGCCTCCCTTATAACCTTTACTTCCAACCACACGAACGTCCCTCCGAGAGACCGCTGGGGCACTGAAGCTACTCTGTTCATCGTACCGGTGAGTTCGACGTTGTCGTTCATGTGGTACTCGTACTTTCCCCTTTCGGCTCGCTGCTATGGTGAGATCTCGTCGACCGACCTTGCCCGACTGCCAGCAAGACACACAGCGACATGTGACCCAGCGGAGCTACTCAAGTTGCCTGTTCAACGCTTCGGGCACTACTGCTGAGGTGTGCACTTTGTCCTCGGATGCTTTCGCATTCCCCCCTCTTGTTGCGGGTCGATATCCTGTCTTCAACGGTACGCAACGCCATCTCACGTTTTCAGATCCTTGGCTCCTCAGTGTCCGCTTGTGCAGCGCCTGACGGTTCCATCAAGCATCGGTCAGCATTCTGACACTCCACGCTTCCTCCATTTTTCTACTCGCCGACCTTACTCCAACCGTTGTCGACCCGACCCGCTAACAAGCCTATACACTTCCTCCCATCTCTCATACACGCATTCCCACCCCTCAGCGTATAATTCCATCCACCTAAACAAATCATCGCAGGACATACCTCCTCACGCGTCCATACCCTTCCTCACATATATACTGTCAAAAACCAACGGCCCCCCGCATCTGCCGACGGCGCCCACCGTCACCACCAAATACCCATCGCCTGTACATACCTCTACACCATCAGTAATCCCCCGCCGAGTTTCCCCGCCGCACAATCCTCGCGCGCCGGCCTCTGCGTCCTTCCGACGATCTGTCGCGCATCGCCGACTCGCATCAATGCCGCAGCAACCAGCAACCCCCGCGCGGCGAATGATCAAGTAGCCTTCTCCTTCTCCTTCTCCTCCGCGTCCGTCGCGATTGCTCGAGGCCGTCACTTCGTATGGGTATATGATTCGCAAGGGATGTGATATACATGTACACTGTCCTGTGTCCGTCGCTGGCCGGGACGAGTCCGTCTAGGTCTAATCTGTCCGAGTCAGGGCCACGAATTCGAAGCGTGGGGGTACGTCTATAGCTATCCGTCCGGGTCGGCCACCCGCCGCCGCCGTCTAAGTCAAAGCGCTGCGATTGCTACAAAAAGTCCGCTGCTGTGTAGCAAGTAAAAGAGAGAGAGAGAGAAAGCGAGCGGAACGGGATGGGGCGGGGTCCGGTACTAGACGAGCCAGTCTAAAAATCGCTCATCCAAGTGGTCTCCACGCGACTCTAGAGGCCTACCACCCAAACACCCTACACATTAAAAAAAAGAAACATCAGCATCCTCCAACACATCCAAAGAAAAACAAATAAAAAAGAGGCGCAAACAACGTACTCGTCATACGTCTCGATCCCGCCCACCTCCCGCCACCGGCGCCAGCTGACCCCGCGCACCGCGCGCGCACTCGCGTCCGCCATCTCGACCGGCCCACACGTCGCCAGCACGACGCCGCTCGGGCGCGCCCCGCTCGCGCTGTCCCCACCGCCCGCCTTGTGCGCGGCCACGACGTCGTCCGCGACGCGCTCGAGCGTGCGCGTCAGGTTTGGGCGGCCCGCGTACAGCGTGATCTCCTCGGGCAGGTCTTGCAGGGCGGGATCGGCGCCGGCGCTGGCGCGCGTGTAGTGCACGGCGAGGCGCAGCTGCAGCGCGGGCGAGGACGCGGCGGGGTGCGTGCGGATGAGGTCGAGGATGGGGCCCAGCACGTCCGTCACCGCGGCTGGCATTTCCACGCCGTCAGGAGCTATTGGGTAAAGAGAAGAGAAGAGAGGAGAGGCGTACACGCATTGGCGACGGACCAGACGACGTCGACGGCGCAGAGCCGGCTGCGGCCCTCGACGTGCTTGTGCAGCAGGTCCTCGAGCACGCCGAGCACGAACGTGATCCCGCTCCCGCCCGCGACGAGCACCGCGCCCGAGTACGCCGCGAACACCGTGTGGCCGGGTCCACCTGCGCCGTACCTCACTGTCAGCATCCAGCATCCATCCATCCATAAACCTCAAGACTTGACACTCACTGTACGGCCCCTCGACGATCACCTGCAGCTCGCGGCCCAGCCGCGCGCCGCCGCCGCCGCCCTCAAGCAGAGCACCCGCACCCGCCTCCTTCTCCACCACCTTCCCCTTCCCCTCGCCCCTCGCAACATCATACAGCCACCCGGTCCAGCGCCCCTCCGTGCCCTTCACGATCAGCTCGAGCCCCGCCCCGCCCGGCGCATCCGCGACCGTGAACGGGCGCGCCGCGCCCAGCAGCACGCGCGCGGCCGCCGCGAGCCACGCGCCCACGCCCATCCCCCCAGACGGCGCCACGACGACGAGGCGCACGTGCTGCCCCGCGAGCCAGCCCGCGCGCAGCGCGGGCAGCGCGAGGTGCGTGCTGCGCAGCGCGGGGAGCGGGGACGCGGTGGCGCGCGTGAGGCGCGACTTGAAGAGGCGCAGGACGCGGTCGAGCGCGAGGAGCGCGGTGGCGGCGAGGATGTAGGGCTTGGTCGGGGGCACGTGGTGGTAGGCCTGCGGGTGCGGGTGCGGTGTTAATTGTTAATTATGACGAGGAGGGAAAGGGAGAAGGGGAGAAGGGAGAGGGGGGACGCACGGCGACGAGCAGGCAGAGGAAGCCGGCGGTGTGCGAGAGCCAGAAGAGCGCGTAGGACTTCTCGCGGACGTAGCGCATCGAGCCGAGCGCGAGGATGTCGACGGATATGAGCGCGGCGAGGCCGTAGCGCACGAAGGGCTGCGCGAGGCTCTGCGACGCGGTGCCCGCCATGGACCAGTGGTAGACTAAATAGCGGGTACGTTCAGTTCACCCATGGCATGCAAGTTGCAAAGAAACGCACAGAAGCCAATGGCGTGCACGTTCGCAGCGAGGACCGTGACGCGACCCGCAAAGCGGTGGATATAGTTGAGCTGCAGGCCGCGATAAGTACGTCAGCACACCCTAAGTAACGCCACGCCGCCTGCGGATCTCAGTCCAAGATTCGCCTACCTTCTCATACGGCACGCCGCTGAGCAGGCTCAGCACATTGTTCTTCCCCGCGAGCGCAAACACGATGGGGACCTGCGAGACCGCGACGAAGCCGTCGCGGACGTTGTCCACGAACGGGTTCGAGCGGAACACGCCCGCGTAGAGCACGACGCCGAAGTAGATCGCGAGCACGCACACGCGCCCGAGGGGGTACCCCGGCGCGACGCGGTGTGCGAGCACGTACGCGACGGCCGGGTGGAGGTACGTCGTCCAGTGCGCCGCGCGGGCGGGCAGCCGCAGGGTCGCGGGCGCCGGCGGCACGAGCGTGTTGACGCGCTCGTCCATCTCCACGCCCGCTTTCTGCAGCGTGCGCCCCGCGCGCACCAGCTGGTCAGGCGAGGAGCTCGGGGCGGGGGCGGAGCGTAGGACCCATCCGTCGCGGATGTGGCTGAACTGCATGTAGCGCGCGAGGGCGCGCGGGAGCGTGGTGAGGACATAGATCGAGAAGAGCGCGATGAGCACGATGTCCACATGGAAGACGAAGTCCTTCGTGTCGAATTTCGGACCTGCGGCTGGAGGCGGGGGCGGGGCGGCGGATGGAGACGCAGAAGGAGGAGGCGCGCCTGAGGAAGGAGCGGACATCCTGGCTCTGCGCGGACGAAAATGTGGGGACAAGGGGACACTATACTGTACGCGGTGGAGAGGGTTATTATAAGTACGATCGCGGTGGAGGAGAAATTGAACAGCAGCACCACACGCGTGGCCCATCCCTGAACATACTACGACATAGCAATGACCGAGGGCAGATCCAGATGCCGATTCGCGGCTTGCTATCCAGATGCTGAGGTATCACCGCAGGACATCCACTGCCGTACGTACGGCCTGCATGACGAATGCGGACGAATGCGTATGACGATAAGACGCGAAGGTGACAACGCGTGCTCGGAGCGCCCGAAGGTCGGGGCTCGAGGACGCACTATCAGCCATCAATGGTGCGAGTCTGAGAATCCCCTTCCTGCGAAGGGATGGCGGAGGCGGGGCACGCGAAGAGGCGGCACGTTGGCCATGATCAGCGTGGCCGAGGTGTCCGGGCGAGAGGCGGGGGAGCATCAGATGGCTGCTGCGCAGTGGGGAGTAGCGGGGGCTGTGCGGCAGGACGATAGGCGTTCGCAGTCTCACAACGTTCGTGGCTGGGTTTGGAGTGTTGTTCAGGGAGTCGTTACGGATGCAAATCGCGAATTGGATGTCCACGGAGATACGTTTTGTGTCATAACCGCATATTTAGTCGACCATGGCAGCGCATGCTGACCTAGGCAATCTAACTTCCCTGTATCACAGATTGGGTGCCATAATAAGGCTGACAAACGTAGGCGGCATATGAAAGGAACTTCGTGAGGTTCGATTCGTGAAATGATTGGGGATAATAGAAACTTCTCTTACAGAAGACGAGGTTCATATTAGCCTGTCTATCCCATAATGAGCAGAGCACAAGACGCGCAGTGTATATTCTGGTGCGGGAGCTCCGTGTTCCGTGCGCTAGTTCCGCCTGTGCACCTGGTATCCGATAGCAGAGGGCTATATGTGCTGTGCCGTCCGAGGAGGTGAAGATCGGCGTCGAGTCGTACGTGTGGTCGAAAGCGTGGCAAGTTCTTCATCGGTCACTCTGTCACGCGCACCCTCAGTTTCAGACTCCGTGGCATTGCAATCCCCGACCGACGACCGGAAGGGCAATGAGTGCAACATATCCATATCGCCCATATCTTGCAACATCTCTGTCCATCTTGGAAAATTATTGGAGTCGAAGGCTTGAGATACCAGCCCGAGCACGCCCGGTACGGAGATTTGCCGCAGTGTATGTACGTCTGCCAAGTAAGCTTGGTAACTTCTTGCAATATTGCTGACAAGGTCAGCGTTGCCGACAAAGGCGAGCTCATCGACTTACACAGCGAGCTGCAAATTGTACTTCTACAGCTCAGCCCATTAGACAGGCAAACCTATTTTCGCGATATACCGCGGACGACGGACAAGGACTGTCAGCACGTGGTAAGCAGCATTACTCCTTTCGTTATCTACTTGATAATAAAAGCGTCCTGCTCACCACAGCGTACCAGCTCACACTGCTCCCTCGGCCGGGAAGTGCATACGTGCGAAATACCCCCAAGAGGCTTATCTCGTCCACATGGAGTCGCCGGCTTTTACGACAACTACCGTTGCTGAGATGCCACGCAGGTGCGTTTGTTTCCCGACGTTTACTACTGACGCCTATATGCGAAACGCGAAAGTCGATCAGCACCGAGTCGAACTGTCTGGAACTGCGTATCAGGATTGGTTTGGTTTGCTAGGGGCAGGTAACCTACGAACTCTATAGTCGTGCAGCACATGGACACGCGTTTGCACCCGAAGAGCCTTCGAGCTATCGTATGGGCATGTGCCCATGCGACGTTAAGTGCAAAGCACTGAACCGCGGCAGCTCCAGATACGCTACCATATGGCTCTTCCCGCCTGTTGGAGAATCGACGACATGGGATGAGAAGATCGGTGCGCACCAGTCTTCGATCGAGCCATCATCATTTGCTGGCACGTTGCAACCAGTGTTGTACGAAGACGCCAAATGATGCTCGCAGATGATACCATTGAGTAACTTGACGCTTGTCGCATGGACTAAACACGGGAAGCAGGATGTTCAGGTGTTGAGAGCATTGCAACTGAGCCCGCATCGAACCATATGCTTGCAGTGAAGTAGAAACCGTCTTCTACACCTTTGACGCCAGCTCTGAAGTATCGCAGAGACGCCTGCACCGAAATAACCAGCGTCGACGAGCGTCCATCAGTCGACAACTGTACAGCAATGACAGCATCCTCTTGACCGACGCCGATATCTCCTTCCAGACGATCGTCAGGGACCTCAACAGATACAAGATGCACGGGCACACTCACTCTCGACCAAAAATAAGTGCTGCGACTTGCTGTACACCGCACCCCCACTTACGAAAACCACTATGAGATCGTGCATGTCAATGCCAGTGTATTGACGCACTGATCCCCTGAATCACTCACCGCGGCCGTAAACAAACGCCAACCAAGCTGCTGCGGATCGGCCAAAGATGAGGGCCGTTCATATCCACAATTATGCCCCGGGCATGAATGGTGGGGTGTCATCCGCAGCCCGAGCCCAATGTCAAGCTCAGGGTCGCGCGGATACCCTAACATGCGTCGTCGCCAGGTCTTCCAAGCACCACAATCCCCTCGCTCGATACGCCTCTCGCACTTGGTCCGGCTCGCCATGGTCGACCCAAAAGCCCGTGAACACGGCATACTGCCCCGGACGTGTCAGCAGAATCAAAGAGGGTGCCACGCAACTTGCCAGTTTTGAGGTGGTCGACGGATGCACTGTTCAAGGCATCGCGCGTGCGCGTGCAGCTTGACAATAGTGAAGTCGAGGTCGTCGATCGAGACGCCTGTGCGAGGGTCGGAGGTCAGTCGTATCGTGGATGCCCATTTACACGTGACATTCACGGTTATGATAGCATATAATGGATCTTCAAAAGCTAGAACTGTGACGCGACCGAGTTTCATCAATACATGGCACACCGCAGGATGCAGCGCAACCCTGAAGACCTCAGGCTCAACGCTGCGTATGACCGGGTCGTACCGGAGCAACTGCAGCAGCGCAGGGGCGTGGACGCGTCTGCGGTACTACGTCGAGCTGCGTGACCCAGCATACGCGTCCTGTATTCGGGAGCTTTCAATAAGCCATACGCGGGATGAGTGGGCGGATGGGAGAATGAAGACGAACCGTTGCTGAAATCCTAACATGACGCAAAGGCGTGGCCGACAAGTGTATCGCCCTCGCAAGACGCATGCATGCGGGGTCCGAGGCGCTTTGGGCGCGCGGCTTGCTCGCGGTACGCATCGTGCCCATGCGGCTGCTTGGCAGGCGTAAACGTTAGGGAAGACTAAGGACAATGGTATGTAGTTTTCATCGCCGAGACGTACCAGGTTTCAGGTATGGTGATACCGTCGATGGCTGCTCGCCCCAGGCGCCGTAGCTCTCGCTGACGAGCAACGCGCACTATTCAAGCAGTCCGCGATCTGTGATGGGAAAGGTTGCTGAGGTTGAAGGGTGCGCCATGAGGACGTTGAGTTTGAGGGTGCTGGTCAAACTTCAAAGTCAATGAGGCCTTGGGACTGCAACGTCGTATGGCTCCAACCGATCTGCAACTAAACATAGACGGCCTCAAAGTTCGGTCGCTCTTGAAGTTATTTACCTTCAAGAGGTCTGTCTGTGGAGAAACGTTTGATTCAATCCGTTGTCGACGCGACATGGAACATCTGATCAATGTCGACAATATGAGCCTATCTCCATTGAGCTCTGCCAAATGCATGGTGCTTGACTTTGGCCGATTGGGGACTTCCACAGGATATGGCATCGACGTAGCCGCTGTATTGCAGTTTCTGCACATTATGACATCTATACCGCCGTCCGAGGAAATTTTGGTATATTGACTGCAGTGAGCACATATAATGATCCACTGTAGCAAAAGTCCTTGTATATGTTATGCATATCCGGAGAAGCAATGCATCGAAGAGCTCTACAGACTTGCTGCATCGAGGCGATCACTATGTCTTGTCACCAAACCGCCAGAGAAAGATCACTCACGGCGTCAAGCATCGAGATTCGAGCGGGAAGCACCCCGTCCGGCTCGCAACGCCCAGACGGACGCACACCGACGCGACGACAGATTAAGCAAGTCCGTGGGGATTGAGTCGTCTCGAATACAAAGCGTCTATAGTAGAATATACAAGGGTATCTAAACTAAACATCTCAGCACGCCACCCATCACTGCAGAACCAACATACGGCGTACCGAACACCAAACAGCAAAATTAAGCACTGCGCCCTCCCATCACAGCTCGCCCTTCCCCGACACGTTCCCGAGCGCGCCGAACAGCGTCGTCCCGGCGCGCTGCAGCGACGCCCAGTCGGCCTGCTCCTGCCCAAGGAGGTAGTACAGCGCGCGCTGGTAGAGGAACGCGAGGTGGTATGGGAGGTACTTGACGATGCCCGTCCCGATGAGCAGCATGAACCCGCCCATGATCGTCACTGGCGACACCAAGCCACATCAGCATCAGTGTGCACACGAGCAAAGAAGGACAAGACAGCACGACGCACCCATGAATAGCTTCTCCCAGGGCTCCATGAGCGTGAACACGAACGTCGCCTCGAACCAGACCCTCCAGCCCCAGAAAAAGCGCGACACGAAGGACGTGGGCTTCTTGTACGGCGACAGCTCCCACGCGAAGATCGACGAGTCCTCCTCGCCCTTCGGCGTCTGCGCCTGCGTCGGTGTCGTGGTCATGGTGATAGCAATAGCAGCAGCAGAGGTGGCGGTCCGCGAAATAGAAAGCGCGCAGAGAGAAAGAAAAGAGCGAACACTGACTATGGGCGAGGCTGGGGGTAAATGCTCAGAGGCGTTGCTCGATGCTACGGGGGGTATAAGAGGGCGGGGGTTCGCCTTCAAACTTTCTTTGCGTCTCAGCCAAGCTAATTGTAATCGCAGTCGCACAGCCTGTGCCTGCGGGGCCCCGTAAACAGTATCTCCTTCCCACGCCGTCCTTTCCAGCTCGCCCCGCCGACGTACTTTTGCTGACCGTCGGCCCTTCCGAGCCCACCGCAGTTGAATGGATAAACGGCCAGGATAATCTGCGAATGCTATTGGACGACTTGGACGCCATCCAGACTTCCCCAATTTTCCGGACTTCTGCGAGGTTTGTGCTGCTCGGCGGGTGACATCAACTTTACGTTTCTGCACCTCGATTCCGTTCATGAAACAGTGGATCATGGTCACAACCCACAAAAAACCCATTCAAGTCTGACCACACCGGGGCCCGGCATCCACCTATCCTGGACGCCGCAGCACCACCCCCGTCAGCAGCCGAACAAAATAGTACCAGTCAACACAGCGAGTTTTACAGTGCACTATCGCTACAGTCAATGTCCATGCAGTCATGAGTCGTAAGTCAGCACGAGCACCCGAGCGTCCCCCCGCCTCGGGAATCGGGGCGCGGCGGGCCCTGTCGCACACCATCGCCGGCACTGTCGGTAATCCACGGCGTCGCGCCGCGGGCCCACGAGCCCGATCTTTGCGTCATCGTCATCAGCACTAGCGAAGCAGGGGCGCGCGCACTGCGCAGCAGGGCCGTCCCCGACGGAGGGCCTGCGGAAGGGACCTATGAAGTGCCCTTGATGCTGTTCAGGCGCACGACGAGCGGCAGGAGCGACACGTTCTCGCTCGACGCGTAGAACTGGACGCAGTCGACGTGGATTTTGAACCTGGGAGGACAGTGAGCGTGAGGTGGCACTGTAGTGTGCACTCGAGGAGGACGCACCAGTGGCTGAAGTTCGCCTCGAACTTGTTCAGGACGTCCCACCGCCGCGCCATCGACTTCTCGTCCTCCATGCCCTCCGTCGCGGCGATCGCGTGGTTCGCCGACTTGGAGAAGTTCGCAGTGTACAGCGCGAACGTCGAGCACGTCGTCATCAGCCGCGAGTATGCCTGTGTCGCTTCCTCTTCAGTGCCCATCGTCGGCCAATGTGACGGTACTTACCCGTAACAGCTTCGAGCTCGTCAACATACACTCCTTCAAGCACGTGTCCAAAAAATCGACATGGTCGCGCAGGAGCTGGTCGACGGTGACGACCTTGGCGAGCTTCGCCTCGAGCGCGCGCCAGTTGGGCTCGAGCACCTCGAACGTGACGAACGCGAGGATCTGCTGCACGAACGAGAGCATGCGCGCGCGCAGGCAGAACACGCGCAGGCGCCACTTCTCGAACTCGGGGTGCGCGGGCACGCTGCAGCGCCACGCGCGGCTCTTCTGCTCGATCCACATCGCGGAGAGCGCCTGCTCGACGTGCTTCAGGTGCAGCAGGAACCGGAAGATGAGCTGGTACCGCAGGATCGTCTTGCGCGAGATCACAAGCGAGAGCGGGAACTTGACGTGGAAGTCTAGCGCGAGCGCGTCGATGGCTGCGGCCCAGTATCAGCAACCATAGGTATAATCGAAGAAACTGAGATCAGCGCACCGAGCATCTGCTTATCCTTGTCCTTATCCTTGTCTTTATCCTTATCCCTGCTCTTCCCCTTCGATCGCTCCTTATCCTTATCCTTCTCGTCCTCCAGCCCGGGACTGACCTCCCTCCCGATCTCGCCATTCACGGACACGACCTTGAGGAGCCAGTCGTACAGGCCGCTGCCGGCGAGCGTGACCTTGACGTCCTCGCGGAAGAGCATGTCGTCGCCGTGCGCGTCGTTGTTGAGCGCGAGGTCGAGCAGGCTCTGCAGCTTCACGAGCGACGCGGACTTGGCGGACTTGCGCAGCTCCGAATGCGAGAGGTCGAGGAAGTGCGTGAGGAAGGATGCGTGCGAGAGGAAGAAGTAGCGCTTGAGGCAGCGCAGGCGCGGGATCAGCTCTTCGTCTTTGAGGAGCAGCTGAAGGAGAGTGCTGTTCGCGTGCGTGTAGTCGTCTTCGATTGATTTGTAGAATCTGTCAAATCAGTCAGGTGCTGCAGCAAACTATGTATGAGAGGCGACATACTTCTCGTCATCCATAGACAAGTCGTCATCGTCTTCGTTCCCGGAGTCCTTCCGAATCTCGATACCGCATTCACGGATGACGTTGAGGTACTTGCCCGCCAACAACACCTTGCGCTTCCACGGCTCCAGGAGAGGCGGCACGCACGCCCCGCCCGGTAGGTGTCCGCTCGCAGGACGTGGCGGTGGCACGCCCGCTTGATGCCGTGCATTTGACGCCGACAGCGTCGTGCCATCGCGCAGCTACAACTGCATGAGCACCTACCCACTTGCTTCCAAGCAAATACACGTACCGTATACCTCCGATCCCAATACTCATCTGTGTAGTCCATCTCAAGCGTGCCACGATCAATAAACTTGTTCTCCTTCACGCAAAACTCCTCATACGGATCCACCAAGCTGCCCGTCCGTGTCCACCGGCGCAGCATATCGAGGTACGGCTTCCCCGCAGCCTTGAGCAGCGTGCCATACACAGCACGCGCAGCGGGGTCGCCGGACATGTTCTGCATGCGCTCGTAGAGGATGGTGAGGACCTCACCGCCTTTGACGGGGATGCTGCTCGTATCGATCCCGCCCTTGTCAATCTCGCTCAGCACGGCTTTCAATTTCGCGCCGCCGAGGCCGAGCGCTGCGTCTGCTTCGTCATCTGAAGAGGACGAGGAGGACGAGCCGGAGATGTCGGAGGCGGTGGCGAGTTTGGTGATGAGCTGGTAGATGAGGAAGAGCGTGTGAACGGTCGGGTGCACGTAGAACCAGAGTTTCTGGAGGGTAAATTGTGGGGAGGTGTTGAAGGCATGCTCGAGTTGTGACAAGAGGGTTTGGTAGTCCTGGTGCGTTGGACGTCAGCATATATGAGGCTGGTAGGATAGATAGAGTGTACCTTGAGCATGTCTCGCATGGCGGCACATAGTGCATGATTCACAAGGCCGAAGTCGAAGTGGCTTCGAAGTTCGATGAATGAGGATATGGCGGTATAATAGGTGGCTAAGGGTAAGATCCTCTCGACAAGATCGCGCAATGACGGCTCTGAGTGAGATTTTAGGATAGGTTGAGGTAGTCAAAGGGTGATTGGCCCACCTAGCCGCCTCGAAACTGTAAACCGAATGCCTTGAAGTGGATCATCGTCTTCCGGGGAATAATCTTCATGATACGTGATATACACCCCCTCAATACCCTAAGTGAAAGACATCAGATTTCCCGCCGAACACAAACGTGCCGCAACATACCATGAGCACGAACAGCAGGTCCTCCAAGATAGCCGCCTCTTGCAACTCCTGTGGCAGTTCATCTAGAGACGGTTCTCGCGCCTTGCCTTTGCCCTTATGCGAGTGGTGCCCGGAGACGACGCGTGAATTGAGAGGCGCCCGAACGAAAGACTCCTCCGCGATGAACGAAGGTTCCGCCGTTCCTGCAAGATCTTAGCACAACTCGACACACCTGATAGAGCATCATGGTTCACCTCTATGCCTGCTATCTCGCGAACCTCGCGTCGCATACGCCGGCTCAGCGTAATCTTCACCATACTCTTCCGCCTCTTCAAAAAGCTGCCTATTCCTGCGCACCGACGCGATCGTCCCAGTAATCTGATCCAAAAGACGCGTCAGACCACGCGCAAAACAGCCACGCCCGTCACCTGACCTTGGTATACTCCTTCGCGGAGAGCGTGAACTTGTCTTTGCGCCCTCCTGTGCGCGGGCGCGGGGTATATGGGTCCATGTTGAGTGAGTGGGCGTGTGAGGGGCGCGTCGCGCGGGTAAGTGCAATTAGGCGCCCGTCACTCGACCTCGCCCGGCCGCGCCACAACATTTTGTAGCCGTGACCTGCTCCTGACCTTGTCCACGTCCCCTCCCGCCTCCTCCCTCCTCTCTTCTCCCCCCGCTCTTCGCCTCTCATTGAGGCGCAGAAAACATGCGCGATGCAAATGTTTTCTCCATCAACCGGGTTCTGCCCCGCATGGTAAGGCCCTGTCTGTCCTTCCAGGTCACACCCCGGCAATGTCCTTACACTCAACCCCGTCTTCTTCTGATACCAGAGCTGGAACAAAATGAACCTGTACAACCTCTGGCGGCGCTCGTATGACCCAGCATGGCGCGTGGACTTCAAGAAGCTGCCTCCGACGCTCTTCCAGCAGCGCTGGAAGGCCAAGTCGCTCGTGCGCGCGTACCACGGCGACTTCATCAACGAGAAGACGTTCAAGCGGTGGTACCTGCCGTCGACGCTGCCGGACGTGCGCCCGCGCCGCGCGAGCACGACGTCCGCGGAGGCCGTCGAGCTCAATAAGTGGGCGCGCCAGCAGAAGAAGGCCGACCGCCAGACGCGCCGCGCGGAGGAGGACAGCCAGGAGCTTGCGCCCGTCGGCAGCTTGATGTTCAGCGAGGTCGAGCGCCGCATCGATGTCTTCATCTTCCGCTGCTGTCTCGCGCATAGTGTGTACGAGGCGCGCCGCCTCGTCGTGCACGGTGACGTCCTGCTCAACGGCAAGAAGGTGCGGATGGCTTTTCTCTCAAAAACTCCGCGTTCATTGCTCACATGTGAGATGGCAGCACCAAAATGCTAACACACGACTCGCGCCGGGCGATATGGTGTCCGTGAACCCGGATGCCATCCGCATGCTCAAACCCATCAAGGAGGAGCCCGTAGCAGAGGACGAGGCTGCACCAGCAGACGAAGCCAAGCCCGAGGCCGAAGTCGAGGAGACAGACGCCGCCGCCGCCGAATCTGAAGGCGCCGAGGTCGAGGCCAGTGCCGCCGACGAGGCGGCCGACTCCGCCAGCGAGCCCTCCCCGCCCGCACGACAAGTCAAAAAGCCGTTCAAGAAGGCGAAGAAGAGCGATCTCACTCCCTTCAACCTCCCGCCCTACGCCTCGCCCTTCATCTTCCTTCCCGCCTATGTCGAGGTCTCCTTCGCGACGTGCACAGGCATCTACGTGCGCCACCCGACCGCGCGCCCTGGGTACTCCGAGATCCCGACGCCGTACGACGCCGACGGCGAGATTGTGCGCCTCGCGTGGGAGTGGTACTCCAAGGTGCGCCCGCGCATGCGGAGCAAGAGCCAGCTCGCGCGCATGCCGGAGAATAGACAGTAGAGATCATTATGTTCGCTTAATATTAATTTGGGGTGTTTGGAGGGGTGCTTATCCTGCTCATTGACATCCTTTGCGTCCGTTATGAGGGTTGTGCGCCTCCGGTGAGTGTTTTTGTTCGTGCTCCTGAGTCCTCCTTGCAAGGCCGTTTCGCATGTCTCAACTACGGTTCGTGCATCTGGGAGTACTTCGACAACGTTACATCGACTGGTACATTGATCGACAGAGATAAATAATTTACACGATCGCCTCCACCGTTCACTTCCACATCCTACCGATACCGACAAGCGACAGTGCGAGTAACGACCCAAACCATACCAGAACCAACGAAAACAATCCAAAATCATCCTCCCCACGCATGCACGTACGTATGCTCAGATCCTTCCGAAATGCACACCACTATCAGTCGAACCTCCATTCTGAAAATGACATCTCTTCCTCCTCTTCCGTGTCCAGGTCAATGTCAATGGCGGACACAGAGCTGAGATCGACGCCCTGCACCGTCCGTGTGCCGCTCGGGCCCGCGGATCCTGACCCCGAGCCTGCGCCGGTGCCAGAGCCCGAGCCCGAGCTTGAGGCAACGGGCCCCTCGGACTCGCGCCGGGGCCCGCGAACGTGGTGGCGGCAGACGGGACAGGTCGTCGCGCTGCGCAGCCATTGCTGGAGACAACAAACGACACATTAGTTGTGGACCGCGTCGCGTGAGGCTTATGAAGACTGACCTCGAGACACTCCGAATGCAGCCAATGCGGGCAATCGGAGAGCTTCGTGACCGCATCTGTGGGCGTGTACTGCCGAGCGGGTTCGCGTTTAGCACATAAATGCAATGGAGAAAAAGAAGACAACGCACATCGTCCAAGCAGATGGGACAGCGCTGATCGCTGTCCGCATTCGCCCACTCCTGGTACGTCCCCGTCGTGAGCGAGCTGATAACATGTTCAGGCGTGCAGCGCGGCTTGACGTCGCCCAGCGTGCTCGCCAGGCTGATCAGCGCCTCATACGACGCATCGAAATCCTCGTCGCGCTGTCCAACCCAAGTAAAAGTCGTCAGTAACAAGAGACCACACCACGACTGTTGAGAGGACTGACCATGAAATCGCCCGGACTCCGGCGCATCCCATACCGCGACGACTCGCGCGCCGCCGTGCGCGCAATAATCCTCTCCACCCGCTCGCGCGCACTCGGGAACTCCGTGCGCGTCGCATTGCGCAACGACGGGAGGCGGAACCGCGCCGCCGCGACCCCACGACGATGGCGGGGCTCGGTGCTCTCCGCGCCCGCGCCCGCAGCCGGCTCGCCCGACAGCGGCGGCAGCGGGCCGAAGCGCCTGCGCATCTGGCTCTCCAGGCGCGGGACGGGCGGCAGCGGCGCGTCGAGCTCGCCCTCGATGTCGCCCCACTGCAGCGCGGAGAGGCGACGCTCCTCGCTGCGCTCGTGGAAGCGCGTGATGAGCTGCTGCTGGCGCTCCTGGCTCATGCCGTCCGCGCGCAGGAGCGCGATCGCGTGCGAGAAGCCCTCGACGTCGCCGTCGCCGGGCGGGTTGCCGCTGCTGCTGCTGCTGTCGTCCGCGAGCCGCGCGGCCTCCATCCGCGGGCGCCGCGAGAAGAGCGTGTGCATCTGCCGCCGCTCGCGCGCGGCGTCGGCGGGCTCGGCCGTCGTGCTACTGCCGGTGCTGGCGCCTGGCGGCGGGGAGCGCCGCGGGCGCAGGCGGGGCGCTCGGGTGGGTATGTCGTCTGCAGTTGGATATAGGGTACGGCGGGGAATTGAAGCGAACTCTGAGGCGCGGCGGCTTTCCTCTTCGAGTCGAGAGATGACGGCCTCAGAAGGAGGCTAGAGTAGTGGGGCAGCTGTCAGTGACAATTCGGACTAATAAGGATAAGACGCGAAGGACGTACAGGATTAGACCTCGACGAGGGCGGCCTGCCGGCGAACGGCCAAGGATCGTGGGCGTGTTCAAACTGCAGCGGCGGTAACGAGGGCGGGCGGGAGCGACGCGGAGGCTCGTCTGACAACGACGATTCGTGCGTCATTCTCGACCGCAATCTGTCCATCTCCATCCACCTCTCCAGCGAGGCCCGGAACGGACCTTCGTGATAGGCGTTCAGGTCGATGTTCCGGTACGCCGACGACGACGAGGGCGAATCCTGCGAGGGCTCCACAAACGGCCGCCTGCGGGGCTCTGACGGCCGCGGGCGTTCGGCAGCCGGCATCGGGGGAGAAGACGGGAAGATGCTAGTCGCGTTCATAGAGGACCGCAGGTTTGCGCGTCTCCTGAACTCTGACATGGTGGGTGGCGGCGGGTGCGCACGGGCGGACGACGAGGACGTCGGCGGCGGCGGAATGTCCCTCATCGACGAAAGCGTCGAAGGAGGACTGGGTGAACGCGAACGCGAGGGGTGGAATGGCGCGCCGTGACTCGGCTGGCGGGAGTCGCTTGGCATGTTGACGCTGTCGGAGAGGGGCGGGGACGCCGAGCGAGCGGCGAACAGCGCTGCAGCTTGGCTGGAGAAGGGCACGTCGTCTGCGAAGAGCGAGTTGTCTGGGTCGGGCCTACTGCGCATGTCGATGTATGAAGGGCCAGATGAGTAGGCATAATCAGACGAGATCCTGTTGTTTCTGAGCGGCCTTCGTTCGGCCGCTGAAGGTCGGGCATGGGCCCGAGGTGAGGGAGCCCTTCGCACATCCCGCGAGGACAGACGCGACCGGTAGGGGTTTCCCGACGGTGTGGGCGAACGGCGAAGCAGAGGATCTTCAAGCTCGGAGGCGTACGCCCTCTCCCAATAGGTAGAGAACGAATTGAGATCCCGAGAAGCGAAAGTGCTGCTCGGCTCGGGGTTCCCGCGATCACTCTGCCGGCCCCGATTTCCGGACGAGGCTGAGCCCAATAACTCTGAACGCGCGAGCGACCTGCGCCACTCCGACGCGTTCTCAGACATCAGTGATGCCGTTTGGTTGAGGCGGGCGGAGTAACGAGGGCGGATCCTGGCCGAGGGCATGGTGGGCTCAGAAGAGCTACTTGGCATGTACGGGTCCCAAGATCGTAACGAGCCCCATCTCGGGGAGGGTGAAGATGGTTCTGTGTCTCACTATCAGCACACATCAGACTAAATATATGAAGTGCAGGCATACCTGGGGAATGCCGCTCGGGTTCAGCAAACGAGCTCCCGACGTCAATTTCAGGTAATGCTACATATTCGTGAATACGACTAATGCCAGAAAAGAAGGTGTGCACTCACGACGGAAGCCAGGGGTGTCTTGGCGAAGGTCTGGACTTGCTCTAGACAACATGTACCCTTCATGCACTTTATAGACCATGAGCCAAGAGCAAATGTCAGTACAAAGGAGACTCACTGTCAGGTACTGATGCACGTGGGGCATCGCGAGGGGGTGAGGATCGCCTCCTGCTCCGGAGGAACGATCGCAAGCTTGCCCCGCCTTCGAAGTCGTCTGAGTCCATGTTCGCAGAAGAGCTACTATGCCTGTCAGTGTTCGGTAGTAACGGCTGAATCTCTTCAGGCCCATACGAGAATGGCGGGGGCATGGTGGGATCGGGCATCATGTAGGAGTCAGGATCACGAAGAGACCTGAGGTCGTAAACGCCTGGCAACACGCGATTAGACAATGCAAGCCGTTCCCGTGATGAGTTGACTTACTGAGTGGCGGCAAATCGAAATCGGGGAAGATGTCACCATCCTCTCCCAATCTCTCGCGTCCTGCCATCGAACGGGGCACCGGGCTGCGCTCAGCGCGCGAGGACTGAACGACCTCTTCGTGAAGCCTCCGGACAGCTATAAATTCATGCTGGAATTGGCGCAGCCTTTCCTCGCGCTCCGCTCTTGCCGTACCGTCTGGTCGACTTGAGGCAGGATCGTCACGGCCTGATGGTAGATGTAGAGGGTTCGCGGGTAGGTGCTCCCACATGTCGCGCTGGAGGGAAGGAGGGAGATAGGATCTTGCAGTCGAGCTGTCTCGTCGTTCGTCGCGTTCATGGCCCATGGGACTATCGTTGGTCCGCGAATGCCCAGACAATGCCTGCTGTTCTCTTTCTCTCCCCCTTTCTCTCGTGGTCTGCATCCTGAAGTATCCCATCTCCTCGAACAATGGAGATCGACTGCTTGTATCGTCCTCAAAATCGAGGGGCGAGAGCTCCGGTCGGGTGTTCCTGTTGCGTGGCGGCAGTCTGTGGCGTGTTTGAATGGGCTGCATGAGATTGTGCAGCCGGCGGCGGCTTTCCGCAAGCTGTGAGGCGCCGATTTCCGCGAGTCGTTCACTCAAGGATACCGAGGGTGAATCGGGAAGAGATGATTCTAAGTAACATACATATTCAATCGTCATGATATCCACGTCTGGCACGATTGTACTTACCTCGTGCGTGCGTGCTAGACCCTGGCAGCTCTAGATCGTGCAGAGAGGTAAATCCTTCTCTGAGGTCTAGGGAGAGATGGCGGTTTCGTTCGGACGTCGATGTGCCGATGTCGTGGTGTCTAGTTTGTTGGGACGACTGTGTGGCGCCATATTGCAGCGAAGGTAGCGTATGCGACACTGGAGGGCGGGGAACGGCCGATGTCACCTGACTGTCTCCGGGATGCCCGCCATCCAAGTCGGGCGATGGGAGAGAAAGGGGTGGCAGGGTCGGAGGCGGGCTGGGAGAGCTTCGGGCAGGATCAGACATCGTCCCACGCGCGGAACGCAATGATGATATCTGGCTGTCAAAAGCATTGAACCTTTCCATCGATATGCGGAACTGCTCGGCACTCGGCAGTGGAGAGGACGCCCATTCAATGGTAGGTGGTGGTGGATCATCCTGCGGCGCTGCGTCGACCATCTCGACCTCAGGAGGTTCGGGAGACAGTAGCAATACTTCATTGGACAAAGGGTGCAAGGGAGGTGGGGAAGAGTCGGGTGTGAGGGTGGGTAGTTGATGGGTCGAGGGGGCGGGTGAGTGGGAGGTTGAGGATGCATTACCAGAGATACCGGCATTTCGACTTGAGCTAGCGCCCATCCTATGAGACGAAGCAGACGCCCCCATACTGTCAGAGGAGAAGCTGCCGCTCCTAGCCCTCTTATGCCTTTCGTTTCCGTCATTTGCAGAGCCTGCTGCTAAAGAATCGGTACTGCCGCTTCCACTAGAAGACGCACTAGAGACGCTGGTATCGACAGGGCTTTCCAGGTCGTACCCGTATTCTTCAAATGAGCGTTTGAACGATGTTGTATTTGGCGTTAAGGCGAGCTGTATCTGAGGGGGGTCTGGCGAAGACATGGTCGTTGTGAAAGGGTCAAAGAGCGGTCAGAGGCTCTGGGCGATGAAAGACAAGCCTCATGGGTAACGACCAGCGGTGCCTCCTTATGTGACTGAACTACTGCTTACGAAAGCCCTTTTACCAACCGCTCGGTAGCCTATTGTTCCACAACTCTTCATTTCACAATTCAACATACAGTCTCTCGTCTCACTACGTGTATAAGACTCTACGTATTACAGCGTACTTTCCCTGGGAGTAACCTAGGGAACCCGAGACGCTTCTGCCTGGACGGTGCCCGAATTTCTGCGACATTGCAAACACAGGTCGCGTTCCATGAAAGAAATCGGCCACGGAACATACTTGGACCACAGCAGATGACACGGACTAGTGCTCAGGAAGAACAATTGTGCACCATGTGTCTATCCAGTTGCCCTTGCTGGCCGGGGTTCACAACGACAGAGCGTCCCCACTGCATGAGCCACAGTGAATTTCGTCCTGAATACTTTGGTGATGCTTTGTTCTGCGCCGACGGGGTTTGCCCCACGAACAAAGGGCGTATCTTCACCTCGTGGCAGACCATCGATGTCCTTCAAAACTTGTCAGCTCATCGGAATTAGGAGCGCATACCGGAAAAGTCAAGGCAGCAACGACGAACTTCCGATGAAGACAGATTGCTGGACAAAGATTTCGAGTAAAGCGACCGTCTCTCGTCTGAGCAGAAAGTCGAGCGAAGTACAACTTGTATGATCGGAGAACTGACCGAAACAAGCCACCGACGTCGTTTCAAGGGCATCAGCCTGTCCGACCTGATCCCGCTATCAGCTATCGATCCCCGTCACGGACACAGTTAGCATACTGGAATGAACAATGCACTTCACACGTCCAAGGTGGCTGTAAGGGCATTGGCTTGACAACCGCGGGCACGGGTTCCATCTACGGGGACTGAAGCTGACTGACAAGCGTCTTCCAGGTGGCGCGGGAGGGAATGAAGTGTACGATTGAAGATAAAGCGCTTACTGAGAGTCCCAGGCGATGAACCGCCAAAATGTGAACTGTGAAATGTTCCTGATGCGGTGTCAACATGGAGTTTCGGCGTTGTGGCGGAGAGGGGGAAAGACGGTTGTAGCTGCAAATGTCCACGGATGCGATGTCCTTGATTCACAGCTCGGATGTCAGGGAAGACGCCTAGCTTGAGGAAATACCGAAGATAGCCAGCGCTAGCGTTCAAACAGCGCTACCCTGGTGCACCGCTTGCGTCCGAAGTAAACGGGTCCTAGCGTCGAACGTCAGGCTTTGCAGGGATAAATCCATTGATACCTGGATAAAAAAACAGGTATGGGTCCAGAGAGGTCGTAGCATCGACGCAACGGCAGCGAGTTCGAGTCGAACGGAGACATCGTCGCAGAAAAGTGCAACGTCGCAGACGCGCTGGCAGACGCTGGTAGGGCGCCTGCGAAATCTTATCTTATCTTCCCCGCTCACGTGTTGCCCTATTTTTCAGGGCGCGTATAAGCGCTGTGACTCGGCATCCGCACGTTCTCCTCCTACCACACACATCCACCATGCTCGCCTTGAGGACACAGGCTCTCGCTGGTCGGTGCATCGCCAAGCGTGCCCTCGTCGTCGCCGGACAGCGTCGCGCTGCGGTCGCTGCCGGCCGCCAGGCGCAACTTGCGTCCGTCCGGGCCATTCAGACCATTGCCCAGACCGACAGGGTACGAGCAGCCTGCACATATTTCTAGGCTGCTGTCCTCACAACAACTTCGCAGGACACCATTACCCGGCTGCTGTACTCCATCGGCACCAAGCGCGAGGTCGAGCGCTACCTGCGCATCTTCTCGTCCTCGTCGAACCCTTCGCAACCTGCGAAGTTCGCAGTCATCAAGGTTGGCGGTGCTGTGCTCGAGGAATTGGACGAGTTGGCTCTGAGCCTTAGCTTCCTGTACCGCGTTGGACTTTACCCCATTATTCTCCACGGTGCCGGCCCTCAACTCAACGACATCATCGAGAGCGAGGGTGTCGTCCCCGACTACATTGATGGCATTCGTGTCACAGGTACTTGCCACACTAATATTAACCCCAGGAGCAGAATTGACTGGGTATCGTGCAGATGCGAAGACCCTCCAGATTGCCCGCAAGGTTTTCCTTGAGGAGAACCTCAAGATCGTCGCAGCTCTGGAGAAACTCGGCACGCGCGCACGCCCCATCACGTCGGGCGTGTTCACCGCCGACTACCTCGACAAGGACAAGTACGGTCTGGTCGGGAAGATCACTCGCGTCGACAAGCGCCCTCTCGAGGCTTCTATCCGCGCGGGCGCTCTGCCCATCCTCACCAGCTTGGCCGAGAGCCCCGAGGGTCAGATCCTCAACGTCAATGCTGACATTGCCGCCGGCGAGCTTGCGAAGGAGCTCGAGCCGCTCAAGATCGTCTATCTCAACGAGAAGGGTGGTCTTTTCCACGGTGTCACCGGCGAGAAGCTGGATGTCATCAACCTGGACGAGGTATTTCCTTGAAGGTATGATGCGCGTTATATCGTTCTTACGATTTTTGCAGGAGTACAACGACCTGATGAAGCAGCCGTGGGTCAAGTATGGCACCAAGCTGAAGCTTCGCGAGATCAAAGAGCTCCTCGACCACCTGCCCCGCTCATCCTCCGTCGCGATTATCTCTGCTGCCTCCCTGCAGAAGGAGCTCTTCACCGACAGCGGTGCCGGCACCCTTATCCGCCGGGGCTACAAGCTCTTCAAGCACGACTCCATCGAGACCCTCGGCGCTGACCGTCTCCGCCAGGTCATCCGCGACCGCGATCCCGACGTCATCTCCGGCTACCTCACCGTCACGGAGGTGATGAACAACATCCAGAAGACACCCTACACGATCTACGGCGACGAGCCTCTGGACGTCATCGCCATCGTCTCGCATCCCGAGGGCGAGACGCCCGTCATGACCAAGCTCCTCTCCTCCCGCGCGGGCATCCTGAACAGCGTCGTCGACAATGTCTTCAACGCCGTCCACAAGGACCACCGCCGCCTCTTCTGGACCGCGCAGGCGGACGACGAGAACCGTGCGTGGCACTTCGAGCGCGCGGACGGCAGCTTCACGCGCGCGGGCAAGAGCCTCTTCTGGTACGGCGTGCAGGATGTGCAGGAGGTCGAGCGCAACGTGAAGGAGTTCGAGGAGAAGGGCCGCATTGACCGCTCCTATCTGCCCGTTGGCCCGCCGGCCCCGTCCCATCGCGCCCCCACTGGTGCCACCGGTGTGCGCTCGTACTCCACCATGGCCCGCCGCAACGTTCCCGGGTCATCCAGGGGTTATGCCACCGCCGCGGCCCCCGCGCCCTCCACCGAGCGCAAGCGCCTCGCCGTCATCGGTGCGCGCGGCTTCACCGGCCAGTCCCTGACGACGCTCCTCTCCAACCACCCTTACCTCGACCTCACGCACGTCTCGTCGCGCCAGCTCGTCGGGTACCCGCTCGGGGAGTACACCAAGGCGCAGATCAAGTACTCGGCGCTCGCGCCGCAGGACGTGGAGCGCATGGAGAAGGACGGCGAGGTCGACGCGTGGGTGCTCGCGCTGCCGAACGGCGCCGCGAAGCCCTTCGTCGACGCGATCGACAAGGGCACGGCCGAGCGCGCGGGCGCGGGCAGCGTCGTCGTCGACCTGAGCGCGGACTACCGCTTCGAGAAGGACTGGACGTACGGACTGCCGGGTGAGGGCCCTTCCCCGTCTGTGTAAATGTACCATAATTGATTCAATAACATCTTTGGCTCTTGCGTGCTTTCCTGCTGCTCTGCTCTGATAGAACTGTACGGCCGCGCGCCCATCCGCGCATCGAAGAGGATCTCGAATCCCGGCTGCTACGCGACGTCGTCGCAGCTGCTCGTCGCGCCGCTGCTCCCGTACCTCAACCGCGGGGCGTGGCCGCACATCTTCGGCATGTCGGGGTACAGCGGCGCCGGCACGCTCGCGGGCGCGACGGACCCCGACGGGCGGCCGACGACGATCCCGAAGGTGACGCCGCAGAGCCTCGGCGGCGGCGTCAAGCCGTACGCGCTGACGGACCACATCCACGAGCGCGAGGCGGGCACGCACCTCTCGACGCTGCTCGGCGGCGCGGAGCCGATGAAGGTCGCGTTCATCCCGAACGTCGCGCCGTGGTTCAGCGGGATCATCTCGGTCTTGTCGATGCCGCTCAGCCATAGCATCCCTGCGAAGGAGCTGAAGGAGCTCTATGAGGAGAAGTATGCGGGCGAGAAGCTGATTCGCGTGCAGAACAATGTTGTGGAGTTGAAGGATATTGAGAAGAAGCAGGGCTGGGTAGTCGGTGGCTTCCAGGTGCACAGTCAGGGCGACCGTGCAGTTGTCACAGTAAGCCCATCGCACTAAGCTCTTCATTTCGTTCGATACTTATTGCTTTGCAGGGTGGTTTGGACAACCTCCTCAAGGGTGCTGCGACTCAGTGTCTGCAGGTGTGTATTAATATTCTTCTTCGGGCGTGTCTGCCGGTCCTCATATTCCTTTCATAGAACCTGAACCTTGCTCTTGGATACGACGAGTATGCCGGCATTCCTCTTGAGCATTAAAATTCTATCTACCTCCATCTAAAATCTATCCTGCTGTCCGGGGACTTTGTCATGGATTGTTTCCACCCTACACCGGCTTGCCTGTAGTCTACGCGTAGATTCCCCAAACTAATATTTATCTTCGAGCCTATCGATTGGATTGCCTGTGCATGGGGTAATATTATCCATACATACCAAGCCACAGATGCCTGGTGCACAGCTTCGTTTGCCGAGGTACACGGGGCTATGCGACGCTCGAGTCAGGCTGGCGCCGGCAAGAACTCCCTCGTTCATATTCTCCCTCTTCAGATACGGATCCTGGCTGTACGAATTGCCCACCCAGCTGTTGCACAGCTAACGGCGTGCAGATGGGCCGTATAAACACCACTGATGATGCAAGCGCCGGCCCCGCCAGTCCTTGTCTTCGTCTCCCATCTCCCCCAGCTACTCGTAAACTCATCCTGTCCACCGCGGCGCGTGACCGCACAAAATTTGCCTAGCCTTCGGCCTCTTCGCGTTGACACCTTCTTGCAGGCCACGTTCGTACGTTACTAGGCAATCCTTACTGGCCGATCGTTGCGCAGTACTTGCGCGCACCATCAAAGGCTTCCTCTTGAAAGGGACAACCAAGTCGGATTGGCGCCCAAAGTCACGACGCCAGTATTCAGTTGATCTGCGGCTTTCTTGCTGTACTGGCAGGATTGAAGCTCGAAACCTCGCACCAAGCAACGTCCGTCCGACTTCGACCGGGGATCTTGAGGCGTAGAGTGAAAGGACAGGGGTGCATCGATAGGCATAGGTGAGCCCGGACCGCCCTCGAGATTGCAGTTCCGCCTCACGAGAGCGGCAATATTCCCTCACAGAACCCCCGCAACCCAGCCGCACATCGCCCTCCGCACTCCCATTTCCTTGTTGCGATACCCGCTACCAATACAGCCATGTCAGAAGATCCCGCGTACCTCCAGAATGCCCTTTACCAGATCAAGGAAAAGCCCGCTTATCCGCCCGGCGCGCTGCCCGTCGACGACGTCCCGGAGAACACGCGCGAGCGACAGGTCCCTCATGTACGTCGGATGGTCGACTGGCCGTGCTGCGGTGCGACTCGTTCATATGGCAATCGGGCTAACGGATATGTCGTATGAAGGTCCAGGAGCCTGCGACCTTCAAGCCCACGGAGGAGCAGTTCTACATGATGGATCAGCATGGACACAGGCTGCCGAACCCAGACTTCCTGAGACAGCATTTCCTGCGGGAAGGCCGGCTGACTGAGGAACAGGCCCTGGAAATCCTGCGTCTGACGACTGACATGCTGTCGCTCGAAACGAACATTCTGAAAGTGCGGAGTCCAGTCACCGGTACGTCCACCCTCCTCGACACGCTTTCGTTTCTTATGTTTGGGACGCGCAGTGGTGGGCGATATCCACGGGCAATATGTGAGCTCATGCCTGCTTTTGAGACTGATGAGTCGAGTGCTCATCATCCGTTGAGGTTGCAGTACGATCTCATGAAGATCTTCGAGGTTGGCGGTAAGCTGACCGACACGAACTACCTGTTCCTTGGAGACTACGTCGATCGAGGGTGCTTCGGCATAGAGGTGCGCGCAGTCTTCCTCGCCTCACCAAACATCTCTGATTCCAGATTCCCCCACGCAGTGCTTGCTGTATCTTTACGTGTTGAAGCTGTGGTGGCCAGACCGCCTCTTCCTGATTCGCGGAAACCACGAGTGCCGACATCTCACCGAGTACTTCACATTCAAGCGCGAATGTCGGTCGTCGTCGTCACCGTGCTAACTTGGTGTCGCGCTAAATTTACTTTTGGGCAGGTATCCACAAGTACTCGGAAAGGGTGTATGACGCGTGCATCAACTCGTTCTGTGCCCTTCCGGTGTGTGCACTGCTGGATGGCAAGTTTTTCTGCGTCCATGGCGGTATATCGCCCGAATTGAACACGCTCGCCGATATTGAACGCGTATGATCTGCCATGTGGTTTTTGGGTCATTTTTTGAACTGACGAACGTGTCTATTAGATGGATCGGTTCCAAGAGCCTGCGTCCTTCGGTTTGCTGTGCGATTTACTCTGGGCTGACCCAATACCAAATTTCGGACACGAAAACGAGCCGTCTGCACATGGCCCTGGACTGCCTCCTGGTAGGCTGTGGGAGCACAATGGTACCAGAGGATGCTCGTATTTCTTCACGTACGATCTACAATCTAAACTTGCGTAGTCTTCTTCTGACACTACCACAGCTACGAGGCCGTCATCAAATTCCTAGAACGCAACGAGCTCCTAGGTGTAATCCGAGGGCACGAAGCCCAAGACGCAGGGTAAGTTCACCATAGTTTCCTGCCATCTAATGGCTTTCTGACTGTTTGCCCAGATACGTCATGTTCCGCAAAACACCCACCAAGAAATTTCCGTCAGTCATCACCGTCTTTTCCGCGCCCAACTACCTCGACGTATACCACAACCGCGGCGCCGTCCTCAAATATGCAAACAAAAACATCACCATCCGGCAGTACCACGCGCGCCCGCACCCGTACTGGCTGCCCAACTTCATGGACGCCTTTACCTGGAGTCTGCCCTTCGTGGGCGCGAAGAGTACGCCACATTCCGCTATCTGCCATGCATGCGAGGACTGGAGCTGACAGATGGCTGACTACGACAGTGATCGAGGCGCTCCTGGCGATTTTGAGCATCTGCTCCGAAGAGGAACTCGAGGAGTCGTCTTCGGAGGACGAGGACGGCACGCGCACCGTCACGGACTCGGCACTCACGCCGAGCGAGATCTCGGCGCGGAGGCAGCAGATCAAGAACAAGATCCTCGTGGTTGGGAAGATGCAGCGGATGTTCCAGCTGCTCCGGTGCGCCTCGCTTTCACGCCTCAGATCGAAGCCAAATACTCACGGATATCTTGGGGGGACAGCGAGGAATCAGAGAACGCGACAGAGTTCGCCGCGGAGGGCGCCGCGAGCCTGTCGAATCTTGCTGCAGTCGGCACCCGTCTCGGCGCGGACGCGCTCGGTGTGCAGGGCAACCGCATCCGGCACTACATCCACAGCTTCGATGACGCGTATGCCCCTCTCCCCTTTCCCTCACGCATAGCCTTCTAACCTCAGCTACGATGTCTCTCAGCCGGCGCTTCGACATCGCCAACGAGCGCCTGCCGCAATTCGACTACACGGCCCCGACGTCGATCCCGCTGGTCCCGGTGCCGTCGATGCGGCAGCCGCTGCACGCGCAGCTGTCCGCGCGCTCGCACGCGAGCGGGAGCACGACGCCGTCGGGCGAGGGCGAGGCGGAGGACGACGCGTCGGACGCGGACGGCGTGCGCCCGCCCGGCGCGTGGCCGCCGCAGCCGCTCGAGATGGAGGCGCTCATCCGGCGCACGCTCGAGGAGGACGAGGGCGACGGCGGCGTCGTCGAGCGCCTCGCGGAGCGCATTGCGCGCGGGCGCAAGCCGACGGGCAGGCCGCGCGCGCTGAAGAGGCATGAGACGACGTAGAGCGCGAAGTTGGAAGCGGGAAGTGGGAGGCAGGCGGCGATGGAGCGCGGACGCACGCTGCGCAGTGCACATGCTATGATCGACGAAGCGAGGCGTGGAGGGGCTGGACGGCTGGATGTCTGGATGGAAAGACGATAAGAGTGCTGTAAGGATGGATGGCAGATGTTTGATTGCTGTATACCCTCGCACTGCACATACTGTACGCTCACCATGTATTATGCCGATTTCTTGGTTAGGCTCAGCGAAGTCGAAGCTGGCGGCGGGAGGGGAGATGGAGTCAGAGTCAGAACCAAGCCCCGCGGCACGTACCTGCATAATCGAGCGAACGCAGCACCGCTGCTGATGGGCGGACGGGGGACGTGCTGCCCAATCCCGAGCGGGCCTCGGTGATAGTATTAGCGGCCGCGCCACATCTTCCCAAGCACAAGGTACAGAAGCGTGGGGGCTTCTGCGACTGAAATGCAGGCGGTGCGCGCGCGCGGGGTAGATGAAGGGGGCGCAGGCGCGAAGGCGTGCCAGTGGTACCGGTTCCGCTCCATAGGACGTGGACTGATGGCTGGCGGGCAGTCCACGGCGCGGGGCCGGGCTTGCTCCCGCTCAAGATCCACCAAGCTCAAGGGTGCAATTGCATTAGCAGAAGAAGACCAGAAGCACGGCAAGCAGGTGTCGTCAGTTGCACCGTACCGGTGCATGTCACAGCGGGGCGCTCGCGCAGAAGGAGATAGGGGTCGGCGACCAGAAGGGGCCCGCGAAGGTGGGTGGAGATCAGGTAGTCGATACAGCGGGGTCTGAGGCGTGGTGGTACACATTTGGTGTGGCAGCGTGTTAACCCTACATGCGGCCCAATCATGCTGCACACGGGACAATCAGTCCACGTTCGGACCCGGCTTTGGAAGAAAACAAGGACAGGGGGCAGGACGCACCTTCGAGATAGTCTGCGGCGCACAGGCTATGGCGACAAACGTGCTGTTATTGACGTAGCGCGGCGGGATGCATATAGATTGCTGACTTACAGTTCTAGGGCGACCTCGGGCATGATGCGCTCGAAGAAGTCCGGCACGTCTTCTTTGGGCGGCGCGTTCTCGTAGGTCGTCTTGTACGCGAGGTATTCGACGAACTTTTCCACGACTGCGGCGCTGATATATGAGGTGGATTTAGCGCCACGGTCTGACCTCAAGGGTGACGAAAAGGACGGGGCGCTGACGCACCGCTCATGCACCTCACACGTTTTGCTCGAAGCCTCGGCAAAGTTAGCTGGACAGCGCAGTTAGTGAATTGGATCGATATAGCGGCGATAAGACTCACTTTCCGTGCTCAGCATACTCTTCAATGTGCCGCTCCGCAGAGCAACCTTGCGCCTGACGAGGTACGAATAGCCTTCATTGCTGACAATGCGCACCCAGTCTTCATTCGCGTCTTCCTTGTCATAGAAGGCGTCAATCTCACGACTCAAGAGGCCGACACGACCAGAAGATCACCTTGCCCGACATTTGTGCAGGTTGTTGAAGCTGAAGCTGGGCCACGCGAGACGTGACGCGTGCCCAATAAAAGCGCGTGTCTGACATAAGCAACAAGCCCGTGCCGCCGGCTGTTGCCGTACCCGCTTGCTCTGCACTGTGATCCTTTCAGCTCGCCGACGAGCGTACATAGACTCCACCTTTTCGTTTCTATTCGTTCAAACGCTCAAGTATAGTATTCTAGCTCACGATGTCGCTTCCTAAGGTGAAGTTGCAACCCAAAATGTCGTGGCGTGCAAGGATAACTGACATACACTCGTGTGCTGCTGTTATCTTGATCACAGAGGATCATTAAGGTCTGTACCTACCGTCCTAGCTTTGGTTTCTCTGGGCTGACATGTTGTACTTCTCGGCGGTTTGTGATGTGCGTAATTAGGAGACAGAACGCCTTGTCGCCGACCCTGCACCTGGCATTTCTGCCGCGCCGCACGAGGATAACTTGCGGTACTTCGATGTGACCATTCAAGGTCCTGACGGCAGTCCATTCAAGGGTGAGAGTACTCCCAGCCTTCCATGCGTCATCCTCACCTTGTCGTCTTCTCACAGACGGCATCTTCCACCTCGAGTTGTTCCTGCCTGAGGAGTACCCGATGGCTCCCCCGAAAGTGCGTTTCCTGACCAAGATTTACCACCCAAATATCGGTACGTACCCCCGATCATGTCACGACCAACCTTCTCGATTGAAGTCGCCTTGTTGGCAGACAAACTCGGGAGAATCTGTCTGGATATCCTGAAAGGTCAGTATGCCGACACCCATTACCGAATCGAGTCTTACCCCACAGTGCCTGTCTATCAGACAAATGGTCCCCTGCTCTCCAGATCCGCACAGTTCTTCTATCCATCCAAGCTCTTCTGAGCTCACCGAACCCCGATGACCCACTGGCGACCGATGTCGCGAAACACTACAAGGAGAACGAACAGGACGCCCAGCGTGTGAGCCGGGAATGGACGGAGAAGTACGCCTCGTAGTAGCACATACGGACGGTGAGGCAGACTAGACGTGAAGTCCGGGGGTGTTGTACGCTGTATACATGTGGTGGACGAGCATGCGCGACGGCCGATTCTGCGACTAGGCCTCCATGATATCATGAGCTGGAATGAAATTTCCGTGCGTTTGTATACATATCATCGTAGAAAACGTTGTACTAGCGCGTCGGTAAGCGAGATGGGGTGCGTCCTCTGCATCACGGAGTTCTGATCGTGCTTGGAGGACAGACCCTCGAAGGATGATTGACGGTAGAGCCTGGACCGTGTGAGGCTGAATGGAGTAAGTGCACGTGGCGTTCGTAAGTTGGGATAGACGAGAGCCTAGGCCAGAATCCGGCGCCCACACTCGCAGAGATCTCTTGTTCTCGTATATAGCACCCCAATCTCAACATGACACCAGGCCCATCTGTTCCCTCCCGCTTTCCAGCCTTCCACGACCTATACGACCCAGTGTAGCCCGCAAATTGCAACCAGCGGCTCGCATGGCCAGTTTCCCCAGTTTCACGCTGAATGCGGACATTCTGTATCTCATAATTCGCGAGATCCACGAGCAATTCGAGGGCCGGACGCGGACGAGCACCCTTACGAGCGTATCATGCGTTTGTCGCCTCTTGCGGAGTATCGCTGCGCCTATGCTCTTCGCCGAAGTGCACTGGCCGCACAAGACGAAGGCAGACGAGATCGAGGGGCTACGCTTCTTCCCGCAGAGCCTTTGGCGTCATTTTAGGTGAGTCCATTTTTTTCTGGATCTTGGCTGGCGGGTTTCTATGTATTTTTCTCCTCGTGGCTTCATGTCTGGCTGTCAAGGCTGTAGCGAGTCGTTGGCCAGATGATCGTCTTCGAGAGGAGCCAGATGTCGACACCCCTAATTAGGCATTTACAATCCTATTCGCGTTTTCTACTGTCTTCTGAGATCGGTGTCTTGCGGTTTTGAGCTGCGTTGCCCTCAGAGAGACCAGAATTACGCTCTCGAGCTTACAACGTCGATCTCGGGCCCGCCTTCGCATCCACAAATACGTACCGTACATCTGGGTCTACGAAACATACATAGAAACCCGCCGCCAATACTCTCTTTCGCCCGCTTTGAACGTGCCGCTCACCAGTCTACCTTGAATGTAGACATTTTCGCCTCTCCTGGCCTCATGAGTGGCTGGACAACCAGCCGCCAAAATGGGGCGAATATGGCGCGGACACTAGCTTCAGCGGAAGCTACTACATCCCCCGTGACATGAACAGGCTCACGCAAGCCATTCCAGCCATGCAGATCACGAAATTTACTATCAGTTGTCCCTTCATCCCTCCACCCTCCCTCGTGAAAGCCATCATGAAGTCGGAGACACTTACCGCGCTCGCATGCGAAGAAACTCCCCTAGACCTAGACCTTCCCGGGCTTGTCATCCCGACGTTGAGTTCTCTGAAGCTTGTGGCCGTCGGCGAAGCCCTGCGAGTTGGCGACGGCAAGATAGATCTGCAGGTGTCCGACATTCAATACTGGATCTGTGGCTGGAAGCGGCGATACCGCGCGCGGCGCGAACTGCGGCTGCCTCTCGAAGCCATAACGGCCTCGGGCCTCCTCCGGCGTCATGCAGCGCACATTCGCACCATCCAGCTCTCCGGCGACCTGTGTCAGCTCCAGCGCCTCGCAACGTGCGAGTGGGCGGCACTCGAGACGTTCATTCTCACCGGGCACGTCCCGGAGCGCGACGGTGTGCCGCTTTCGGACGTATTGGCACGGATGCCCTGCGTACGGGACGTCCGGCTGTTGCTCGGGAAGACGTCCCATCGCCTCCTCCAGATCCTCCCACGCGGTTGCGGGGCTCAGAACGGAAACGGGGCGCAAAAGCCTTCGAGTTCGACGCTGCCCGCTCTACCACCTACGCTGACGCGCCTGGCGGTGTCGACCACATGCGAGCTGACCGGATTGCTCCCGCACGCGCGAGGCCTGGACGACCTCGCGATTGTGTCCATCATCGATTTCCCCAGGCTGCCGATCGCACTCACGCTGGGCGACGCGACGGAGCTCGTGCACGACATCGCGAGGAGCGGCGCCCCGCTGAGGCGCCTCCGGCTCATGGTTGAGGACAAAATCACCCCCGTTTTTGTGTATAGCATCGCGCGTCGCCTCCCGGGTCTGGAGGAGCTCGAGATCGAGGTGTGTGGCTATCATGACGGCAAGGTCACCTTTGAATTGGTGAGTGCCGATTTCCATTTGGTCACGGTTCTTCCATTCATATATGCTTATGACTGTTTTTCGGCACGCTAGGCGGAATTCGCGATGGCGCTCGAGCCCCTGACGAAGCTGCGCGCCTTGCGCATCGGCATCCAGTTCCCCGAGTTCGACGACACGGAGGGCGATGGGCCGTGGCTCGTCCTGCGCAGGCAATGCGCCGAGTTTTTCGCGCGACACCTTCCATCGCTGCGGCGCATTGGCTTCGAGTTTCGCGAACGGACAGGGACGCACAAGTATCAGGACTCCTGGCTTGAATTCCGCGTTGAGCGGAAGAACGTCGATGGAGGCGCGGCCGCCGCTGGAGGTCCTCCCGACCTCATATTGGCTCCGCTCCCGCGTTCTTGGTATGTGTTCCCGGACGTGTGAGACGGGCCGTCGGGCGTAAGAGGGCGATTGATGGATATGGGGAAATAAGGTCAGAGATCTGGAGACGAGGGCGATCAGGCCGCTGTTTTGTTCTCGGGAGGGCGTTTTCTTCTTGGTTCCTTTTACCTCGGCCTCGGGTCGTTTCTATTGCACAATATTGCAACTTACCACGCGCAGGGGCTCACGTGCTTCTTGGCAAACTGTATCACCACCATGCATACTTCCTCCAGGTCCATATGTTTTTTATCCAGGATTTTCCTTTGCATAGCTGTAGACCGTCACCTATCCATGCATCCGTCGTTCTGCCTTTCTAACCATTCAGTGTCGGCCTCAGTAATCCGTCTAGGCAGTTCCATGTGGCTTGCGCGTGGCAGCAGAAGCGCGAGCGCCTGTGCCGCAATACATGCCTAGCTTGACGTGTATGAGTACGCATGTCACCTGTCTGCCTTGTTCCCCGCTGCGTTCTTCCTTACTGACCATTTCAACCCCGTCGCTTCTTCGGTCGTCTAAAGCCCAGGGCCGATCGGGATTCGTGACGATCTTGAAGGTGTCTCCCAGGCCCGCTCACGTTATGGTCATGGCATCGGGCTTCCTCTGCACGCCTGCACGAGGACGTCGCTCTGCCGAGCACTCAGCGCTCCCGCTCAGGGCGCGCTACACCCGCTGCCGCAAAACGTGCTGCGGCTCATGACTGCCCCCTCGGAATCTATCCGACGGCGACACTGAATGGACCCGCAGGATATGTCGCGATTTTCCCTCGGGCGTTGTCGACGCGTTCCCTCGCCACCCTCCGACCTCCATGGGGTCGACGGCGGGCATCTGCACCCCCGACGCGGCATTCCCACTGCACACCGCGGGCTGGCAGCACGTAAAATTTCGACGTGCTGCTGATGGCGCCTGCGCACGGCTGGGCGTTGCGTGGCCCGGCGGCAGTCTGGTGGGCGCGGATGCGGCTGAGACGTGCTGCCCGGAAGGGTCGAGTATTGCCTCGGTCCGCGCACGCCTGGCCAGGGGCATGCACTCTTCCTCGTTGCTTCGTCGCGCATGGCTGCGTCTTCGCCGAAACGGCAGCGGTGCAGCTGCCGAAGCGGGGCGGAGTTGACCCCTGGTGCGTTTGGCTTGTCGTGGTTCTGGATTCTGCTCGGACTTGGTCAACGGCGAGACGAATGCGACGATCTTGTTGACTTCCCCATTCATCATTTGTGTCGCTGTCGTTTAGCCTTGCTCGGAGCTTTCAGGCGACGCTGTATCGCAATGCTAGAAGGGAAAAGGATAATCTTCCTGGACTGTGCTAGCATGGCGAACGGCGAGAGAAAGGGAATCCGCCTGCCTGACGTGTGTTGACTCGATGACGGACTTTGGAGGGTAAATACGATGATTATGTTCTCACTGACGGACGGAATTAGAGCCGTCACAGGGCCGTCCGAAACGTTGCACATCACGACAAATGAAGTAAGACCTTTCATTAGAACCCGTTCGCCGAGGCCTTAGCAGGCGTCGAATGGGGCGGGGCCTTGACAGTGAGAACGTTACGACAGGACTTCATTAATATCGCTCAATGGAACAATCATTGGCGCCTCCCCGGCCGCCAAGGGCTGCATGGGGCGACAAAAATACTTCGAAGAGAGGCGAGAACCCAAGCGTCTTACTGCATGCGTCACGCATCGAACGGGGGTGTGTCAAACAAGAGTACAAAATTCCAATTCAACTGCTAAAGCCAATCGTGATAACGGACACGCGGAAACCAACGGTCATAAAAGTCGTAACGACTGAATCCGGAAAAAGAAAGGACATAGAAATGAACGAAACCACTTCTTCTCGGCCGTGCATCCTGTGCCTCGCAGCGCCTCTCCCCCACGGGCTCCGGCGACTTGGAGCCAGGACGGACGTCACTGGCGATTCCCTCAGAGGCCGAGGAGGGAGATCAGCACCGTGAGGTGCAGGTTGACGATGATCACGGTGAGGTCGCCGAGCAGGCTGACGAGCAGGAAGATGAGGCTGCCGAGGATGCCGCCGACGAGCTTGAGGACGACGTTGATCAAGGCAGCGAGGACAACACTGCATGTCCAAGTTTAGCTTCTGGCGCGCGTCAAAATGGGATCTGCGAAGAAACTCACCCGAGTGGGGAGAAGACGGGGATGATGACGACCTTGTTGCTGCCGGCGACGTTCGCGACGTTGTTGGCGGGGTTCAAGGCGGTCTGCGGACCGTCGGGGTAAGAAAGGGAGCGAAAATAGATGTGATAAAAACTACGTACGCCCATGACCGTGGTGAGAGCGCCAAGGAAGTTTCCGCCCTGGATGCCGCCAACGGGGATGGCGTTGAGCTGGTCGACGGTGCTCTGGATGGTGCTCTGGATGTTGCTGACAACCGGAGTCACGGCGTCGGTGGTAGCAGTGTCCGCGGTGAACGCGTCTGCACGGTACGCCCGTTCGTTAGCAGCGCGTCGCGAGGACTGATGAGTAGGGCGCGCGACATACTCAGCTGGCTGGCGAAGGGCTGGAGCTGCGTATTCAGGTTGTTGAGGATGTCCTCAACAGTCTGAGCGCGCTTCTCGACATCGCGTACTTCCGGGGCGGCGACAGGCTCAGCGACGGGGACAGCAGAGACGAGGGTGCTGAACGCGAAGACAGCGAGGGTAGCGAGCTTGGCGAAGGAGTACATGATTGTTCAGTGGATGACTCTTGCTGAGTGAGATCTGTCTGAGGCCCGGAGGTGAGGAATCATGGCGACTCTGGCTGGCCTTTATAGCTTTCTGGACCTCTGTAAAGAAGAATATTCGGCGAAAGAGGGGATATTACGATTTTTGACGAGAGGTCCGCTGATCATCGCGTCTTCCCGGAGACAGACGAGAAAACACACACTGGCACAGGCCTGCGTGACAGGGCCGCCTCGCGGCATGGAGTCCTTTGGAAGTCAAATGGTTCTGTGAACTCTGACCGTACCTTCGTTCGCCGCCAATGGGCTAGATTCGCCATGGACATTGCAGGGCGAGAGACATTGTGTGACAGTCGGTCCTCGTCTTTGGTATTGCGACCATGTGGGCCTCGAGGGACGCTCCGCAATAACATAAGACGTGACCGGTGCCGAAGAAATCTGCCACGAGCGCAAGTCCTCGGACTCTTGAGAGGCTGTCATGCAAAGGACCACTGAGCGCACCATGACGAAAGGACTGCATTCAGCCGCAAACTGAAGCAAGAATTTGCCTTCTCTGGGTGGCGGATCAGGGCAGACCGACTCACCAAAAATGCAATAACATCTACTAATCGGATGCAATTAAGCACGCCCGTCCGAAGGGATGTTGACTGGGATTCTAAATTTTCAAACCAGCGTAAATGCGGATAGCAAAGTTCTAGACGCAGATTAGACGGGATCCAAAGTAATACAATACCAAAGTTTGGACACATACCCGGACGATCCCCGAAGAGATACACGTGACGCCCTATGTTGGCAGTCACACCTGCGAACTTCTTTTGACCACCCACGCCTGTGACGGCGAGAGAGGACTTGCACGCAATGAACCCTAGAAAAGCGGACCCCAGCTGATGGCCACGAAGAACGTGGAGAAGCGGCCCTCGCAGATTACAAACTGGTAAACCTCGGCCTACGGATCCATGGGAAGAAAAGACATCGAGGAGGAGAGCGGAGATTTCAGCGCCCAACAAGGTTCCAAATGACGAGGCCCGTCGGTATTTACCGAGGGGTCGGGACTATGCAACCCTGATGGTGGACGCACCAAAGTGCCGACGCAAATTCGAGGCAGTACGCTGCTGCCAAGAATAACGTTATTCAAACCTATCGGGTACAATGACGAACAACGCCGTGCGAAGGAGTGGAGCGACGACTGGACATGCTGCCCTGAACAACGCCAACTCAGCACAGATGCCCCAGTACCGCAGTGGTCAATGGAAGCGTCATGCTTGTTCGTGGTTTGCGAACATCATCCACGCACAGAACACGCGACCGTGCCTGGGAGCAAGTCTCGTGCTTTGAGCTCCACTTGGACAGCTCGAGCCTGAATAGAAAACTCATCCTGTACAGCGCACACACGGAAAACTGCAGTGGAATACTCACAAAACGTCGAGGCCAAGGTCCCCCAATAGGATCAGAAACGTTCTCCGGGGCTTCCGATCAGTCACGATGGACGTGATAGATAGATACTCTGAATGAATTTGACATGATCCACGTCTTCTGCCTCCGCGACTTCCCGCGGCCGTTATTGCGTGCATGTCGATGGCCCGACCTCCTAAGAACCATACTGCAAGGCTTCAGGACTTTCCGTAATCCAGGTATGCCACGATTGGTTCTCGATGGCCAGAGAACATCGGGCCGTTATACGACGTTTGATTGACACAGAATTCTAGATCTAGACGAGCCTCGTTCTCCGTTTTCTCAAGAGTCAAGTCGTGAGTCGGATGTGTGCCGCTGAGAAGCCCTTCGGGAACGAAATCTGCAACAAGCCGAGTGAAAATGAAGCGTCTGGACCGTTCATGGATGGTAGAGGACGGAGAGAAGGCCGGTGTGGTCGAGGTGAATCTAAGCTGTCCAACAGAAGATCATTCCACATGGCGGCTTGAAGTTGTTCAAAGATTTTACATAATTTTTGCCTCATTTCCAGTCCACCATCTACCACAACGGAAATATAAGCGCACGATCCTGCTACCGAGAGGGATTAGCTCGGCGGAAAGGTAACGTGCGGCTTACCGTTTGACAGGCTTTTAATAACCTCGGAACGGACAAGGTTGCGAATAACGTAACCCGCGTGGCATTGGCCAGTAGGAGCCCTGCACAAACACCGCCCAATCAACGCAGCTCCTCCGCTCGTCCTCTGTACCAAACTTTGCAATTGCGTCTCAGACCCTCTTTTCCACGAATTGCGCACGCCATAACTTGGCATCATTCAGCATCACTGTGATGAGTACCCCAGCGGATCTTGCACAGGTCTCAGAAGACCCGCTCATCATCAGAAGGCCCGAGTACTGCCGGGCGTCATGCCTGCAAACCCAGCATTCAACGGTGACACGGAATTCCGACAACTGGCCCATCATGATCTCTGTCAGAAATCTGGTCATCGAGCAGAACAGCCCGCACGAAGATAACAATCAGAGACAGGTGTCGCTGCCACGCATAGCTCTGACCAGAAATAGATGGAATGAGACTGCTTCAATTAAGTGACGGTATGTGTTACATGTATAACATGCGAGGGATAATCAATGCTTCCTCAAACGAGAGATCGAAACTCAAACTATGAAGCTACGAGGACCTATATGGCACGAACTATAAGTTACGGGGAATACCGAGACCGAAAGCACGGCGGTACGAACCTTAAAGGCCGAGGATGGAGATGATAGCAGCAACATTAATCTGGAGGATGACGGGGACGATGGCACCGATGAGACCGACAACGGCGCCAACAAGGTCGCCGAGAACACTGCCAACGAGCTTGAGGACGATGGACAGAAGGGCGCCAATGACCTCGCTGCAAAACACGCAATCAGGAATGACTCATAGAATACAGACGGGGATGTACGCACACAAGGGGCGACACAATCTTGATGACAAGAGCGACATCGACACCAACGAGGCCGAGGATCCTACCGAGAGCAGTGAAGACAAGGGTGAGGATGCCAGCGACGAGCTTGGCGAGGTCGCCAACGGCGATCTGCGCGGTGCCATCCACAGTCTTCAGGAGCGCGTCAACAGGCTGGCCAACGAGGACGTTCAGGGCGTTGACGGCGTCCTGCACGGTGCTCTTGACGTCATTGACGATGGGGCCAAGCGCCTGCTCAGTCGCGTTACCGGCGACGATGAAGTCTGACCCAGATTATCAGAGATCTCTTTCTTACGAGACGATAATGCAGAATTTAACGTACTGAGCTCAGCGACAACGGGCTCGAGCTTGGAGGTGAGGTCCGTCAGGACACTGGCGACGGAGACACCGTCACGGGTCTGAAGAGCAGGGACTGCAGGGACGTTGACTGCATGAACCTCAGGAACGGTTGCAGGAGCGACGGGAGCTGCAGAGACGAATGCGCCGAAGGCAAGAGCGGCGAAGGAGACGATCTTGGTGAAGGAAGGCATTGCGAAGTAAAGAATGTGCGGGGAGAAAGAGTGTAGGGGGTGGGTGATTGGATTTTTTTTTGGTTGCTGGAGGAGCAGATGACACGAAGTCGATAGAGAAGATGGAACAGGTCGGTGGGTTTATATATAAGATGACAGGGTCTGTGCGCTTCCGCAAATCCGGATTCGCAGCAATCTGACGATCCGGAGATGGCGAATGGCGTGGTGAACAAACGCGGTTCCGTTCTTGGGGTTGCGCCATGCCACCAAGGCGACGGGAGCTCGGTTCGGACTAGAAGCTCCATATCAAGAAGTGCGGCAGCCGCCTCTGCTGCCGACGTGCTCGGGCGACGGGATGCGCGCGTCTACAACGACTGTCTTCCGTAGCCGCCAGAGAGTTTCTTCGAGGACAGTATGGTTAAAATCTGGCTCTACCTCCCTCACAGTTGACGAGGCAGGGTAGGAAACGGGCTCAACTGTACACAACCGGGGATATTAGCTATCATTTAGGGTGGAGTCGCGTAAAGTCTAGTTGGGCTCAGCTGGTGGCGTGACAGATTTAGAAGCACAAAACGATCTTACTTACCTTCCTTATTTGGAGAAACCTAATTTCCCGCGCCACCACTGGCTCGCTTCTGCCTAGCAACTGACGTCGGTGGCAACGAAAGGGCCGCTACACGGTTAATTAGGCTAAAGCTTGAGGGTGAACGAAGACCTCGCTTCAAGTTCGAAATCCAGTTCTGCCATGGCGTCACGGCGCATCTGCTTGGGGACCAGCCGGACCCTGCAAGGGTTTGGCGTCAGATTGAGCGGCAGTCAGGACATCGAACATCACATTCAGAAGTAGAAAAATTTGTGATCGATTCGGCGTTCCATGCGACAGCGCAACACAAGGAGTCGCGCCCGAGATGACGTTCCCTTTGAGGATCGTTACGTCGGGGGCCACGGGCAATCCGCAGCGCTCCACAGGCCAGGGGATCTCCGAGACGCGGCAGGCGCTCCTTGATTAGACCATGCCGGTACCAGCCGCGGGGAAAGCCAAATATAAGTATGTATTCTACGGCACCGCGGAGAGGCCGTAAATAGAGTCTGCGTTTGTTGCAGAATGAGGCGACAGGCGCACCTATTCATTCAGAAGAGATACGCACACGTTCGTTTATATCACCGTACGTTCAGATATTGAAAGGGAAATGCAGCTTCTATCTGAGTTTGGGGCCCGGGTACTAGGATGGGTGGATCATGATCCCTCGACGAAAAGGGGACGAACGTCACGGCTGTGGCAGACATCTGAGAGATATATACCGCAGGGAGGTAGACGGATGAGGAAAAGGGCTTGTCCAAAATTGCTCGCGGAGGTGAAAAGGAGATAGAGCATCCACGTCAGGGTCATGAGTCGCTGGTCGAGCCCATCACGCAAAGAAGGTGAGTAAATACGGATGACATGGGTGTTTGCCGCCTGGTGAGCACTTGCGCGCAAGTAAGAAGCAACGACCAGATGTCAGCCATCGTTTCCTGCTACGTCAATGGGCCATGGAGGACTTACGAGTTACGACTCGACAGAATTCGGACGAGAGATCAGGATGATTCCTTCTGCGTATCATACAAAACTTGCCGAAATCATTGGAAGAAGATTCGAAGACCAAGAATTCTGGCTGATATGCTCAAAGGAAAGGATGAGATAATGCCACGATGGAGTAGATTTTGCATGCAATCCTAGTAGCAATCCTCGACTGGAGTCGGACGAGCGTGGTTCAACAAGAGATGCTTACGTGTTTGAAGAAGCCGTTGGACAACAAGGACAAACAGCATTAGCCGCCCGGCTGGCTCCGAGTTCAATCCTGCTTGAGTGGGCACAGATGCACAAGTACTTGGCTGGCAAACGAAAGAAAAGATAGATTTATCCATCCACAGGTAAGGGTTATGATACAGGAATGTCACTATAGCGCCGAATTGCGAGAATATATCCATAGGGGGTAGAACTGAGATGTCGATTCTATACGAACGCTCCATCGCGAGATAGCATGACCTGGGCACACAGCGGGAAACCTCCTATTGGGCGGACCGGGAGCTGACTAGTCAGGACATCAACCCTTCACAAGGCCTTCTCCGAGGCCGGGCTGAGGCTGGCGATAAACTCCGAGACCGCTTTCCAATACCCATGCTGAACACAGGTGTCATCTAGACCGCGTGTCAGCCAATCGCAGACATCCATTCGACAGCCGCATCGACTTACTGTGCGTTCCCAAGGGGTATTCGATATATTTGTCCCCTCCATCGACCTTCGTGCCTCCAATAGGCTCCGACTTGGGCTCCTCGTCCTCGTCTTTCCGCGGACTTGGTGTATCATCCGCCTCTGCCTTCTTGCCCAGAGAGGTCGGTGGGGAAGACAAAGTCGTCGAAGAAGAGGAGCTCGGTGCGGAAGGTCGCGTGCGGATAAGCTCCCATAGGCCTTGCATCTGTTCTCGTGGAACGACTTCATCTTGCGCGCCACCCAGGAGCAACACACGCATTGACTTTGGTATTTTTGGCACCTGATAAGGACAATTTGCAAATGCCAGACGTGAGTATCGAATAGAGGAGAAGAGGCGAAGGACGTTGCCACAAGGCGCACCTTGAGATACGACTCCCATTTCTGATGACAGAGGAACGAAAACGGTGCGAGCAAAGGAAGGGCAGTTGGAATGAGCCGCGGGAGAGACATGAACGTATTCTCAAGGATCAAGGCCGTGATCTAGCAGCGTCGAACACATGCATCCGTCAATCATAGTAAGAAAATTGTGCGTTCTAGAGCGAAAGACTTGGCGTACAGCGTCGATGTTCTTGCTAGCCAAGTCGATGGCTACCGCACCACCAATTGACTGCCCATACAGAATCTACGGCTCGGAAAGACGGTCAGGCATTGTTCGGGTGCAAATACATCGATAATGAAGCTTCCTCGAAGCCGGATGGGGGGACGAAAAGCGCGAGTCTGGACTCACGATGGGTGTCTTCCCTAGCGCCTCATGCTGTTGCACGTATTCGAGTACGGTCTGTGCATCTTGCTGCAACCCTGTTCGCACAAAAGCACGCAACAAACGTCAGTCTCATCGCAACCAATCGCCAAAGGACACTACAACAGATGACAACGCGGATGCAGATCTGTCACCGCCGTGGGTAACCCGTAAGGTTATTACCACGACGAGCACCGAGAATACTTTCTGCTCCGCGCGATAGAAACACAGAGATCGACAGGCCGATAAAAGAAAGATGACTTAGGTCAGAGTCAGGAACAGAATGCGGGGCGTATGTGATGTGCTCGAAGGTAAAGAACAAAGAAGATACGGAGATTAAAAGCTAGACGGACCTTTTTCGGAGGGTGTGCCTTCGGAGTGTCCATATCTGGAGGAAAGAATTTAGGTCAGCGGAGGCCGACACACACGAGGTCCGGAGAACGTGGCGGCAATTCATGGGGAACACCCGATTCGACGTCGCTGCTCGGAAAAGGTGGGAAAAGAAGGGTAAGATGCGGCCGGGAGAAAAGGCCAGGTAGACCGTTGGGAGGGACGACAGTGAAAGAAAGGACAGGAGGGGAATTGTCTCCCAGCGCGGACCGCGAAAGCGAGTGGAGCGAAGGCAACGTGCAGAAGCGCGCTCTGTCGCACGAGGAAGTGGAGCTCAAGGAATTGAAAAGTAGGTGAAGGCACGGATGACGCGAATAGCAGCGAGTGTGCGTGCGAGCACTTCTGTCCCGCGAGGGAGTGTCCGCGGAAATGAGACAAAAATGGACGAAGATACCCAAAACGATGGCGATGCCTCCTAGTCGTTCTCAGCTGGCACGCAATTCAGCGACAGCTGGTCGAAGGGCCCCATTGCAAGGAACAGAGATGCGCGAAGCGCCAAGAGACTCCAAACGAAGTAGAGCAGATCTCCAAGGAATAAGGCGGAGTAGATAGAGTTTCGGTCTCGAAACCTTGCACCACAGACGAAGAGGGGAAATAAACGCACCCGCGGTATGAAGGCATAACAACATTGCATCTCATTTTCGCATAGAATATTTTGGCCAGCGGGATGCGATGTCCATGATTTCCGCCGTTCCCGTGGAACATAATGATCGTAGGACGAGACGCCGCGAACTGCGTAAACGTGACCAGTCAGTACGCATCGTTGTATACATCGCGCATGCCACATTGACAACGACGTAAAGAACGCGGAATACGGTCGCATGCTCGGGCATAAGACTCTCACGCTCCCCGGTACCCGCTCTTCTGTGATAGATACATTCAAAGATACGACGGGATGACTTACTTCAGTGTCATCACCATCCACCTCCGTATCCCATTCTATTGGCGTTGCGGCAGGAACGTATCTCTCCAGGTCATGCCGTTGTACGAGGAGGTACGTCTTGATATTGACATTGTCAGGCGTGAGTAGAGTGAGGTCGTTGTATGGTAAGGAGAAGTCCGATGGAGTTGGCACTTCTGCATGATTGTAGTGAGATGGTGAGGCCGCAGCTGAGCTTCGGCAGCACGCACCTACTCTAGAGCCAGTGGGAAATGCACTCGGGTATATCAGAAAGTTCTGGCCATAGTAAAGCAGGCCCATCCCTACAGTGACAGAGCCATGCTGGGAATCAATTCAGGCATTCGAGGGACCCAGACGAGCACTCACCTACAGTGGAGAGTCCCGCTGCAGTCGCAGCCGTGCCCTGACAATTATGTTAATTCGTATTTCATCTCAGTAAGTCATGCGGGATATGGATTCGGAGAAAGAGTAGAAACTACACATGCCTTGGCAAACGTTGTGAGGCTCGGAAACAAATTCGACATTGCGCCAAGGTGGTGTGTTAGTTGCTGGGCACGAGATGCCTATGGAAGTTGCAGCTCTTGCAGCCGTGTATGATTAGCCCGTCAAGTTCCTCGTGGTATAAGATAATCTTCTTGAGAAAAGAGAACGAGAGGATAGAATGGGTCGACGACGGATATTGGCTGGATACACGCTGCGGTCGGCTGTGGTGCGCCTGGCGTAATGCGTTGTTTGTCCTTGTTGTCTAAAGCCTTCGTTCGTTACGTAATATTTCAATACACAATATACCTTTGACTCGTGGTGTGCCGGTGTCGAAGAGCGCGTGTTTCATTGTTCTCTCGACATGAATTGATAAAATTCATCTGCATCTATTGTCACGAATTGACCACTATCTGAGTCACGGCAGTATCAAACGACACGAGCATCTGCGCCACTTTCGCGTCTTAATTTTCCACGTGATCGTTACGCTAACGCGCTGATTATGACCTTCTCCTCGCCGCTCTTCATCTTCCCCGCCCTCGTCGACGTCCTACGCAACTTTCAGTCCAACAATAGCTCGTCAGACACGAGCAGCGCGCTCACCCCGAAGTTGATGTACTAAGACAGAGCACGTTTCGAAAGAGTGAGGGAGAGAAACATCAGGTAAGTGGCTTGTCACCGTCTCAGACAGACACGGGCTGGAGCGTCTTTGTTTTCACAGGATATCACAAGCATTGTTTACGAAGAAAGCTGTGGCAGAGCGCTATAAACACTTTCGAACGTGCATTTCTTAACCCGCAGACGTGTACACCTCATATGCCTCCGACATGGACCTCGACTACGTTATGGACTCTTCCGACAACGAGGAGACTAGCGCCATCCCCGCATCTTCGCAACTCACCGGGTCTCAATGGATCGCGCGCGCGCACCAAGCTCAGCTTGCATCAGATACCGCTTCCGTTCAGTGGCAGAACTCCCAGACCCCAATCCCTGCACTCAACGCACTTATTAGCCAGGCGTCCAAACCGGTCTCACGTCGTAAGCAACCAAGCTAACTGGTCTCGATATCTCCTGTGCTTATGATACAATGCAGGTCCCAGAAAGTCTTTCCCTGATCACCATGACTTACCTCCTGTCCCTCTTTTCACCGATACCGGTTCTACGTCCCGCCCAACCTCTGCGTCTACCTCACGTAAAGCATCGACTTCTGCCGGTCGTCCGCGACCGCGGCCCGCGCGCAAATCTACAGGAAGCGTGGTACCAGAGCGCACCACGGCGCTTCCAGAAGGCCCAGCTGGATTTTTGAGCATGCTCAAGAATGTTTCTGAGCAGGTGGATAGTAATGCGCGAGAGAAGATGCGGCACAAGGAGAGGCAAGGAGATAAGGACACGCGGAAGTCTCGCCGCTCACTAGATTCTGCTTCAATTCGTCCGCGGAGGCACGGAGTCAGGGTTGACAGTCGGTCCTCTAAGGCAGAAGAGACGACGAAAGAGGTTGACTTTGGATTTCAGAGTCGAGAGAACAAGGATCGGCAAGTCGAGCTGTTGGACCAGACCAACCTTAGGCTGGAAAGGCATTCATCACGGTACCACGGCATGTCTGGGCCGTCCTTCAGCCGGTCAGCAACAACGTCCAACGTAGATATGTCTACCATGGACGTGGATTTACCTACCCTTCCTCCCATCGATACGTCCGGAGATTGGAGCTTGTCCAGGGCACAACCCAGCGCTGTTAGTACTTCGGACGGCTCACTCAGCGCCTCGACGTCGACTACGCAAACGGCCGATTCATCGCGGTCACAAAGTGCGGGCGTGCATGGTCCAAGTCCAAGCCTCATCGTCCATTCTGGGCGCTCTTCGACACTTACGAGGACGACTAGCGCGCCCCAGGCAAGATCCACGCCTTGTGAGTCGTCAAAGGCAGACCAATCCACCAGCTCTGCACCTTCGTCTCAAATGTCCCGCACCACGTCGCATCTTTATCCGCAGACCGCTCGTGTCCTGTCTCAAGACTCCAAAACTCCCCCACCTCTACCTGAGAGAAGTATCTCTTACGCTCCCTCACCTCCCGCTCCGGCATCAACGCTGTCTCCGCCTAGCCCTGTTGTGCCTGTTCAACCTGCACCCCTACCATTGCCACGTGCTTCCCAACGCCCACCACCTCTGGGCATGCGGCGTGTTACTGGCGCGACCAATTCTGGCTTTACACCGTCGCAAACTCTCCCCACTCGGCAACGCCCGTTCAAGCCTCCACTTGCTCGCCCACGTGTCAATCCAGCTGTAGCTCCAGCCCCGAAAGATACAGACGTCGTATTGCCTGCGAAGGCTATGCCCGGACGGCTTCCGACGCCCAGATCTTCGCCCCCTGCCCCAGCGATCTCAAAGCAACGAAGAGCTCCATCGCCTCCGCCTCCTGCTGAAGCTGATTCAAGCTATGGGGAGCTGTCTTTTGACATTGATTTGCTCGACGCGGAGATGCAGAAGTACGATTGACGAGTGCGTTAATCTTCACGTTCATTTGCTTTCTAGAGACGCCCTTTATTTATCTGCATGCACTGGTCATCTTCGTCGAGTTCTCCTATGCGCACATCATCCACCTTCACGCTATCTTGCATACGCATACCATAAGTTCCAAGTAAAGCCTCGCTAATGTACCATCGTTGTAGAGCACATATATCATACTTTTTGCAAATTTGCACAAGCATCTTCCACGGCCTCGCCACAATCGCGGGATGCCACCGTCATGAGCCCACTTCCCTAGGCAAAACGGGCCACTCAATGATTTCCAGACAGTCTGGAAGTATTGATGTAAATTTGCACTCAACGACCAGCTGACCCTCCTGGAAGGCCTTGTTAAGAGCGTTTAGGATGTATTTCCCAGCCATGATTCGCCGCGGGTGCTGTGAGTTTCTCCGCGCTCACGTTACATCGCGCCAATGTGACCGCGACATCATGACACGCCCAGTTATATTCAGAACAAACGCGTACGATGCGACTGGGGCTATATATTAGCTGGCGGCCCGCAGAGACTGTCGGCCCTCTCGATCTCGTCAGGCGTTCACTAGCGCCATGTCTCGTCTCACGCTGCTCGCCGCCATCGTGTCTGCAGTCGCCCTTGTCCTCCCAGTGCAGGTAGCAGCCGCGCATGGTCCCTCGCCTCACCAAATTAAAAACCTCGTCACCTTTGGCGACTCCTACACCGATGTCGCGATCGTCAGCAACAACGGCACGCAATGGCCTGTTTATGCTGCGGGCTACGCACACGTGAACCTCTTCCCGTTCGCGCATTCCGGCGCGCCTTGCTCGCAAAAGCTGACTCCGCGGCCATTCCCCTCTGTCGTGGAGAACGAGCTGCCGGAGTACTTCGCGGATGTGAAGGCTAGAAATATTAGCGTGAGGCCGGATGAGACCCTTTACACGCTATGGATTGGTACAAATGACCTTGGGCCGAACACGCTGCTGACCGGAGGCGTGGTCAACAATGCGACCATCGTTGATGTGACGGAGTGTGCAGTGGGCTGGGTGAAGACTTTGTATGACAGTGGAGCAAGGAATTTCCTGTTCCAAAATGTGAGTATTGCAGAAAATTCCGAACTGCTGCTTCTGACAGAATGCTGCAGATTATCCCTCTGGAGCGTCTGCCATTGTATTCAGTCGATTCATACCCCAACCGGTACTGGACTCAGCCTCGCAACACGACGGACTGGCATCTCTTCATTTCCGAGCTGGCGGTTTCAGGAAATCAGATTTCGAAGCTGCTGCTGCAGACGCTGCCTGCTTCGGTTCCCGGAGCACACGTCGGTGAGTATTCACTCCGTCCTTAAAGATATGGGATTTCACTCACGGAACTGGTGGTATGCAGGCCTGTTCGACTCGCATAGTTTCTTTAACAACCTCCTTGACCATCCATCTCAGTTTCTGAATGGCACGGCGCCGATCAACATCACCGGCGCAGTACATGCGTGCAGATTCAAGCTGTTCGAGAGCACGAGTGATGCGGGCGACTGCACGGATGCCGAAGGCACCGACAGAGACAGTTTCGCTTGGTGAGATTCCGTTCTTTCATGCATAGCTGTCGTCATATCAGGGTGTGGACGTTGGTACTAACGGACTCCACGCGTGGCAGGTACGATGAACTCCACCCGTCAGAACAGGTCGACCGTTTGGTCGCTAGGGAGATTGCCAACGTGATTGAGGGAAAAGGAAGCAAGTGGGCCACTTGGTTCAGTTAGCACGTTTTGCTGAATGCGAAGACCTCCGGGATTTGGGGTGATACGCGTTTATAAGGCTCCCTTGTTCAGTCATCAATTAGTCGACTTCATAGTGAATATGATCCGCTTACGCGTAACGCTCCTCGGCCACAGTCAGAACATTCAAAATGCTATATTGACTGGCGCCAGATATTGTGGTTTAGCAAGTAAAAGAGAGACTCGCTGCAACGCCACCGTCACCAATGAACAGCACTGCCACGCTGCGACGCAGTGGACCCCAGTGCCATCAATGCCATGCCACCTTCATTTTCCTTTCCGACTCTCAAGCTCTAACTCCGCGTCTCTATGTCGCTCGTTAATGGTCGTTACACTTTCATGTCCTTCTCCTCAGTGGCCCTCGGACGATTACATGAGGCAGCTTCTGAATTCCCTGCGGGCTTATATATAGTCCTGTCGAGACGTTCGCTGAAGCAATATCTAACAGCAATATTTCCCGCTGCCTCTCGCTCAGCTTCTGACGACGTATTAGACCCATGGCATCCTTACAAATGATCAATCGGAACGCAATGCGGTGAGTATTGAACGTAACTCTATCGTTCGTATGCGATCGTTGACCAACGTCGGGGCCCGACTCAACCTTCATTTCATAGATATTCCCTCGAGACTATAGATCATGCCCACAACTTGGTGACATACGCCATGGAAAATGGCCCGGCGGATGCGGACCTTCGAAGACGAGTGGACGATGATCTGGACAGTCTGAAAAGGACCATTGCCGATTTCTGTCATAGGCGCGATGCTCTCCTGCCCATCGCGCGGATTCCCGACGAAACTATGTTCCTCATTTTCAAGCTTTGCGTGGAAAGTGATGTTGCACCTGACTCTGGTAATCCTTTCCAATTTCTCTACCATGGCACTCCGCAGAGCTGGGTGACCCCATCCTCGCCAAACAAACCACGCAGCCTTCCTGTCATCTTCATCATCAGTCAGGTCTGCCGCTCTTGGCGAGTTCTCGCCTCCACACACCACGGTCTATGGTGCAAAATCCCTACGCACCATCCGGAATGCATGTCCACAATGTTGAGGAAGAGCTTACATACCCGTCTTTCGTTAGATCTTCGCTTTGGAGCAGGCGAGGAGGATCCTGTATTCACGTTCTACAAGCAAGCCATTCGTGAGAACAATATCGGCCGGGTGGGAAAGCTAACTCTATCAATCCCAACATCAGCTGTCGCACAAGGTGCTCTGAATCTCCTCGGTATTAATAAACCATCTATGCTTGAAACCCTAGAAATCAATGTTGCGTGGCCCCCTGCGCCGATCTTGACAACTATCATGACTCGAACGATCATCCCTAACCCCCTTCTCTCCCATTTGGCGCAAAGACTTCACCATCTCTCTTTGTTCAACTGCATGATTGGTTCTCCTTCTTTTCCTCAATTCACCTCCTTGAGGACTTTGAGGCTTGGTAGCGATTCTTGTCACTGGCGCCAAACGGTTGTCGAGCTCTTATCGGCTCTGCAGCAGATGCTTCAGCTCGAGTCGCTGCTTCTCAAGAATGCCACGCAGGATACTTCCATCGTGCAAGCCCACCCTCTAATTCTTCCGCACCTTTCTTCGCTGGCATGGCATCATTCTATTGGACCCAGTCAAGCTTTCTTAACAAACATCCTGCTACGTTACATGTCAACCATCGTACTATCCATCGAGATCGTTTCAGAGTCAAACCCCATACTTACATCACTGCTCTCGTTCCTGCTCAACAGTGGCACAGGTCCTCGAATTGAACCCTTTCAGGCTCTGGAACTATGCTACCACCCATACACTCCCCGGAGCCAAAGATTGACGGTCAAAGCTTGGCAAGACTCTGACACGGATCGCGACCCCGAGATCTTGCTCAGGTTGTCTTGGGATCATCGCCGCTTTTCTTCCAGTGTTTTGCTACGCACGTTATGCCACGACCTCAAGTTGAACAATTTGCGAATTTTGATCCTCTCCGACGGCAAGTTTCTTCGACTGACTGATGCTGAACATCGCCACGCATTCGGCGAGATGTCGTCTGTCACAGACATACGCATCATCGGTGGCCATTCAATGATATTCCTGTGCGCAATAGCAACGCCTGCTTCTGCGGAATACACGTTCCCATTTCTATTCCCTGCTTTGGCCCGACTGGAGATCCACCAGGTCTCGCTCAACGGGCGTGCAAGCTTCATCCAGACGCGCCTCAGCAAAATACTAGAAAGGTTCCTGCGCTCGCGGACAATCGACAGTCTGTCTCTCATCGGTTGTTCGTCCGTCGATGAAACTCTTGTCGGCACCTACAGAAATCTGGTTAACTCGGACGTTTATGTTTCTCCATAGTATGAAGATCAAGTTCATGCTACGGATAGCCCTTATGTTATTCATGAAACCCTTCCGTTCTGACTCTAATCTCCTATTTCAGTACACCTCGCTATTGCTGTCATGGACGCTGACGTCCGTGGTCTGCGGTCGCCGCGACACGTATCGTTTGTAATTCTTCTGAGTATATTGCTCCAGTCTATCCCGTTGTCTGCGATCGTGCCAGCGAGGCAACTGTTCTCGTGGGGGTAATGCTATGGCAGTCGTATTCGACCTATCGTCTGTGAAAGGCTTCTTTGTCGTCTCTGAAGCTGAGTCGTGCGGTGCGTCTCGACTTTTGAAGGCAATGGGTCTTTCGATATCGTCGGCTCATTCGCCATTCATGTGTGCGACATCCGCTAGCTCCCATGTACACTAATTCTCTTGACCATTTCTCTTTGACATCGGAGTCGTCTCCTAGGATGTTCTTTTGAGCATATGCCGCCCTCGGCCACTGTCTTGATCCAAAAGTGGCCTTTCACCCATCTACGATATAAGAGACCCAGCCTATGCAGCAAACTTCCAGTTTCAGCCTTATACCCTTTGAATTCTCCGCCTATTAGGTCGTCAGGCCTCTTTTTGTTGTCCTACGGCCTCTGAAGCGACATGATGTTGTAAGTCGCTCAGTATAACTCTACGTTGTGCAACTGTGAATGAAAATCTAGCGACGATGTAATGGAATTCCGATCACGAAGCTCCTACCCTATTGAGTACCCTCTGCCGCCGGCGGTGGTCGACTCGTACGTCCGAGTTATTTCTCGAGACGTCTCTTGGTTCATGTCTTTTCTAGACGTCTACTTTCCGAATTTGATAGGCCGGCGAGGTGGGAAAGTAACCCATCGCATCTGTACCATCCTGTTCCCCAGCCTTGGGGTTCCGGTCCGCCGTTTAGCACGCCACCTGTGGGGCACGTAGACCAGGGCGAGCAACACGATAGCCTCTCACACTCTCAGGACCAGGAACCCAAGGATGCTTGGGACTGCACGGAGCTTCCAACAACTCCGTACGTGTGAAAGTCCCTAACGTCTGAGCATCGCTGACGCGTCCTGCAGGTGCGCGTTCGGTCGTGGCTGGCCCTGGCAGTACGATCCGTACAACCCATGTTGCCTGCGTTCATCAAAAGGCGCTACGCTCCCGAAGATAAGCGATCCTGAGTAGGAATCAGTCAAACTCTTCACTGTAGTTCTGGGCGACTTAACTTATAACTGCCTAGGATGCTTCGTCTTCGACGAACCCCCCCGCTGATCACTCACGAAGTGACTTGTCAGCAGGGGATAGCAAGATGGGCCAAAGACAGCGCTATTCCAGAGAATGAACTCTCAGAATATGGCTTGGGCAGGGGTGGCCAGAGAGCTCTTTCTGTAGACGAAATCTCCGAATATCCTTATTTACGGGGCCGGTGAGTATCAAACATCAACGAGCACCAGAGAATCTTACAAGTGATATTGCAGGGAAACCGAACCACCTGCGCTAGTGGCACATAACCATCTCGGCAATATCTCACATGCACCTTACGGCCATCCTTCAGACTCGCTCCTGCAACGCAATGCTCCACAACCCTGGAGGCCTGCTCTGCGAGCCATTCTTCCTCACCTCGCGGGGGGTGGTACTCAGGACAGGACGCCTTCCGCCGGTCCATGTTTAGAGATCGAACAGCGGCCGGCGAAGAAGAGAAGGACCCTTCAATCATATTGACAACGACATTGGTGGTGGCCCCGATATGAGCGCAGAGAATACGGTTCGGGAAATGGTTCGGGCGAAATGGAGACACCTGTCACAGATGAGAACGTGCTGTGGATGGGGTAACCGCAATAGTGAGGTCGTGCCGCACCGGAGGGTGTTCACCAAGCGTCTTCGTACCGTGCATAGCGTGCAAGGTCAGACGGATTTGGACGCCCAAAATTGCTCTCTCTACTAGATAAGCCTGGTGCAATACAGAAGTCCTGATTCTTTGATGTCTGCAAACGACGCCAGCATGCCGCGGTAATACGCACTGTAGAACGAAGCCGTGACCGTCAGCGATACATTGCATGATATACACGGCGATCTTTAGATAAAATTTCCAGAAATTTACCCGGATGGGCACTCTGAATACTCAGAATCGCACTGTATGTTGTATCTTCCACTGGTAGTATGTTGGCGGGAGGTAAGTACGAGGACGTGGCCAATTCGGAGCAGTGCGTGGCTTTCCCACGGATGGCAGGGCCGAAGAGGATACCGAGCCGCTTGAGCGATCCTTGCAGTTAGCCAGTCACGGTCTCCTTCATCCCCTCTCTGTGTTTCTAGTCCAGTTTCCTCTCTGTATTCTTCTCTGCCACTATGTGGAACAACAGTCCTGGCGTGGCGATGGGTCCGGGGTGGCCTAGGGCGTCACCTCTAGAAATACTCATCACTCGAGCGACCAATGCATCACTTCCGGAGCCCAATTATGCAGCACATCTTGAAGTCGCAGAGTACATCAACCAAAAGAAGGCAAACACGTATGCTAATAGAATTCTATTACTGGGATGACTGGTCTTATTGAATCCATGTCTACAGACCTCGAGAGGCCTCCATGCTTATTGCCCGACTCGTTAATCATCGGAATCCGCACATCGCCATGCTCGCCCTCGCGCTTCTCGATACCCTGGTGCAGAGCTGCGGATACCCGTTTCACCTCCAAATCGCGACCAAGGAGTTCCTGAACGAATTGGTCAGACGGTTTCCGGAACGACCTCCTCCCTTCCCTGGCCCGGTCATGTCCCGCATCCTCGAACTCATCCATACGTGGAAGGAGGGCATTTGCGTCGAGTCGAGATGGAAAGATGACTTGGGTAACATTAGAGATATGCATCGCCTATTGACGTTCAAGGGCTATCGGTTCCGGGACCTGCCCCGAACAACGTCGTCCACCTCTGCCGCTGCGACTTCGGTAGGTTGCCGAATCACATCCTGTCCACTTGTTTGGGTACTTATGTCTGAATTCCCAGAATCTGAAATCTGCGGAGGAGCTGGAGTCGGAGGATAGAGAGGCACAGTCCGCGAAGCTTCAAGAACTCATCAGACGCGGCACTCCGAGAGATCTCGCTGCTGCGCAGGAGTTGATGAAGTCTCTTGCTGGCGCTAATCCAGAAGCAAAGCCGGATTATCGAACGCAGGCGTTGAACGAGCTCAACAAGCTAGAACAGAAGGTCATACTCCTGAACGAGATGTTGGACAACGCAGATACAGAGCGTGGTGAACAGTTCGCGAAGGGTGACGTTTATGACGTGAGTATCCTCAAGTGCATGCCGGGCGTCACCCTAACTCTTTGTACAGCAAGTTGCTACAATACTTCTGAACTCAAGACCGAAAATCCAGAAGTGGATTTCGGATGCCGAATCTGACGATCCTGAATCGCTCGGTAAGGCTTCCTCGCATGGTCTTCCGAACATCACGCTCATGCTTTTTGCAGATACATACCTCCAGATAAACGACCAGATCAACACAGTTCTGGATCGTTTCGAGTCGTACAAGAAGGGTGACTACACTGCCGCCGCTAATCCCATACCTAAGGAGCTTGGTCCCGGCAAAAATGACTTGTCACTGATTGACTTCGATGACGCGCCTCCAACGTCAAGTGCCGGGCCAAGCACAGGTACAGGTCGACCTGTAGACGACCTCGCAGACCTATTTGGTCCCGCCACGAATGCGCCCCTTCCCTCTCTGGCAGCACCTGCGTCAATTACGACATTCGCATCGCCCACGCCTTCAAACGGGAACGGCGGCATCCCAGGCTTCAACATGGCGACTCAACAATACATGTCTGCGTTCTCACCGCAGCCTACCACTTCGCCACAGGGCCCTGGCAGCCCTGCATCACGACCATCGTCAACAATTGGACAGATCATGCTGCCCGGTACGCCACCGATCCACTCCTCCCCTGGACAAGCCGGACCAGGGCGCATGACCTCTCCTGGGTTCAACGGCGGTATGGGCTCGCTAACGCCACAGAAGCCGGCCCAAGCGCAGAACTGGCAACAGTCGCTGCAGCCGCAGCAGCAAAGCTCGGTGTCCGCGGTGTCGACGTCGCGCCCTGGGCAAGCGCCGCCATCGCAGACGAAAGATCCGTTTGCAGATCTCGCAGGGCTTTTCTGATTAGTGATATGGACCTTTTTGTGTTTGATCGGACTTCTGAGAGAGGAAGGGGTGGTATCTGTCGCATGACGTCGGACGAGAAAGGCATGCGGCGCAAGGCAGGCGTGGTGTGTATTAGCAGTGCAGTGCTTTTTGAATCAACTAGGGCGTTCTCTTCCGGGCTTTGCCTGCTTCGTCGCATTTCGCGCGCCTCGTGATGCGCCTCTTTGCTCTGTGCTATGGTAGCTTTCCCATTCCGTCTACACTGACTCGTTCATAGCATTGCCTCTGGAGATTAGAGATCCTCGGTGCGTCAGGCGACATCGCTTCTATGCCTCTTCGTCAATATCGCGCTGACGATATGCCGGCATTTCTTCTATAGTGTTGCTGCACGCTAAACCTTACTGCGCATCCTCGGGAAAGCACATGCTCTGCCTTGATTGTCTTCCGCATGTATGCGCTTGTAGGTCCTCCATCGCCCTGATACGATCTCGCGCATGATCGCCGACACAAAGTGTCGATCGCAAAGTCCCAATATTCCCCCAACGTCGTTTTTTGTTTTGCAGATCCGCATCGTACTTCTGTCTTTCTATCCTTTCGCCTAGCTTGGTCCTCCACAATAAGCACGAGCCACGTGCCCACGCCGTATTTGTTGTAACGCCGTGCGCTTCCTCCCCAGGCACCGAGAGTCAAAGCCCTGCGCGTCGCGCACGCTGTGTTTTGGCCTTCGCCGCACGCGCGTGGTGATGGCCGTCCGTGCGCTTGACGCCTGATATTGTCTTTGGGCCTCCCCCGCCGCCGTGCCGGGCCCGTCCTCGCCACAACGCTTGTTGTTCTGCTGCGCGGGACGCTTCCATTCTCCCTGAGGCGCGGGCTTTGGCCCGGGCGTGTGGAGAAGTGGGGAGTTACGACGCGATCGCCACAGGTATGGGTGCGCCCTCGGAGGCTGCAGTGAGAAGTCCTGTTTGTCTATATAAGATGCGGGGAGGCACCCGAGTCCGACAGATCCTCAGCAAGTCTTATCTGCACGCGGCTCTCCCAAGCTCATCAAGCTCATAATCAACAACCTACATAACCCCCCTTATCCTCATCCCATCCTCATCTATCCTCTTCTATCCTCAACTTCAAGATAATCATGATGCTCACTCTCCGTGGACGCGGCAAGCATGCCATCTTGACTACGAAGAAGTTCAAGGTGCCTAATACTGTAAGCACTTCACGTTCCTTCTGTATATCTGTGCAGGTCTTAATCGTGATGTTCATCGTCCAGCTTCACGGGTCAGGCAAACTGACTGACTGCGACTGCTGCGGCTTCAAGGTCAACAAGATCCGCATGGCGCTCATGCTGCGCGCAAAGAAGAACACGTCGTTCGTCCGCCGGAGCCCCCGCATCGTCTCCCAGGAGTCTAGCCCTCTGTGCGAGTCTGCTTCTCCCTTGGGCTCGGGCTCAAGCTTCAACTCGGACTCGAACTCGGATGAGGGTTCGGATAACTCCGACCGGGCTACTCCCCGCTCTTCGTTTGAGGAGAGCGAGATTGGTACCGGGTCGGAGACCAACTCTTCGTCTAGCTCGAACTCGAGCAGGGAGCCCGGCTGGGACATCATTGCCGAGTTGGAGCGGGTGGCCTCCAGCTCGGGGACGGGCACGCCCGGCAGCTCTCGTGCAGGGTCCGAAGGACCCCAGGCGGCGCACAGCGTCCCGAACGCCGCTGCAGGCCTTCCGGGTGTGAGGCAGGCGTTTAACGCTTGGCGCAATATGCCGGAGGATGTGCGACAGCTGCTCTACGACTTGCCCGCCCCGCCGACGCCCTTCTACGCTAATATTGCCGACAACAACGGCAACAACAACAACATTGGGAACGCTGCGCCCCAGCCGGATTTTGCGCCCAACAACAACCTCGCTGGTCAGCTGGTACAGCCGGATTTCCTCGAGTCTCCGCCGCCAACGCCCAACAACCTTGCGCACCATCATCAGCAGGCGCCCAATAACTACAACATGGCTGGCGCGAATGATGCTCGGTTCGACTTCGCTGCGCCTCAGCCGGATGCGGATCTCTTCATCCCCGCCGAGAACTACCAGTTGCCTGTATTTCCGCTGGACGCTCTAGATGTTGGCTTTGCTGGCATCGCTGCTGTTGCTGGTCCTCCGCCTTACGTCTTCCCGGCGGCTGCTCCTCCTGCCTACGCTCAGGGTGCCGTTGTTCAGAACTTCCCTCCGGCGCCTGTGAATGCTGTTCCTGCTCCTGTTCCCGCTCCCGCTCCTGCTCAAGTCGATGAGCAGCGTGAGCATTTCTGGAGGCGCTTTGCTCAGCATGTGGAAGATGTGTGCCCCCAGCTCCAGGGCGTGTCTGACTTGGCCCGCGCTGAAGAGATGGTCGAGGATCTCCTCAAACACTCGCCTGCCGTTAAGAAGCTGGTTGACCGCCGCCCGAATGCGCTCGAAGACGCCCTCGCACAGGTGCTTCCGCCTGCCCTCGCACACCTAGTTCCCGCTCCCCAGATGCCGATGCCCGCGCAACAACAGCAGCAGCCGCAGCAACAGCAACAGCAACAGCAACAGCCTCAGGAGCAGCAGAACTTCGGGCTCGACAACGCTGTGGTCGGCTGGAATCTGCCTAACCCGCTCCCGCTCCCGCAGAGTCCGCAGATCTCCGAGGCGAGCGCGGCGGAAGTCTTTGGCATCCTTGAGGACTTCGGCCCGCTTCCGCCTGTGGTCGAGGAGGCGCACGATCTGCCTGCCCCTCAGCCTCGACGAATCATCAACCCGCACGAGTTTGCTCAGAACGAGGGCTTGGGGAATTTGCTTGATGGCCCGGTTGCTGCACCTCAGAACGACTATCGCATCCCTCTCGATTTCTCGCTCATGAACAACTACCCTCCCCGGGCGGATGATTTCGACGATAACGCGTGGGCGTCGACATCGGCATCTGCGTCAACGTCGGCATAGAGCTTCAACCATCGGCGCAAATTATGATAACATATGCATTCTTTATGACCCCACCTATGCACCAATATGCCAATACTCTTTCTCTCTTCTCGAAGGGCGGTTGTGTTACGACTTATTCTATTTATTACGATATAGAGTAGATTTGTCTAATTGCACATTTCCTTTCAACTCTGAATACCTGTGTGATCATAAGTGTTGGAAAGCAAGTAAGAAACATAATAAAGACATTCATTTTTGTTTTCGCTCGAGAGCTTGCGGCCCAGTCGGACCGAGACGCGAGCGCGCTCTGCTCACGTGCAGGCGAAGCAATAGAGTGATGATGACATCACGTCCCTTACGTTTCCGAGGGCTCGATATTTGGCCGCGTCAAAGCCGCCTCCGCGCTCATCGACCTTCACAACGACCCTCAACCACCACACCCCGTCGGTCGTCGTGCCCTATCCCTCTCATCATCATCCGCGACACCAGGGCATCTCGGGCATACTATGTCTTCCGACAGCGCCGCCACGCCAGCTCGGCATGCAGGGTCGCGGACTTCTCATGCGCGCGCGATATTAGGACCAGCGCTGTACGACAAATTGCCCGATACCAAGGTCTTGCTTGTCGGTGCAGGTGGTATCGGATGTGAATTGCGTGAGTCTTAACTCTCTTGAACTTTTCGTTTCGGCGGTGGCACCACCGTACGACCATTTTGCCACATTTTGAACGGTCATTAGAATAAGGCTGACGGCGAACGAAGTCAAGAACATAGTACTTGCTGGCTTCGGCCATATCACCCTGCTCGACCTAGACACTATCGACCTGTCAAATTTGAACCGCCAATTTTTGTTCAAAAAGAAGGATGTGAAGCAGAGTAAGGCAATGGTATGCCCCCTTTCCCTCTGACGTGTTTGACGCGTCTGACGATGTCTTCTAGGTCGCCGCACGAACTGCCAGCGCGTTCAATCCGAATGTGCACATCTACCCCATCCACGGCAACATCAAGGACCCCCAATTCGACCTGTCCTGGTTTAAACAATTCGACATCGTGCTCAACGCCCTGGACAATCTGGGTACCGTCTTCTGTCATTTGGGACCAGAATCACGAGTTCTGACCATCGTGTTTCCGGATTGTCAGATGCGCGACGACACGTCAATAAAATGTGCATGGCCGGCGAAATTCCGCTCGTCGAGTCCGGCACTGCCGGGTATCTCGGCCAAGTGCAGCCGCTTCTCAAGGTACGTCGACTGATAGCCTTGCTGCTCACACGACACGTTGCTCTTGCGCCAAGTGAGACCGATTGGTACGGATTCGTCTAATGCACCATCATCAGAACCGGACGGAATGCTTCGACTGTATTCCCAAACCTACGCCGAAGACGTTCCCGGTGTGCACCATTCGCTCTACGCCCTCTCAGCCCATACACTGTATTGTCTGGGCGAAGAGTTATCTCATGTCGTAAGTCCATTGGTATTTCCATTTGCTGTCACATATGCTGCCAAATTTGAACACTGCCATATGCGTCTCTCCGCCACCATCTTCCTTATACTCGTGTCTAACTGATTGTCTCGAACAGACAATTATTTGGAGAAGATGAGAACGCCATCGGAGAATTAGATGAAGCCGAGAAGCAGGGCGAAAACGGTAAGTTTCAGCACCAGCCCTGCGCTAGGCTTGCTGGAGTAATTACGGCGCATATACTCACTTTACTCCCATTTCTCCAGCGCAGGAGATCGCTACACTGCGGAAAGAAGCGCAAGCCTTCAAGGCTGTGCGCGCAGCGCTACGGTCACCACAGGGCACAGACGCCGCCAAGAAGGCATTCCAGAAGGTACATCAGTGTGCCTCACGCACTCCGTTGCGTCGACTGACCACCTGACCCTATAGGTCTTCTATTCCGACATTTTGAACCTGCTGTCCATGGAGGACATGTGGCGCTACCGCGACAAGCCCGTGCCTCTGGACTTTGACGCGATCGAGTCAGACAAGTTCGTCATTCGCGGCGTTCCTGCCAGCCAGGCGAAGATCGTCGCGAATGGTGCGCCTGCTGCGCCTAATGGTGCTGCTAATGGCGCAAAGGCGGCGAATGGCTCTGCGAAGCCGGTGAATGGTAGTGCTGAGAGCGGGACGAAAGGGCTGAAGGATCAACGTGCGCTGTCGTTGCGGGACAGTTGGGAGATGTTCGTCAAGAGGTTGGTCGCATATATCTCCCAAGTCAATAACGTCGTTAACGTGGAAATAGTACGGATCGTCTTTCCGCACGACTTCGCGCGGGTGAGGAGACGATCAGCTTCGATAAAGACGACGACGACACGCTTGACTTCGTGACAGCCGCGGCCAACCTGCGCTCTGCCGCCTACGGAATCCAGGGCAAGAGCCGCTGGGAAGTGAAAGGTAAAGTCTGGTTTCTCATACGCTCTCCCTATAGTACTTGCTCATAATCGCGAACAATATAGAAATGGCCGGCAACATCATCCCCGCCATCGCAACCACGAACGCGATCATCTCAGGCCTCATCGTCCTGCAAGCCCTGCACCTCCTGCGCAAATCCTACACCGCGCTCCGCAACGTGCACCTGCAGTTCAAGCCCGCCGTCCCGCTGAGCACGATCACGCTCTCCCCGCCGAACCCCGAGTGCGGCGTCTGCCGCGACGCGTACGCCGAGCTGCTCTGCGACCCCGCGCGTGTCACGCTCGGGGAGGTCATAGATGGGATCCTCGGCGATGAGGAGGGGGATGGGGACGAGAAGCGCGAGGTCAGCACGTACGAGGATAAGCGCATGCTGAGCGATCCCGATTTTGATGATAATTTGGGGCGGACGCTCGAGAGCTTGAATGTGACGAGGGGCAAGTTCTTGAGTATCGTCGATGAGGACGGGGAGTATGAGGCCATCACGCTGGTCATCGGCGTTCTACCGTAAGTGGTTTCCAAACTGAAGCTCAATGTCGTGTGGTTATGTAGCTGGGCTGATGGTGACGCGCACTCCAGGCCGAACCACTCTATCGATGCACCAGCATATATCCTCCCCTCACCCCTTCCTAAGCCTGCAAAGAAGGTTAAGCGCCCTCCCCCAGCGCCATCCACCCCGCCCCCGCCCGCTTCCGGTTCGTTGAAGCGCTCCGCGCCCGTCGACGACGACATCGTCGAACAGCCGCCGGCGAAGCGCACGAAGACAGTCGAGACAAACGGTACTGCCGCGAGCTACTCGCCGAGCAAGAAGCGGAAGCTCGACGAGGACGGGCTCGTCATGCTCGAGCAGGACGAGAAGATGGACGACGATGTCATTGTGATTGACTGATGTTTCCATACTTCTGCGATGTCAAGATCTCCGTGTCGGTGTCGATGTCAGGGTTGAGTATTTGGTGTCACTTATTGCATTTTTCTTCTTCCTCCCATTTTTCTCTGCTTTTTACACCTCATCCCGTCTTTCTTGTTGCCGTGCTGTGCTGCCTGTTGTCTGTTGTCGGTATCGTAGAGCTCATTAGTTGCAGTACAATTGTAATCGCCGTGCACTCGTCCGTGCCGAGCCCTAGGCCTCAAGCATATCCATATGTCTGCTGTCACAGGTGCGTTTATTGACTTCGACGTTGTCGTTCATACCAGATGCCCAGCGTACATGCAGGTGAGTACCGTATCATATCATGTCCATTTGTCACTGCTCACATACATAACTCACAACTTCACCAGATGTCATTCGCTCCCAATTCCTCTATATCAAGCCCCATGCCACGTTCCAGCGTCTTCGCGCTCGCCTTCAATGCCAACCGGCTACCCCTTCCCCCCAGTCAGCATGGCGAACCAGCCCAGAGCCCCAACACCCAGCACTGGCCGCCCGAACCCAAATACAAACCCAAACCCGAACCCAAGCCCGAGGTCACCCACAATCCCGCCTCAGCCCACCAGCCCGCTCTCAAACCCGCCCGAACACCCTCGTCCGCGGGCCCGCACCTCCTGCCTCCCCAAAACTCGCAAGGCTCCACTGCCCTACATCGTCATGGCGTTCGTCACCTTCGGCATGGTGCTCCTCTTCGGGTGGATCTACTACAAGGGTGCGACGGCGTCGGCCTTGCGCTCGCTGCAGGGGCTCCAGAATGGCGGGGGGCCGCAGGTCGCGTTCGGCCCGGAGTCGCAGAATGATACCGTGCCGGATGTAAACGCCGCACAGGCGAAGGTGGTCGTGGCGCATTTTATGGTGGGCAATACGTACCCGTATACGATGGAGGATTGGAAACGCGGTGCGTGTATCTCCATTACTCTGATTTGCTTACTCGTGTTTCGTATTGAAGGACATGCTACGTAGATATGGTGCTGGCGGCGAACCACGGCATCGATGCGTTCGCGCTGAATTTCGGGCGGGACGACTGGCAGCGGCAGCGCTTGGACGATGCGTATGCAGCCGCGCTCGAGCTGTCGCACGGGCCGTGGGGCCTCGCAGATAACACCGCGAACAACACTACACCCACGGATACTCCGAGTTCAGAGGGTGGAAATGCATGCGCGAATAGCACCGCGCCCTGCATTAGCGTCGAAGCCGGTTTGGTGTCCACCAACGCATTCTCCAACGCAACAGTCCCAGATTCGGATGCACACTCTTGCACAGCCAAGCCTATACCGTTCAAGCTCTTCCTCTCGCTCGATATGTCCTCCCTCCCGTGCGCCTCGGACGCAGACGTCGCGGCGCTGCAGGCGCTCGTCGAGCGGTACGCCGCGCATCCGGCCCAGCTGCTGCACAACGGGACCGGGAGGGCGGTGTTGAGCACGTTCGCGGGCGACGCGTGCGCGTTTGGGCAGGCGGGGTGGGCGCGGGTGGCGAAGGGCTCGGGCGCGTGGTTCGTGCCTGCGTTTTTCGGGGACGTGCGGAGTTGGGCGGGGTGGGATGCGGTCAACGGGGGATTTAATGTGCGTCCGATCTTCTTCGAGGCGGCATTGCTGTGATTAAGGGGGACTGAATATTGGGTAGTGGAATGCAGCGTGGCCGACGGGGAAGTTCAATGTCACCTGGGATCCTGACGCTGCGTGGCGCAGTGCGCTGAATGTCTCCGGGAAGCAGAAGGCGTACATGGCGCCCGTCTCGCCGTGGTTTTTCACCGTGCGTCTTCGTCACATTTCCTGTCAGTTTATTTCATTAACATGTTTCCTTGGCAGCATTTTGGCCAGAACACATACAACAAGAACTGGATCTACCGTGGCGACGAGTGGCTGCTCGCCGCACGGTGGGATATACTTATCGCGCACCGCGATCAAGTGGACATTGTGCAGATCGTGTCGTGGAACGACTATGGGGAGTCGCATTACGTGGGCCCTATAGAGGGCGCGTTGCCGGCGGGAAGTGAGGCGTGGACAAACGGTTTTGAGCACACCGGTGCGTCGCGTGCCTCGGATTTTTTGCGATTTGTTGACGCGAGGCTGATACTCTAATTAGCGTGGCTGAAGATGATGGAGTATTACATCGCTGCATTTAAGACGGGGACGTATCCCGACGTCCATGAGGATCATGTGTTTCTGTGGGCGAGGCTGGACCCGGCGAACGCGAACGCGTCCAAGGACGGAGTTGGCAAACCGAGAAATTGGGAATGGGTGCGTTCCACCTTCACCCCAATCCATACGATCATTTCTGACTACCTCTCTCCGAAAGACTGAAGATTACCTCTGGGCTGTAATCTTCTTGACAGCCCCGGCGAACGTGACATTGTACTGCACCCCGGGGCCGACGCAGAACGAGACGCAGCTGCTCCCGCAGGGTGTCTCGCAGGTAAAGCTTGCGCTGATCGACCCTGGGGCGGATGTTTCTGCGGACGGGAGGTGTGCTATGGGGGCGGAGATATGGCGTGCGGAAACTAAGGTGCTGGCGTTCCAACCGGAGGGAATGCGTTTCGGGTCGAGGAACGGGAACGAGGTCGAGAACTATAATTTCAATGCTTTTGTTGCTGGGACTTAGTGATAGACTATAAAAATCAGTTGCCTGCATCAGCTCTAGGGATCCACACTTTTCCGCAAAGGGGGCTTGATAAATTCATAATTGAATATGCCCTAGGCCACTAGATACACATCACCGCATCTAAGAAGGTCAAAAACTCCAATCCTGTAGATGTAAACCATGTCTAAGCAGATTTACCACCCGTCGTACCCTGCCTCAGCCGCTGCCCATGGAAGACCCACTCGATCTGCAGCGCCTTATTTATCTCGACTCCGAGATCCTCCGCAAAGCTCCACACAAGCCCGGGGTTCTTCTGGAACATGCGTCCCGCGAAAGCGACGTCCGCCTGGCCCGCCTGCAGGATCTGCTGAGCGCGGGTGCCCGTCTTGATGCCGCCCACGGCGCCGACCAAAATCTTGTCACCGTGGGCCTTCTTCACAGCCTCAGAGAAGGGGACTTGGTGCGCGTCCGTTGGCCCGATTCTCTGTGCGGGGTGGGTACCGCCGGACGACACGTCCAGGAGATCGACGCCGTGCTTCGCGAGATAGCCCGTAAGGCGCACGGTATCCTCCAAGCGCCAGGACGGCTCGTCGGGCATGATTTCCTCCAGCCAGTCAGTTGCAGAAATGCTGCCATCGCGTGAGTTAGCATGTGTCTCATATAAAGAAAGGTGGGGCAGGGCGAACCGGAGGAACAGAGGCATGTCAGTCGGGATGTTCGCGCGGATCGCGTCGACCACTTCGAGCGTCAGCCTCGCGCGGTTCTCAAAGCTCCCTCCATACTCGTCCGTGCGCTTGTTGCTCACAGGACTGAGGAACGAGTGCAGCAAGAACCCATGTGCGGTGTGGATTTCGATGACATCGAAGCCGGCCCGGACTGCGCGCCTCGCAGCGGCAGCGAACGCAGCGACGATCCTGCGTATACCGGCGGTCGTGAGCTCCTTCGGCTTTGGGAACGTCTCGGACCACGGAATTGGCGAGGGCCCCCAGACGTCGTCGGGCCAGCCGCCCGCTTCGTGCTTGGCGAGCAGCCCGCGGCTGACCCACGGAGCGAGCGTCGATGCCTTGCGCCCGGCGTGCGCGAGCTGGATGCCCATCTTCTGCCCTTGCGCATGCGCAAATTCGACAATCTGACGCCACGCCGCTTCCTGGGCTGCATTCCAGAGACCAGCGTCCTCGGGGCTGATGCGGCCCTCGGGGGAGACGGCGGTGGCCTCCGTGAAGGAAAGCCCGGGTCCGCGAGTGAAGATGCCACCAACTGAGGGGAGCGGTCAGTGTCAGAACGGACACAGGAAGTGTGCGGCTTACGATGCGCGAGGTGCCAGGGACTTACAACACCATCGGTTGCAGAGTACTGGCAAAGGGGTGCCAGCTGCCAAGATGCATTTCATGGTCAGTTTAAATTGTTTGGAACACAAATGTAGAATAAAACGTACGAAGATACGATTCTGGAACTCGACGCCGCGGATGCGGAGAGGTTGAAAGAGCTGCGGGATGGGCTGGCCATTTGGTTGCGGGTCGACAGCCGTCCCAGATGCCGGCGACTGTTCTGGGGTGAAATATGAGATGTTGGGTACACCTTCGTTGATGAGGAGGGGGATATGGGACATCGTTGGGCGCAGTTCAATGAGTGATTCGAAGAACACAGAGCAGGTATGATGTTGATGCTGGCCTGGCCGTCTCCTCTGAGGCTTTATAGCTTCGATGGTCGCTGCTGTCCGGCAGACGGCATTGCGAATCAATGACGCGAGGCGAGCTCACCAAGCTGCTGTCAAGAAAGGATCCACAGCATAGTTCCGTGAATGAATGGGCGGGCTGATTCAGCGAGGGCTTGGTGGCCAGAAAGAACAGCAGGGAAAGAGATTAGCAAGATGAACACATGTAAGTAATAACAGTATGAGGAGATGACCTAGTCACCTCGAATCTCGAGGCCCGTCGACGAGCAGGAGCGCAAGCGAAGCGGCCGCTCCGTATTGGTCCTCCACCTACTCCCGTGAGCTGCTTGGTCACGACGTCCGGGGATTTATGCAGATGCCGCCTTCATGAACTGCACTGCAGCCCATAGAGCAGCAGCGCATCCCTTCCGACTCGGAGGTCTTCTTACAGATGAGTTATTTGTACTGTAAGGCGGGTTATTTGAACGTCTCCAGATGGAACAGACGATGATCTGGAGACTTTCGCGTGCAGCGGTTCAATTGATCAGGCGTCTTAACCGTGATAATAGCGCGCTTACACGAGGAACTAGCAGACATACTTCTGCTACGTCAAGAAACTGCACAGGGGTACACCGTGTTCCAGAAAGGTGTAAACTCACAAATTCATCACCCCAATATCTCTAGCAATTGCTGGAGCCCGTTTAAAAGACTCCACTGTCTCCGGACCCAATTGGTACTGCACGAATTTCTGTACATTCTCCTTCAGGTATGGCCCGTCCGGCGCCTCCCAACGACGCAGTGATCACACCAGATCATCCCCATGGACGGCGCCAAAAGTATGCGTCTGCGATGCGACATGACCACCCGCACGGCGCCTAAGTCCAGCGTAAGCGTGCTCTTCCAGAGCTCGGCATACTGGCGCCGCAGCGTCTAGCTGAGGTTCGTCTGTCGCCGGTTATCGAACACTACGAGCTCGGGACCGGATCGTCCGAGCGGTGAACACAGTGCCGGCTGCGGGGCGTAGTGCAGCCAATCCCGTAGGAAGTTTACCTGCTAGGTGAGTGAGGCGGGATCGACTTCCATGTCTACGCCAACGCTGGGCCCGAGGAAAGACGAAGAGATGCAGCTCACGATACTTAGGCGTGGCAGAACATATCGGTACCGGTGCATCGATCGTGTGCATTGAAGTCCGGCGGTTGGTTGATGCTATGATGACATTGAGCAACTCGGGTGAGTAGCGTAAGTCACTCACCGCTTTCCATGAACCCTGGAAATAACACACTGTAATGCAAGATATTCGAGAGCTTCAAAAGCTAGAGCTGGCTAGTCTGTTCCGTCATCTCAGAATCTTGGCCGTTGCATTGTCTCCTCTTCCACGACTCGATGGTGTAGTTGGTTATCACGACTGTCTTACATTTAAATATGGACCACAGTCGGTCCTCAGTTCGAACCTGAGTCGAGTCACGAACGAAGTTGGGACTCTGTTTTGCACATCTCCGTTTTCGCAAGTTTTTTGTCAGTCTGCGGCAGGGGATGTGCACATGGTCACCAGCGGGCGATGCGGCGGCAGCGATCTACGCGACTTCTACGCGTATACTAAAGAGTCACGTGGTGTGAACCACTTTCCCTCCTGTCGAGTCTCGACGCGTCGCGGTGTCCGTAGCACTACCATCCTTCGTTCCCTTGCACGTCGCGCACATAATGCCGCCCAAAAAAGTGCCCACCACGACCCGACGGTCTACGCGTCAGAGCACACTCAAGGCTGACGCGGCGCCGCCCGCCAAGAAGCAGAAGACCGTCAAGCCTGTGCGTCCGTCTTTGTCTTTGCTTCTACGCGTAATTCGCTCCTGACGCGACTATGCACAGTTGTCGGGCCCACCTGTGTTTGATTTTAGTTTTGGGTCGCAGGAATCCGAGCGTGCGTTGAGTCCTGCGCCGAATCCGAGCCAAAGCCAGAGCCGCGCGAGCCTGTCACAGACGCAGACACAGACGCAGAAGCAGAAGGGGCTGCTGAAGTTGACTGCAGCGAGCTTGGGCCATCAGAGACCCAATGAATCGCAGAAAAAGAAGGAGAAGGATGTGAAGGGCAAGGGCAAAGCGAAGGCTCCCATTCAACCTCTAGACACAGGTGCGTCCGCGTTCCGCAACTGCAATCGGGTGGCGTCGTGCTGAACACCGATGCGTGATGACAGACGGCCGATTATGGGTGGATATCTTCGAACCGCGGACAGAGTCCGAGCTCGCAGTACACAAGCGAAAGGTGGCAGATGTGCGGGGCTGGCTGGGCGAGGCGCTCGATGCGGGCAAGCTCTCCAAGTACCGCGTATGTCCCACCTCCTCATATTTGTGGTATTCGCGATCCTGAAAAGACAGACGCATCCAGCGCCTGCTCGTGCTCATAGGCCCCGCTGGCTCAGGAAAGACAGCCACAGTCCGCGTCCTCGCGCGCGAAATGGGGATCGACATCATCGAGTGGCGCAACGCGTCCAGCACAGGCGCCTTGGCGTCCGAGCTCGACGCGTCGGGGAACAGTAACATTCACATCAACGATGATGACAACGACTGGGGTGCGTCCCCCTCTGGTATTCTGACGCGCGACGCGCTGTGACGTGAAACGCGGGCCACAGACTCATACGAAAGCACGATGGATAAGTTCGAATCATTTCTTGGGCGTGCGGGGTCGTACCGCACGATATTTGCACCTTCCACACCTGCGTCGGCGTCCGCACCCTCCAGTAGCGCGACATCGTCCCAGAAACCGACCGCTCAACCGCAGCCGAAACACCTTATCCTCCTTGAGGATCTACCAAACATCTTACACGCGCCTACCCGCGCACGATTCCACAACGCTCTGCGCACACATATAATGTCGCCGCGTGTAGGCTTACCGCCTGTTGTAGTCATAGTTAGCGATGCGGGGCTGCGCGGCGAGGGCAACGATGATGGCGAGGGCACGACGGGGTGGGGCCGCGCCGGCCGGCGAGAAGAGGTCGTCGATGCGCGGAACGTCGTCCCAGAGGGCGTTGGTGCAGCATGGGTAACGCAAATCGCGTACGTCCCTTTCCCTGTCCCTTTATTTTACGATTCTCCTCCTTGTTCGCATCCTTATATTTTCGCCGAATGACACTGCAGCTTTAACCCCATCGCGCCGACCTACATGACCCCTGCGCTCAAAGCGCTCCTCGCACGCGTCAAATCCAGCACGCATGTGCCGCCGCACATCATGCAGACGGTGATTGAGGGCGCGAATGGGGATATCAGGAGTGCGGTTATGGGGCTTGAGTTTGCGTGTGCGCGGATTGGGCGCAAGGACAAGGACAAAGGGAAGCGGGGGAAGGAGGGGTTAGTGAACATTCACCTTCCTTCACTCTGCGAGTTTAAGGCTCTGACGGGCCTCAGGGCAGCGATGGAGGCCGCAACGCGCAAAGAGGGCGCGCTGGCGCTCTTTCATCTGCTTGGGAAAGTGCTCTATAACAAACGTAAGTATCGGACATCCGGCACTTGGAAGGTAGCTGGATTGCTGACGGGGGCGGATACACGAATGTGCAGGCAAAGGCGACCCGCCCGGATCCAACGCGACCCGGAAGGAGATCGAGCGCGACCGCGCGCTCGACGCGACACTGCGCTCGGAGCCGCCCGTCCCGCCATGGGCAGCAGCCGAGGCGCGCGCCCCGAGTCGCGTCGATGTGGACGTACGTGCTCCCTCTCCCCTACCTTCTAATACATTTCCCTGCCATCCTCCTTGTTGTAAAGTTTGGTGCCGTGTGCTGACGCTGACGCGTGTATGCAGGCGCTGTACGCCGCGACGCCGATCGACGCGTCGCTCTTCGGGCTGTACGTGCACCAGAACTACACGCAGTTCTGCGACGAGATGGAGCAGTGCGCGGGCATCGCGGACGCGCTGAGCTGGTGCGACGCGAATGGCGGCGAAGCGGTGCGTACCCTCCCCTTCCCCTCCACCTGCTTCTCCTCCCCCCTCCCTCCCACACCCACTGATGCTAACGCCGACGCCAACGACAGTGGTACCAAACGAACCCGCACACCTTCCACCTCACCGCGCTCTCCACGCTACACGCACTCCCCTCGCCCGTCCCGCGGCGCGCGCAAAAAACATACAAGCCCGCCTTCTTCGGCGCGCTCGCCGCCGCGCGCGACGCAGATGCGGCGCTCGGGGACACGCTCGCGTGGTTCGCGCGGCGCGGCGAGCGGTGGGCGCGCGCCGAGGCTGCGTGCGAGCTTGGGGGGATCCTGCGCGTGGGGGGCGCGGGGTTAGGTGTGGGAATGGGAATGGGAGGGGGCAGTGGGTTGGGCGCGGGCCATCGTGTGTGGAGCGCGATGCCGTGGGGCGGCGCGGGGGGCGGCGCGGAGGGCGAGGTGGCGGAGGAGGGGGAGGGGGCTGTGGGCGGGCTGGTGGAGGAGATGGAGAGAGGGCTTGAGGGGGTTGGTGGGGGCGTGGGCGGGGGGGACGGGGTGGAGAGTACTGGGGGGTGGCTGGAGGAGGATGGGATTGAGGAGTGGGAGTAGTAGTGCGTGTATCACATTTTGGCTGGTGCTTATGCTTGTGATCAGATGTCTCGCTGTCGTTGGACGCGTATACGTATCGCAGTGGCTTGCGCGTGCAGATGCATCAACATATACTTTCAAATAATTTGCAGTGGCCAGAGTTGGGACAACTGAATATATCCCAACTCCAGCAAAAGCCAAAAAAAAAAACACTGCCTCTGCAGCATGATATTCCCACTAGCCGACTTGAACGACTGACCTCGTCATAAGCTTCTCATAGATACTAGTGACGCGCTCTACCAACTGAGCTAAGCGGGAGATGGTGGTAGAGCTGTGTACCTTGCCATATGATGTCAATACTTGCATTGCGAGCACGTGCACCGGCCCAGGCGCGCCGCGAGGAGTCCCGGTGAAGTGCTTCCGCTCCCCCGAGTCTTAGAAATGTAATCGCCTCCGTCCGACTGCGATCCTACTCACGGTACAGTAACAGAAGTACGCGGTGTGTACGGTAGGTGCGCAGGGTGCACGTCGATAAGCACATGCACTGAAGTGCCGGGATTGACTGCTCTTCTTACCTGTGTTTTAGAAATTCCAGGCCTAGGAGTCACCCCACCAGCAAGCGGTCTTATTCATCCAGCCCCCAGCGCTGAAATAGTCAGCATCTGCAACATCCCTCATCTTTCTTCCCCGCCTCATTCTCATCCGTCGTCCCAGTCTGATTTGAATCCGCTCCAACTCGAAGCACCATGCCGCTCGCGCCCCCACTCAACTTCCCGAAATGGCTCTCCGAGAACGGGCACCTCCTGCAGCCACCCGTGAACAACTTCTGCCTGTACGCGGGCACGGACTTCATCGTGATGGCGGTGGGGGGCCCGAATGAGCGGAACGACTACCATGTCAACGAAACGGAGGTGCGTGCGCTTTCTCATCCTCCTGTTTATCTCTTGTCCCTGTACCCCGCAGCGCCGGTTCGCTCTCTTCTACCTGCGCAGGGACGGAAACGGGAGCGGGCAAGGAGCAAGAGCTGAGAGCGGCGTGCTGACGACGCCTGCCGACAGGAATGGTTTTACCAACACAAAGGCGCGATGCTCCTGAGCGTCGTCGACGGGGACGAGTTCCGCGACATCCACATCGGCGAGGGCGAGATGTTCATGCTGCCCGGTGCGTCTCGCGTGTGCGCTTTTCCATTGGCAAGCCTGACCTCCGAACCTTCGCACAGGCAACACGCCTCACAACCCCGTGCGCTTCGCGGACACGATCGGGCTCGTCGTCGAGCGCGTGCGGCCTGCTGAGGCAATCGGTGCGTCTTCTCTCTAAATGTCCTCTTCCTTTCCCGCTGTCGTGCGCCCGCTCCCACATCTGACCATCTTCTGGCCGGGCGCGGGGTCGGGTTGCGATATTCGTCCTGCTCTGACATGCTTCATTCTGACGCTCATATTCTGTCTTTTCTTTTCCGCTCCGTCCCTCGCCTCGCCTCTTCCCTCGCTGCACGCTGCCCTGGGCTTCACCGCTCACCTTTCGCCCCTGTACCGCATACCCCCATTTGCCACCCACCAGACCGCCTGCGCTGGTACTGCCGCGCCGGCGCACACCCGAAGCCCACGATCGTCCGCGAAGAGGCCTTTCACGTCACAGACCTCGGCACGCAGCTCAAGCCGCTCATCCGTGCGTGGCAGGAGGACCCCGAGCGCAGGCGCTGTGCGGCGTGTGGGGCCGTGGCGGATGCCAAGTAGGCTGATTGACGAGGTAGGAGGAGGGCCTAAGGGTAGTGTGGTGCAGGAAATGAAGATAGAAGAGGTAAAGTAACTGACGGAAATGTATAACGGTGTATGATTATGTTATGCGAGTGGGCTGGCAGGTTTTGACTGACAGCAGAGCCAGGCGAGACTTCGTTGGACCCTTGGAACCTGGACTCGAAATCGTGTCCCATCGGGCGGCCATGCAGGCTGCTTCCGCCGATAGCTGCTGGCTGGAGAGTAAGGTCAAGATACTAGGTATGTATATACGATCGCGACGGCGTGCGCAAACATATGTGCATATAAATACGCCTAAATACGCGCCTACACGATCGCGAACTCCCTGCTTCGACAACACTCCCCGACACCCTGGAACCTGGGGGGCTTCCCATACATGGCCACACGATTGGCTAGTGACTATACGCTCTGGACTACGTACCTAACAGCCGTCACGTCACGTATTCCAGCAGGCTCTCTCTCTCCTCACCTCTGGCCGGCCGAATTCCAATGTTTGCATCCCCAGTCACAGCATTCGCATCATCCATCCCCGGTATTGGGTGTGCAAATCCAAGTCGAGGGCTCCACCCACGGATTGCGGCGTCACTAGCCACTGGAGGCTGGTGTCCATCATCTGGCATTCGAGCATGAGCCGGCGCGTCACCGGCAGACGGGTTCAGATGAGTGCCATCGCACCTCATCAGGGCCCGGGGCGAAGGCCCTGGTGATCCACCGCTGGCATGCAAATTGAAACCCCAGCCGCAGGATTATGATCGTGCGTGCACGTTCGCAGTCACAGAGTAAAGTTATTTGCTGTCTCTTCCAGCCTAAGAATAAAGGATACTAGGCGCATATATGGACTGCGGTGGGAATTTACTGCTCACGGAGAGCCCCTCGCCGCCAGTCGCAGCTGACCTTGTGCATACAGGTAATCGCCAGTAAGCATACCGCATAGCCCTTTCCGAGGTCCAGGACCCGGATTCGGAGCGAGGGATACTATATTGGTCTGCATCCGCACCCATATCCGGAATGTCACAGTACATATACGTGCGTGCATGCCTTCTCCACATCATTCCTCATCCTGCCCATGCTCCGAACCCGGTAATCCTAGTACCAGTCGATCGGCGCCCACGCGACGAACGCTTGCGCTGGACGAAGTAGGCAATGTACGAACCTGCGAACTTGTAAGTGTAGCAGTTCTATAGCCCCCGAGTTTGTTATCGTTCGCAATTCGCAACTCAGTCTCCGGACTTCGCGATATTGCATGACTGTTGCAGTTACAACTCGCCTTCCGAGTGGTCCATTGCTGGTAACCATTCAACTGACGCGCGGATACGGACGCAGACATAGATATGGATACGCCGAGCACTGAAGTTCATCACGAAGTTATATTCTTCCCTTATTGTCACCCCCTACAGCCTACAATTCGAATCTTCCTTTCGCCTTATCCCCTACAACGATCCAGCAACCAAAACGGACAACAAACGCAGATTAGAAGCCTAGAGAGAAGTGCACGTCAGCATCGAATATAGAGCAGACGCACTGTAGAAAGGTGAATGCCATGACGCCGAAAGCAACCACCACCGCGCGAACGGGCGCAGAGGAAGAAAGAACGAAGGTAGAAGTGAGAGAAAGCAGACGCACCACCGCCGAACTTGGACAGCCCCTCGCGGATGCCCTCGCCGATCTTGCTCGCCGTGTTCTCATCCTGCATCACGCACCATGTCAGCATCAAATCACAGACGACGAACGCGCGCGGAAGAGCGGGGAAGAGCGGGAGGGAGGAAGGAAGGAAGGAAGGAAGAGACGCACGAGGTTGTACCCGGCCTTCTGCGCGACGGAGCTGACGCCGCGCGTGATGAAGTCGTCGTTGCCCGAGGTCTTGTTCGACGAGCCGTACGAGTCGCTGTTGTTGTTGTTGGACGAGCCATACGAGTCGTTGTTCGAGGACCCGTACGAGTCGCTCTTGTTGTTGGAGCCGTAGCTGTCGTTGTTAGACGAGCCGTAGCTGTCGTTGTTCGAAGACCCGTACGAGTCGTTCTTCTTGGTGGAACCGTACGAGTCGTTGTTCGACGAGCCGTAGGAATCGTTGTTCGACGACCCGTACGAGTTGCTGTTGCTGTCGTTATCGCGCTTGTTCGACGAGCCATACGAGTCGTCGTTGTTGTTGTTGTTGCCCGACCCGTACGAGTTGCTGTTGTCGTTATCGCGCTTGTTCGAGGACCCGTACGAGTCGTTGTTCGAGGACCCGTAAGAATCATTGTTCGACGAGCCGTACGAGTCGTTCTTCCTGTTGGAACCATACGAGTCGTTGTTCGACGAGCCGTAAGAGTCGTTGTTCGAAGACCCATACGAGTTGCTGTTGTCGCGGTCGTTGTCGCGCTTGTTGGACGAGCCGTACGAGTTGTCGGTGTTCGACGACCCATACGAATCGTTGTTCGACGAGCCGTACGAGTTGCTGTTGTCGTTATCGCGGTCCCCGCCGCGCTTGTTCGACGAGCCGTACGAGTCGTTGTTGTTCGAGCCATACGAGTCGTTGTTGGACGAGCCGTACGAGTTGTCGTTGTTGCCGGAACCATACGAGTTGTTGTTGTTGCCCGACGACCCGTACGAATCGTTGTTAGACGACCCGTACGAGTTGTCGTTGTCGCGATCGCGCCTGCCGCTCCCGTACGAATCGTTGTTGTTATCGTTGTTGTAAGACATCGCGGCGAAGGTCAAGTCGAGTCGGAGGTCGAGAGGAGCGAGGAGAAGGGCAAGAACGCGAAAGTCAAGTCAGGTCGAGCGGGGAACAGCTATACCGAGTGCCGCTCCACCCTCGGGGCTTATAAGGAGAGCGCAAAGGCAGTGATCTTTCCCGCACCTTCCAGCCTGGAAAACGTCACGCCCGCGCTCAGGCGCCTCCGGAAAACGACTAGCCTCTAGCCGCCACACATTCGCGCCTATAGACTAGCGAGGTCCGTCATCGGACTCGCTCGTTGATAGATGGTAGATGGCAGACTTGCAAATGCACGATAGTCGACCGCGATAGACGTCCATATGCGATGCTAGCACCAAACACGAAGCGGTGAGCACTAAGCACGACACAGGTCCACCGTCCACCGAAGCAGGCAGCACTGACAGCGAATCAAGAACCAGCACTCGGCATCGGGATTCCGAGCCTGTCAGATTCACGTTTGCGCGTGTCCACCGTCTTGCGCCGTGTGCATCTTCGGGCCTGGGATCGCCCCGGCACCCCACGCCCGCGTCCCACACATATGCATGTACAGCACTTTGCCTGCTGGCAATGTCCCGCCTCACTCCCGTCTCGGTGCCCCGTGATCCACCCTGGCATCGACGACAGAAGAATGTTCGGCGGCTTCCGACTCCCATGCCACTCCTCCACTACCAATACCAATGCCAATACAGTCGGTACGTGGACGTGCACTTACCAGCTACGGAACGCGCCTTCCCCTCCGAGTCCGGGATCGGCGACGGCGACGACGAGGCTAAATTGAGCACTTGCTGGCAATATTATCGCGGCCATCGCGTCGGCCGGGGCGCGCGTCGGCGTCGGCGCGGTGCGAGGATGAGCCCGCGCGGCCGGGCAGCGGGGCGGTGTCGGCGTCGGTGTCGGCCGTGGCCCGTTGACGTGCAGCGTGACGCGGCTGACAGCTTCGCGGCGCGGCGCGTCAATCGACACCAACTCGTCCTCACAGCCTGCCCTGATCCTGGTCCCGTCTGTCCTGATGCACCGCCAACGGCTCTCGACATCCACCATGCACCCTGCACCATCTCAAACCCGACACTGACCCCCCATCCCGAATGATCTTCACGTTTACGCCTACGCCGCCGCCCTCTCCCGAATAACCCGCGCGACCTCCCCGAAAACACCACACACCTCCTCCACCCACGCGTCCCCATTCTCATCGCGCACGTTCCCAGGCAGCACGTCGAGCGTAAACCCCGGCGCGTACAGCGGGAAGCCCGCGTGCTCCGGGATGGGCGTGTCGAGCGGCAGCGGCGCGCCGCGCTGCGTCGCCCGAGCATCTCAACACACGCACAAAAGCAGAGGCAATGAGAGACAGGAAAACGACGCACCGCGATGGATGTCAGATACGCGTACGCGCGCGCCGCGCTCGGCGTGTTGTACCCCCCGCCGCCGAGCAGCAGCACCCGCGCGCCGGGCCAGGCCAGCACCCGCGCGACGCACCACCCCATGCCGCCCTCGCCCTTTCCCGCCCCCGCGCCACCGAGAGACCAATTCCCCACCGCACACCGGTCCCCCGCGAGCGCGTCGCACCCACACTGCAGCACGACCACATCCGGCTTGTACGCTGCCCTGACGCGCTCCACCGCGCCGTCCCACACCCTCTGCACCGTGCGCGCGCCGTAGCCCGCGCGCAGCGGGAGCGCGAGCGTGTACGGGTCGAAGGCCGCGCTCGCGGGGTCCGGCAGGCCCGCGAGCGGCGAGGGCGGGAAGAACGTCGGGTGCGTGTGGTGCATGGAGAGCGTGAGGATCTGCGGCGGTGGCGCGGCGGGGCGCGAGGCGAGCGGCGTGTGGAACGCGGCCGCGACGGCGTCGCCGAAGTGCAGATCCAGGTCGAGGTACATGATGCGCGGCTTGCGGGGTGGTGGGGAGGGGGGAAGCGCGCGGGGGAGGGGGGTGGAGGCGCGTTTGAGCGCGAGGAGCGCGAGGACGCAGTCGTTGACGTAGCAGAAGCCAGATGCGTGCGATTTGTGCGCGTGGTGCCTGCGCGGGTGCATGAGGATTAGGAGGACATGAAGAGATTGGGGATGGGGCACGCACCGGCCGCCATCCCAGCATATCGCGACGTCCGCCTCGCCCCGCGCGAGCGCACGCGCTGCAGCGAGCGTCGCACCCGCGATGGCGAGCGCGTACGCGCCGAGGCCTGCGAACGGTGGGCAGTCCTACGTGTACCATGGAGCGCGTTAGTGAACCACCCAGTCCATGCTCAGACTCGTTGCGTGCAAGCTTGATAGCTCTTTGAAACGCGCGTGCCAGAAGCGAGAGACACGACGTACATCCTCGAGCCCAAATTCCACATCCGCCCCGGTCCCTGCACCCGAGTCCGTGTGCTCATCCGTCTTCGAATTGGGGCGCTCGGCGAGCAATGCGGCGATGTAGTCTTTCGTGTGGAACGCGGCGAGGTCCTGCGCCGTCGCAGGTGGGGGGCGTAGGAGGCGGAATGTCGTTCGCGGTGGTGGTGGCGGCGCGTCCTCTGCGTCCGTGTTCGCAGCCGCATCTGCGTGGGCCTGCGCGGGACTGTTCTGCGTTGAGTCTGCAGGTGCAGACGCGGTTGATACAGAGGGAGGAAGAGGAGGGTACTCGGGCCGCAGCAGCCCGAGCGCGATGTGCAGCGCATGTACGGCGAGCGCGCGGTTTGGGTTTGAGGGGAGGAGCGAGGCGAGCTGTGTACGTGATACACGGAGATAATAGTATCAATAATGAACGTTAGGAGCACGATGAGCGAGAAGAGAAGAAGCTGACTTTGGCAAGGCGCTCAGAGGCGACGTAGAGCACGCGGCGCGGTGAGGGTTGCGGTTGCTGCTGTGGCGGTTGTGGCGGTGATGAAGCAGAAAGGGGTGGAAGCGACGACGGGGAATCCATGGATATGATACAGTCAAAGCCGAGGATAGGTAAAACCCAGATACTAGTACAAGGACAAGGACAAGGACAAGGACAGGGTCGCCAAGGAGCTTGAGCCTCGCGGTTACGGTCACCCATAACAAGCGCCGGCGTGTAATGTCACGGTCACCAGGTATGACGCGCTGTGACGCGACGCGTACGTGACACCTGGTCGTCGCGAGTCGAGCAGGTCTGGTCTCTTCTTCCCGAACCTCATCATCAAGCTCAAGCCCACCAACGACGGCAACGACGGCAACGACATGCCTCGTGTACCAGCGCACAAACGCCGCAGCAAGGCTCAGAGGGAGCAGCTTCGGAGCGTGCAGGCGCTCCGGCACGCGCACGCTCATGCCCCAGACTCCGGGCTGCGCGATGCTGCTGGGCCTTCGAGCTCGAAAAACGACAAACTCTCGGGATTAGACGACAAGGCCTACGGCTCTAATAACAGCGATGAACCCAGCGCTAGCCTAAACAACCCGAGTACCAGCACCACCGACCACGATCCCGCTGACAGATCAGCGATAGACGCAGAGATCCAGTCCGCGCTGGAAGAAATGGACACGCTGGTGCGCGAGCTGCAGGAGGACCAGGAGATGCGCGATGAGGCGGTCGCGGAAGGTATTTGGACGAAGGTGCGTTATGCGTTGCTTGTACCCCTATTGGGGTCCGATCGTCGTATATGGATTTCTGGGTCTTCGTGTTTGCGGTGGGAATCTTGACTGATACACGCATAACTGCGCCGCAGGAGATGGACCGCACGTTCAAGAAGGCCGAGAGGTGCTACGAGAGGTATTTTGCTCTGCTTCGGGACCATGTTGCTAGTCTCGGATTCGCATCCGCTTCCCATGGCCAGTCCGATTCGAACACGGCGACCGTGCAGGACCAGCCATTCATCTCCGCATCGCCCACCTGCCGCACCCTTCGCTCCAGTACCACCACTCGCACCCGCGCTCAAGCTCACCCTACTGCGCATGAAGTCCTCGACGCTCAACAGCCCGGACCGCCAATTGCAACGCGCGCGTCCGTCACCGCGGTCGCCGAGGACCCGCTCAGCAAGCCCGAGCTCATTCAGGCGCTCGTGGACATGGGCATCGAGAGGGATAACGCGCCGCGTGTTGTGCAGGCCATATCGCGGGCTTTTCTGAAGGACGTCGTGTTTCCGGATGATATCGCTGAGGAGCTGTGAAGCGCGGGGAAAGCTGGCTCTGGGAAAGGGTTTAAGACATGATAGGTAAGCCGGTTATAACCCGCATATACTCGACTGATTTTGAGTGAGTAGCTACAGTCTTGTACAAGTAGAAGGTGGAAAACGGTACGCACCATGGACGGAAACATCCACCGATGTAACAATAAATGTCCTTCTATCCAATCCTTCTACACCAACCCCCCACCTCCCAACACTCCCCACCTCCCGCTCCCAGACTGCCCCTCACCCAATCTCTCCACCGCCTCCCCAAGCACCGCACATAGTCCCCCCAAGCCCTCATACAAACTCCACGGGTAATCCGGCCTCGCAAACGCCCGCCCTCCTGCGCGTGCACTCAACTCTAAATACCCCACGAGTAAATGGCACCCCTGCACGAGCCGCCGCTCGTCGTCAACATCGGCCGCGGCGAACAGCGCGCTCGCGCACCCCGCGACGCCGTGGCACAGACCCGGGCCTTTGCGCAACATCCCGCGCGCGTAGGTAACGTCGGCGGCACGCGCGAGCGCGGTGGTAAGCGTGTCTGTGAGCGGCGCGTCGAGTGATAGTGGGCTTGGGTCGGCGCGTGAGAGGTAAAGGGTGCGCGCGAGCAGGGGGATGGTGCCGGGCGCGCCGTGGCACCATCTGAATACGTCCGTCGTGAGTCGTTCGTTTTGTGCAGTAAGAGGTCAGAGGGAGAAGGGCGCACTGCACGAGCTCGTTCCCGCCCGTTCTCGACGATCCCGCCATGGCCTTCGTAGGCCAGTTCCCCTCCGCATCTTGCAGCGACACGATATACCTTAGCGTCTCGCGGATCTTGCCTGCATGCGCCTCGAAGAGCGCCGGGGGCGCATGCAGCAGGACGAGGAGGATGCCTGCTATCCAATCCAATCCACATCCACTCAACAACGCTATCAACCTGGCGGTCAACGCGCGTACCTACCTACACCATGCGCACCCCCGAGATACCTTTTCCCATGCCAGCTCCACATGAGCGCAGGCATGCATTCGTCTTCTCGTCCCTTGCCCTTCCCACGACTCACGTCCAGCCGAAACCGTTCTGCACCCTGCACGCCCCGCGCAACGATGTTGTTTACGAGGCCGCCCAGGGCGGCATCGCTAATGACAGGATCCAGGAGCGCGCGCAGCCCGCCGTCAGCTGTAGGATCGATGTCTTGCGCGGCGTTGCGCAGGAGGAGCAGCGCGTGCAGTAGGCCCGCGCGGCCGTAGAGCAGCTCGCACCCATCTTCGGGGTCTGCGTCCGGTTCGGCGGCGAGGGCCAGCTGGAAGGCGGATTTAAGCAACTCAGCACAGCGCGCGCAGGAGGTCTTGGAGAACGGCGACCTAGTCCCAGTCCCAGCCCCAGCTGAAGTGGAATTGGCAAATGGAGTGGAAGCAGACGCGATGTCGGCGTAATAGTGCAGCTGGTACAGCAGCACGAGCGCCGCAGGGCCGATGCTCGTGTCCAGGAGTGCCACTTTCGCTCCAGAACGAGGGGGCGAGAGCGGGTCTGCTTTGAGGGCTGCGCGGAGTTGTTTTTGTGCGAGGGTGCGGAGGGCGGTGCGGGATGTGGGTGGTAGTACGGGAGAGCGGGAGAGGTGGTAGTTGAGATATGAGATTCCTGTGTGTTTTGGTCAATGAAGATTGACGCACGGTGGTGAGAAGGGGGCTTACCTGCGAGACCGGTGTAGATAGTCGACCGGGGGTACTCCGCGGTGTGCGCGTTGACGGCGTCAAGCGTCGTGGTAAGTGCGGATGAAAATCTGTCCCGCAGCGCCGTCGCGTCTGCGAGCGATTGGGCAGGTGGGAGGGCCGATAGTGGGATATAGCGCAGTTGTTCTGGCATGGTTTCGGCTCGCAGCTCCAGAGATAACAGGTAGCGCTGTGCGCTCGAGATTGGGGGCGCTTTATGTCCTGCGAGCACAGATCTAGCCGTGACCTACGTCACTGTCTCTAAATATGTTGAAGGCTGGCTTGGTCTAAGTACGTTCGTTGCGGTCCTCTCTGCTCATCGACTTCGAGGCTCGCAAGTCGTTAGTGTATTCAAGGGCAAGGATAATGATATTGTGCTTCACCGGTGGGTGCAGACGAGGATGAGAGTTAGGACACTGGCAACCCGGGTCTATAAACGTGCGGCAGCTCTGGGAAGCATCCAAATTGAATGGATCACATATAAGACCCCGTTGAATATTGTGCGTTTACTGTAGGGATGTCTTCGTGGTTAGAAAGGCTCGTGTATCGACACCGAGGATGAGGAGGAAAACATACAAGCCAAGCGTAAATAGACGCCCACAGGGAGGAGGAGGGAACGTGACGTCGGCACGTGGATCACCTGATCGTGACCCGCGCCCGCGCCAGTAAGCCGGGCCGTCCCGAGGCGCGGACACGACCGTCGACTCAACACTTGCTTCCTGACTCGACAACCAGCACGTATGACAAGCCTCAGTCTTCTCTCTCTGCCCCGCACTGGATAAACATGTCGGAAAACTTAATTTAGCATTATCATAGAAACCCATAATCATAGATATGATAATGACATGATAAGAGGCCTCGGATCATTACCATTACATG